>JARHVA010002530.1:0-600000 GCA_037957365.1 Torreya grandis | reverse complement strand
TGATTTACATGTTTGTGCAATATCATGTTAGAACACATTTTTTTTATGTTACACATCATGTATTAGAAATCTTATAGCACACGGGTACTAGCTTGTCTCTCTGAATTCACACACCATCATTATCTACTCATCCGTGAAGGGAGGGCCATTCCCTGATGGTGGATTATGTGTGGGATCGATGGTTCATGGTAGGTGTGGAAAAGCACTCAGATGATGTTATTCATCTCCATATCAGTACTTATTTAGAGACTACACTTGAGATTACCATAGATACTGGAGTTCAAGAAACTTATGCTCTATGGATCCTTGTATCTTGTACCTTGTATCTTATATCTTGTATTATATCAATTATTATTGGAATATTTCCTTGATGAGATGCAATTATTTACTTATTGTACATTAATATCAATGGTTCTATGTTTGTACCATCCATGACTGGAAATGTATAATTACTTTTTATATTCAGATATTGTTGGCAATTTGGCCTCCCAAGACAAATGCCAACCCCTATAACCAAAAACTTTTCATGGCACCCACCCAAGCCTACACACGGTGATCTCTTGCATTCATCTTATTTGGTCTCAGTTTGGACATTATTAGCATTGATTAAAGTCTCACATTGTGTTAGATTCTACTGAAAAGATCCTCATATGTCATAGCTATGTTAAGCTCTATTGTTGATGTGGTGGTTGTCATGATGACCCTTGAGTGAGAAAGAGAGTGTCAAGGTGTCTTGTGAGGTCTAGTGAGTGCTTCTAAACTTGTTTGATAAGTTTAAGGATCTTTTGACAAAATTAAGGTAATTTGAGCATTTTGAAGTTATTGATTCTTGTGGTTTTAGGCCTATCTAAGCCATTTCAAAAGGGAAGAAAGTTGCCAATGGGATGTAAGAGTGTCAATCCTTGTCCAAGGTCATAATATGAAGGTCTTTTGTTATGTTTTCGATGTCATTATTCATGGTATATTCATTCAAATAGTTTCAAACCTCCATAACCGCCCTAAGGTCATCAATCACCCTTCAAAAATCTCATATGAGTTTATATGCCTTATAAAATCTTTTGAAAATATCATATTTCAAGTATTTAATTTTGAATAAGGTCTTAAAAGAGTCCCTAAGCCATCACTAGGTGTTGTATAACATAAAAGGCTCATTTTCAAATTCATATTCACTCCCCACTCAATAAATGGGTCCCACACATGGGAAAGATAGGACTCTTCATCTCCCCCTATCATACCACTTAGTTTTAATTGTCACTTAGCTCATGTTTTCCATCCCTCTACCCTCCAATGGCAGTTCAAGGTTAGAAACATGGAGAAAATGTAGAAAATGAAGAATTTTCATATGTTTTGTGTAGGTTTTACAGACTTGTATGGTCAGGTCCATACAAAAGGGGGTCAAAGATTGAATATAATCTCATGCCAGATGTCTAAGAGAAGTTTGATGGTTAGATAATGTCAAATAGGTTAAAAACTGACCTCTCCCTTTCATCAAGCTCTTTTGCAGTCTAGGAAAGCTTTTAGATTTGTGGACAGTATGGATAGGAGAGAGAAAATGGGAACTTGATCTCTTGGTCAGAATAAGGGGGTCTCTTGACCTTCTTATTCATGTCATTTTTATTAAAATTAAGGATCCATACTTTATGCATGAATGCTAATAATTTGGTCACTCTAGTGAGCTCATTCATCTATGCAGGGGTTAGAAATAAAATAGTTTTGGTGCATATTTGAGGTATTTTTATTAAAAAAAAATTTATGTGTTCATGAGGTCCTAATAGACCATATCATCACCCTCCACCATTGTTTCAAATGTATGGGGTGTAGAATAAATCAAATCTTCCAGTTTCCTACATTTGCAAACTACAGACAATTTTCTCATGTTGCAGGATCTTGGTGCATAAAGTGGAAGTCTTTGATGGTGTCTTGGATTTGATTCATGTCTCCCTTGAGTCAATTTAAGCCCCTCTAACTTCCCTAAACACTTAGTTTATCCACCATCCTATTTCTAATGTGAATTTCATGTGTGTATTATTATATCATTTGTAAAGTAGGAACATAATAGGTGTAGATAGACTTCAAGTTATTTTAGAACACATATGTTCCTCATTGATGATTTTAATGTTTTACTTATTCCCCCCAATGCCTACACCCTCAAGGACCATCCTCAACCTATTTTGCAATGTCAAACTCTCACTCAGTCATTACAAACCCTTCAAGGCAAATTAGGCATAGGGTGGTCACCATTGGAATGAGGTATAGAAAGGTGAGCGACCTAAAGAGAAGTAATAAGAATATATGAATGATATGGAAAATGGAGAAGCAAGACCAAACAAGATTATCACCTTCAACTCAGTCAAAAGGAAAAAGCTTAGTCAAAACCTCAAGTGCATACACAGGGATACAATAACAACATTGGAGGTATATTGATGGTTTTGAGTATTAAAGAAGCTTCAAGAGGTCTCAGGGAGCTAAAGATAATAGTAAAAAAATCATCAACACACTTATTTAATCCAAGATATCAATGAACATCAACCCTCCCAAATGAGACACCCTCATAGTCACCAGATTTAATAAGATCAACTACAGGCTGACTATTGGAAACAAGGTAGTTTGGACAAAGGAGTCGCCATTATATTAAAGGACAAGATGTTAAATATGATTGGGAACCCCATTGAAGGTTAGTGAGTGTTGGTAAGTAAGTATAATATCTTCAAGCAAAAGGGAACTCATCCTTCAAATAAGTTTACACAGTCAAAAAAGCAAGTCTGCCACCTATAGGCAGAATGAAGAGGATACAATCAACCATACATGAATATGATAATGGAGAAAGATTACTTATAATTTGAATATTTTCCTAAAATGTCCTCAATGTTTGTGTCCAGTAGCATGATTCTTTGAGAAAGGAAATGATCTAGATGGCCTAATCAGACTTAGTTATGCCCAAGCATATAGTTACGGTTAGATTAGAGTATGTAGGAGCTTGCCTAATGGTGAAATAAATCTTGTCTTTAGTAGTGTGACTTTTTTTCTCAAGGATCATAATAATTTCAAAAAAAATTGATTCATTTAATATAAGAATAAGGTCTTAATGACCTAATTAGGCCTATTAAGCCTAAGAGGCCACACACACAAGCCTGCATGTAGGGTTGATGGCATATACATGTGTTAAATGGTTGTTTGAAGTCTAGAGACACCTGATAAGGGGTGAAGGAAGCATAAAAAATTTCCTAGTAGGATGAGGACCTCAAATTAGTGAAGGGAGTCTTATTACTCACGATTACTCAGTCATGATTCAAACTGTTATCTACAAGCATGGTTATGATCAAGAAAGGTCAAGTTTAGAAACCCTACAAAGGAATGAAGTATATGATTGAGAATGGAGTCCATATGTTTCTTCTTAATGACCTTAGTGTGTCTCTCATTTATATGTTTTAGCTCTGCAGTAAAAGAGTCTAAATGGTCTAAGCAAGCCTGAGCAAGCTTGTATACATGAATTAAGACATCTAAGCATTCAAAAGGATTGAAAGAGGTCTAAAGAAATATGAAGGGGAGTGAGATAGGAATAACAATATGTCATGATAATGAGAGAATTAGGTTATGTGGGAAAGATACTAAGCTCAGTGACCTAGGGTTGCATAGATCAAAAGACTCGTAAACCCTAGGTCTAATCAAGGAAGTGTGTAGGGATCAGTTAAGAGAGTATTATAAACCCTAAAATCATATTATAAGAGTTATAACTCCATCAACATTGTTAAAAGAGGACACAAAATATTAATAAGACCCCATACTACTGCCAAAGCACTCTCAGACTTACAAGTAAAATAATGACATATAGGTGGCCTTACATGAGGGAATACAAATAGAATTGGAGTTTGGGAAGCTAGAAATAGCTATAGAAGAATGAGAGATAAGTGAACAAGGTGTTATAATGAAATTGATCCCCCAAGTTACCTACAATTCACTCATACCTTTAATACTAAGTTTAGGCTTGTTAGGCCTAAAATCCATGACTAGGCTTCAAGCTACACCATCACATTTGAATCACACTTAGACCCTCCTGAGTAGAGTTGACATCATGAATAAGTTTAATAAGAATGTTATAGGCCCTAAATCAATTGTTTGAGGTAGGATAATGCAAAGGAAGGGCTAATCTAGTCTTTATGACTAACTTACACAGTCTTAGGCAATCAACTCGAACCATCAATTTAAATGCTTAGATATTTCATAGCATAAGGACTCAGAGTAAATTCTCTCAAGGGGAGTTAGCCCCCCTATGGAATCAAGATCCATGGTAGAGAGAGTCATTTTAAGGGGCCCACCTCTATGAATGAATGCTAAGAACTTGGCCTACACAGATTGCTCATAGAAAGCTCAAGGTGTACCAACATCCATGACCATAAGTTTGGGATTGGAGATCCAATCTTTATGAACCATCGTTAAGATCACAGACCTCCAAAACCCTAATTAAACCCTAATAATGACCTAATTGAGAATATAGTGAATAATTTGCATCTAATTATAGTGGAATGACTATAACAACACTTGAACTATAAATTGCACTAAGAGAAGACCATGTCCATGGTACTGGTATGTACAAACATTATATGGAATTGTCAAAAAAAGATACTTTTTAAAGGTTTTATGATGTTTTTAGGGTGAAAAATTGTTTTTAAAGTTATCAGTCATTTTATGGAGTGTTTTAAGGCTTATTTCACCTTCTTAAATCCTAATATGTCCAAAAAGCTACTTAGAAATGCCTTTGTAACTCCTCACCAAATAGCCATTCTGCAGATGCTAAAAGTAAGTGCCTAATCAAGTAGGAAAGGTAGATTTATAGGTATGAGCTAATCAAAATGGCTTATGTCATGGTATATGATTTTTTTTAGACCTTAAACTCACTTTCTCATATGATCTTAAGGTCTCATATAGACTTTCATGGCCACTAAGCATAAACAACTTAGTCACTAGGCTTATTGGCCTATCAGGGCTACTTGGGTCAATAAAGAGGGTTAAAATTTGGTATAGAATGGATATTAGAGGAGTGATTATAGTATAATTACCACACATTAACTATTCCTTGAAGGCAAACAAATACACTTTTCATGATCATAATGGAAAAAGAGGCAGTTTCAAGTTTGATCAACATGCACAAGGACTAGTGGGCTTATCAACACCTCATGGAGGCTAATTAAACCTCAATTGCATCATGTAACTACCAAAAAAGGAGTGATTGATATTTATTGGGTGTATCTATGCTTGGAAAGGAGTCAAACAGGTCTGACCTAGCCATCATCACTCTACTTCAATGCCCAAGGGGCACATTGAAAGCTATTAATGTATGGAGAAGGACTTATGAGGACTATTATGTTGATATAACTACATATAGAGTTGATCGTGGTCATTTATGACCTCTACCTCTCACCTCCATGTCATTCTCCCGCTCTTTCCCTTCTCATTTTGCTATAATTCAAGCCTTAAGGCCTTGATTTGTATCCCTCACATGGGTATGAGGAAACTCTACTTAGTTTTGGACTTGATGAACCTATTAAACTATTAATAGATTTTTATAACTTATCCTTGATTTTTTTATAGTGTGCATACAATTATTTTGATGTGTATAAGTGGTATAAATCTTCCCTTGGCATGACCTTGCCACACCTATATACTTATAAGTTATCTTATGCAAGTTATATGAAGAGCCAAAGGTTGGTGATCATATTTAGAGTGTAATCTAATATGAAGTGCCTCAAGATAGACCTCCCACTCATCACCTCCAATTTGGATCTATTCATCATGATCTTCATGTTAAAAACTATTGTATATGAGCCTTGGAGCTAGTGTTTTATTTTATGTTTCGTTCACTAGTATTGCTAAGAGTTCAATTTAAGTGGATGAGTGATCATATTGGTGCATCATTTTCCCTTAGATTAGGTTTATTTTATGCATTCTCTCTATATTTTCACTCCAACATTAATATAGTGATTTTGAGCCTAGATAGATGCACCAGGGGAGCTAGCCCCATAATCTAGAGGCCTAGCCAAGTCACAGGTCACCTACAGCCTTAGATTATTCCCATGTTATTCCAACCTTGAAGGTAGGCCTGAACAACCTCCTTCAAAGGGTGCAAGTTGGAGAGCTAATAGATATATTTTGTTTCATCATATGATAGTGATTGGTGACAGATAGATGTTACATGCTTATTTTATAGATAACATACATAGAGTATTTTATTTGAATCACTAATTTGATTCTCGAGGTGAAATATAATGAAATAATAAATTGATTAAATTTAAAAAGCAATATCACGTTATTCTAAGTATATCTTAGTGGGGATGTTACATGTGGTATTAGAGCTGTGACTCGAACTCTGGGACTTAATAAGTCCACTAATACTTTTATATCCTTTTATTTACCAAAAAGGAGAATGGTGAAATTTATAGTATCCAATGAGGTTTCTTCAAATATTAATGATAGTAACCCTCCATTTGATCCTAATCGATTTGTCACTGAGAAAGTAGTAAAGTTGGATTAGATTCTCACATCCATGAATGAACTTAGGGATCAAATTTTAGCCTTAGAGTAGGAATTTCATGGCCATGAAGAGGAAGTACATCAGGATGTACCTGAAGAGCATCCTACTGAGCATGAAATCCCTTAGGATGTGAGAGCACAAGTAGCTACAGAATTGGATAGAGACATGAAGAACGTGAATCGACCTAAGTTTGATAGAACTATTTTGGATGAAGAATGGCTGACTGAGATGGAGAAGTATTTTGAGATTTGAAACTACTTTGAGGTCACTAAATTAGTTAGGAGAGTATACCAATTGGTTGGTAAAGTAGCTACATGGTGAGCCAACAAAAAGTTGGAAATTAATATCAACTTGAACACCACTACATGGGAGCAGTTTATGACATTATTCAGATCATGATGGCTTCCACATCTATACTTTGACTAGAAGATTATAGCTTAATAGAATCTAAAGTAAGGAGACCTATTAGTGAATGAGTATTAGTAATAGTTCACCAAAATTTTGAGGTTTTAATCCCACTTCAATATCAAGTAGATGAGAGGTTCAAAATTAGGAAGTTTATCATGGGATTAAAACCTCAGATCGGTAGACATTCATGGACCATCTACCATGGACCAGGTCTTTGAGAAGGTAGTCAAGTAGGAACAAAAGTTGAAATCTCTTGCTTAAGTCAGGGATAAGTTTAAGAAAATGTTTAGAAGTTCTCAATAAACTTTCAAAAATAAGAACTAGGATCAAAGGAGTGGAGACTCCAAGATTCAGTTCAAAAATCAGAATGCTAGATTCAACAATGGTTTAGGTAACAAGAATCCAAGCAATGGTTTCAAAGGTGGTTTTAAAGGAAACCAACAGTATGCTAAAGGTTGCTTCATTTGTGAAGGTGACCATTATGCTCATGAGTGTACCCAAGATAAGTCAAATAATAAATGTTCCACTCCTCAATAGGGAACTTTTAAGTAATGTATTCATGCAACAATTGATAATCAGTAAGTTAAATTTTAAGCTTCACCCATAAAACTATTAGGTATTTTATTTAAACATCCAGTTTCTATTTTGATAGATACAAGGGACACAAAAATTTTTATAGCTCCTAAAATGCTTAGTAAGTTATTTAGAAAATCTAGAGTAATGACAAATTCATTGTTATTACAATAAGGAAATGATTCAAAAGTCAAAGTTGACAAGTGTTTAGTTAAACCAGTTATTAGGTTATCTGAATTCATAATAGTAATGGATATTTATATTTCATTGTTATGATCATATGATGTGATTGTAGGAGTCAACTACCTTGCAAAGCAAAAGGCCAAGGTTGACTACTATCTGAAGAAGGTTGAGTGTTTGAACAATTTTGAAAATCAAACACAAATTCAAGGTGAGAAAAGAGAGTTCAGGTTTAGGCAGACTTATGCAATGCAACTCAAGAAGGCTCAATGAAAAAGATGCCAAGAATCTATTATCAAGATAAATGAAATGAAGGAATATAAGGAACCATCCCTTGAATATTATCCATTCTTGAGAAATTTTCATGATGTGTTTTCAGAGAAATTGCTAGGATTGCCTCCTAAATGAGAGTTTGATTTCTCTATAGATATCATACCTGGATCAAAACTATAGTCTAAGGCACCATACAAGATGACAACCATTGAATTGGTTGAATTGAAGGCTCAACTCCATGAATTTTTATCAAAGGAGTTGATCATGCCAAGTGTATCACCATGAGGTATAGTAGTTATCTTTATTAAAAAAAAGATGGTACTCTTCAACTTTGTATTGATTATAGAATATTGAATAAGGCAACTATCAAAAATAGGTATCTACTACTTCGTATAGATTATTTTTTTGATCAAATGCAAGGGGTAATAGTCTTTTCTAAGATTTTTGTGGAGAAATATATCATCAGCTGAGGATAAGGGATTATGATATTTTAAAGACAATGTTTATAACTAGTTATGGGCACTATGAGTTCACAGTGTTACCATTTGGTTTGAAAAATGCTCTGACAACATTCATGAATATCATGAATAGTGTGTTCAGAGATTTTTTAGACCATTTTATTTTGGCCTTTCTTGATAACATTCTTATATACTCTAAGAATGAAGAAGAACATCTTCCACATCTAGAACTGGTTTTGCAACGATTACATAATCACAAGTTGTATGGTAAATTGTCTAAGTGCACATTTTTCTAGGAGAAAGTGCAGTATCTAGAACATATTATCTCTACAGACAGTATTTCAATAGATCCAAAAAAGATAAGTGTCATTATTGAGTGACCAACACCAAAGAGTGTCCATGAAGTAAGAAGTTTCATGGAATTAATGGGCTATTACAGGAAGTTTGTTCTAAATTTTTCTAAGATAGCTAATATGATTGCCTCTCTAAAATGAAAGAACCAAATTTTTATCTGGTCAGATAAGTGTGAAGTATATTTTTAAGAGTTGAAAAAGAGGCTTAATTTAGCACCAGTGCTAAGAGTTCCTGAACCCAATGATCAATTTTTGATGATCATAGATGCATTGGGGGATAGACTTGGAGGATTCCTTATGTAGGAGGGCGAAGTGGTAGCTTATGAATCAAGAAAGTTGAAGCCTCATGAGGTAAAATATGCCCCTCATGACCTAGAACTTGAAACAATTATGCATGCCTTGTAAGTTTAGAGGCATTATTTGTTGTGAAAACCATTTGAACTCAAGACTAACAACTTGGGACTCAAGTACATCTTCACCTAACCAAATCTAAATATTCATCAGAGATGTTGACTAAAGTTCTTATTTGATTATGATTTTGATATTAACTATATCAAAGATAAAGAAAATAGAGTAACTGATACCTTTAGTTATAGGAGGTACATAACAATCATGGCTACTATCAGGAGTACTTTCAAGGATCAAGTGATCAAATTCTCGCCAAGAGATGAATTTTATGATCAAGTTAGGAAAGCATTATTTGAAAATGCCCAAAATCCTAAGCATAAAAGATATAAATTAGAGAATGATGGTCTTTTATGATACAATGGGAGGATGTATGTTCTAAATCAAGAAAATCTAAGAAACAAAGTGTTAAAGGAACTGCACAATGACCCATATTCTGGACATTCAGGAGTAACCAAGCTCATGGCAAAGCTTAGACCACTTTATTTCTAGAAGGAAATCAAGAAAGATGTAGTGGATTATGTGTCATGTTATCTAGAATGTTAGCATGTGAAATTTGAATATGTGCATTCGATTAGATTGTTATATCCACACGACATACCATAATGAAAGTGACAAGTAATCAGTATGAAATTTATCCAAGGTTTACCATTGTCATGAAATAATCATGACATGATCTTGGTTGTAGTTGATAAATTAACTAAGGTAGCTCATTTTATACCAGACAATTTGACAGGTGATGCACCCACTTTTATAAACATATTTGTAAAAGAAGTGTACCATTTGCATAGATTTTAAGAAAAGATAATTTTGGATCGTGATCTTAAGATGACTTCTAGATTTTGGTTAACTCTGAATTTAGCTTTGGGTATGCAACTAAAATTCATCATTACATATCACCTAGAGATTGATGCTCAGATTGAGCGAGCTAATTAAGTGCTAGAAGATATTCTTCGTATGTATTATATGGATCAATAATACAAGTGAGAGGAATATCTTCCATTTGTTGAGTTTACTTACAATAACTCATACCAATCAACTTTGAAGATGACACCATTTGAAATATTGTAAAGAAGAAGGTACAGGACACCAATCAGTTGGGACAGGTTGGAAGACAAGGTAGTCTTTGGACCTGAGATGCTTTCAAAAATTGAAAATCAAGTCAAATTAATCAGGGAAAGATTGGTTGAGATCAATGATAGGCAGAAGAGTTATGTTGATTTGAAGAGAACAAATAGGTAATTTTTAGTAGGTGATAAAGTGTTTTTACGAGTTAAACTGTAGAAGAGTTCGATTAAATTTAGAAAGTCAATAAATATTTCACCAAGATATGTGGGACCCTATGAGATTTTAGAAGTGGTCAATCTTGTGGCGTATAGGCTTGCATTGCCACCAGCCCTAGTTCTACTACATAATGTCTTCCATGTATCTTATCTTAAAAGGTATATAGTTGATCCTTTACATATGTTGGATGGAAATGCTTTGTAATTTCTAGATCCTGGGGTGGTCGTGGTAGAACCAATCAGAGTAATTGACACTCACAAACTTTATTTGTGTAATAGAGAAATGTCATAGTGCAAGGTCTTGTGGGACCAATACTCTGACGTAATTACTACTTGGCAGGACTATGATGAGTTTTACAAGTAATTTCCATATTTATTTATTTAATTTGATGCTTTATACTATGTTATTTTTATCTTAAATAATATTTTTAATTTAAAACTAATATTTGAATAAGTGTGATGACTAGCTTTAAGGGGAAAGATGTCACATCTCAATTTCTCACTAAATAAATTTGCTTGATTATGAGTTTATTTTTATGGTTAGAAATTTGGTTTGATTCTTATTTAATTAAGTTTTAATTTATATGTTATTATGGGATAGATGTATGTTGCTTTGATTACATGATTGCATTGTTATGAGTTCGTTGTATGATATATTCTTTACATTATGATCATATTGATTTATTGTTACAAAAGTATTTTATGATATATATATATATATATATATATATATATATATATATCATGATGTTATGAGCTAACTACCTTCTTATCATGAGGTTGACGTAGGAGAGATTCATCCCTCAAAGCATGATGGAGGGAAAGCATCTTTGGAGATGGTGGCATAGCTGGGGGTGTTGGGGGATGACAGAGGAATAGCTAAAATCCATATACACACCACGTTAGATAACACTGATTTTATGCATAGTTTGAATTGTTAGAGTTAGTATGTTTTTTATGTTATCTGCATTTTATGCAATGTTTTAACTGAGAAAGAGACTCCCCACGTGTTATCCTTCCTAACACATATCTATCTTCTTGGGAAGATATATTCCTAGATTTAGAATGTTTTTTATTTTTATATTTTAGCGTATTATTATTATTTAACACTCACCTATGCGTATTCCTATGTACATAGAATTTGATTTATGAACTCCACGCACTCACAAATTTGTATCCACATATCTTCCTCTACTTTCATATGCATGCACAACCATACATCAAAGTGAGACAAAATATAGAACCTAAAAATGACTCAGAAATTTATTAGTGATTAAATTGCATGATTTAAGCATGTTTGTGTGCTTTTTTATTATTGGTCCAAATTAGGTGTTATTTACATATTTTGTCCACTTATGACTATCTCTAACCCTTTTCCCAACCTCCTTCAGCTATTATATTATGTATTCTTCATTTTATAGCCATTATGGACTCCTTTTATGGAATAGACCCTAATGGTCCAAACAATCTTGAACATTAATGTATAATCTTATGAGTTTTAGGTGGCCTCTTGTGGCTAGAGTTCACTAGCTTGGTTTGTCTTATCTTTTTTATCTCATGACCATTTGATATTAGTTTGCGCACCAATAAGATCTTAATTTGACTTCAATTTGATTATAAATACACAAGAATTCTAGTTCATTTAGATATACAAAACTTATTTATCATTTATATGTATCTATCAAGTATTTTGACGCATTCTAGAAAAAGTCAAACAATAATTAGAGTAATCATTGAGGCATTTAAGTGAATGTTAGACATATCAAAAAATACTTGTTTGCATGCTTTAAATCATTGAGGTTTGTTTTTTCAATATTATTATTTTTAAGGGACCAAAAAAATATAAAGATATTTTAATTATTTTTTGATTTGATATAGACTCTAAAATATATATTATTTTCCTTAAATTTTCAATATTGTTATTACTACTTAATTAAGACAAGAAGATTTTTTGTAAGTGATCAAAACAAAAAATCATGAAATTGAGGGAGGTTTCTAAAGATCAAACCCAATAAAAAATGAATTAAATAAATAAATGAGAAGGTAAACAGTTTAAAATATTCAAATTATAATAAGAAAACACAATATAAACTTTCAATATAATGACTATATGAGTAAAGGTTTAATAGTTCTGTTTTTACCAAAAAAATAATAATAATAGCTATATGATTAAAGGGTTAATGGTTTTGATTCATGTGTTGAATGGCATTCATCATGAATTATTCGACATAAGTAATTTAAATTTGTAAATAGGAAAGTTAATATATACCCATGAATTGATTTTTTTTTGGGTTGCATTGAAAAACTATGAGCATTTGATTTCTTTTGATTGGAAGATATTTCTTTCTTTCTTCAATTGACGAACACCTAGCCAAGGGATAATAACAGGAATTTTAATGACGCAATGGCTTCAAACAAGTCTGTCAGATGTGCATTTCCACTTGCAGAAATCAGAAGTTGTGATTTGTCCAACCTACACCAGTGAGCACCTCTGCATAACCTGCCAAACTGCCAGATAAAATTACCACACAGAAAAATGACATTTTAACTAGCAAAATTGTTCTCGTCTGTCTCATCTGCTCAATAATTATTGGTGAATATTGAGTGGTATGCGTTAGTTTTCATCTCCCTTATATGGTACTCAGAATTTGGTGGTGAACAAGTGAAACGGACGTTTGCTTTATAATTGAATAAAACTTGTCCTTACTTTTGAGGAGTCAGGCTATGAGCTGCAACAACTGAGATTCCTGCCATTCGTAACCATAATTATGTTAATCATACCATGCGGTGTGGGGTAATTTATAGCAGTTTAGTTTCATTCGAACACGATATCATTCATACTTATCTCTTCGTCTTTATCTTTGTTTTTATTTTATATGTCTGCTGTTCTACCAACTCTGTACTCCGACCACGTTATTTATATGAATTGTGGCTCCAATTCTTACACAACTTGTATGAATTGTGGCTCTGATCATTATCTTTCTCAACTGTTATGCTCCAATCCCTTTGCAGAATTTGGCTACACTACAAAAACTTCATGTTCTGTAATTATATGTAATTGAAAAAATGGTGCACTACAGATCCAGACTTAATCTACATCACGAACTATATGAGTACATTTTCATGTATTTTTCCCACTGCCAATGTGAATTTTAGATTCAGAAAAAGCTTCCCAAAGACAACAATATCATCATGGGTTGAGTTTGTTACCACAAAGCCTCAAGGATATGTCGTGAGGCTGTTAATCAATGAAGAGATAGGGTGGGCTATATGATGTTTTATCCTCTCAGGCTGTTAATCAATGGATGGATAGGGTGGCCTATATAATGTTTTTTCCTCTGCTAAAATAATGAGTTCCTCTGTTAATCAAAAAATAAATTGCCTGTGGTATATTCATGATAAGAATTCAGGATAAATCAAACCAGTTTAGGTAAAGAAAGAGAGAAATACTGTTAATGTTCACAGATGACCAAAGTAGGTCAATGTGGTTGGAAAAATACAGCAAATTTAGAATAGCCAAGGGGATTGATCAAGCATCTCCTGTAAAGCCACCTAGCTTGAACATCACATGGAGGGACAGAACGAATTTCGTCGACTCACCCGGCGAAAATCAGGGTAAGTCTTATGCAATATTAGCTTAAACAGCCTGTTTATGAATTAAAAGTGAAATTCTGTCACTTAAGGAATACACCAGTAGGGGTTATTGGATCTATATATATATATATATATATATATAAACTTTAGAATTATCTAACTTCATATTCCAAGTTCTTGAACATTCTTAACTGCCTAATTGATTGAGAGTCGAGCATTGTTCATCTTCCATTGCAGGCACTATAAGCTTTGTGAGAAATCGTGTTTCCACAGTCCATGAGTAACATCTAGATAAAATTGTATAAGTTGTTTTTAATCAATGTTTGTGATCACAGTAAGACGATAAATCATTGTGATCCGGAATATCGATAAAAAAAGCAGCCTATACAATTATTTTCCAGAAGTTGCTCTCTAACTATAAGCTTTGCCAATCCCAAATTAGGATTTGGATACATCACCTTCTCTTGGGTACTAACATGGTTTAGAGCTGTTTATGTGTGCTTCCATGCTATTTGATTATTGCAGATGTAATCATTGAGTGTTCTCCGTAAGCAATCATGGAGTTCTTCTCTAGCTGACAAATTCTCCCATTTAGTTTAATCATAATTTTATATTTTATTTGACAATCATATGGGTATTGAAAATTTCAGACCATTCTGATGTTAATGCTCTTATTCCAATATGGAGAGATGAACAGTTCATCGTATATTGTAACAATTTTAAATAAGGATCTTAATGATGTAGCCCCTTATATTACTTTACAAGATGTCTCAGACAGGACCCAGAAGCTCTGTACTGAACTTTTGAAATATCCCAAAAGTAGATTCGGATTCCTATGCTCTGCAAAACACAAAGCTTAATGAAATCAAATCGATCTTCTAGCCTTAGACAAATGTTTTCTATTGCTATGATACACGACATTAAAATCGACTTATATTTTGCTTATAAATAATGGGAATTCTGGACATCGATCCTTTTTTTTTCAATTGGAGGTATCAGGTGCACGTAGATGGCCTGAAAACACACTTTATCGTCATCGGCAGCGATTGAATTACTTCGATTAATGCCTTTTGAATTTTAACTTCTGTCGCTTAGACACTGATAGCATATTTTTAAATTTGACAGGTGGAGGGTAAGACTAGGTAGAAAGGGGCAAGCAATCAGATCCAAGCTTTTTGGTAGGAAAAGCATTGAATTGGGTACAATGGAGAATTCTCATTCTCCATCGATGGAATATTCTCATTCTCCATCCTACCATGGGGATTCCAGCAGTACTGCAACTCCAGAAACCCAAACTTCCCCATATATGTGCACAAGCAGCGAAATTTCACATCATCCTGAGGCCTTAAATGTGGGTTTGAGTGCAGAGACACTGGACAATGACAACCACATGGAAACATGCCAGATCTCAATGCACAGCAAGTGGATTTTTGGAAGAGTTCTAGACCCGAGGAGCAGAGCAGTTCAGGAATGGAACCGCTTCTTTCTTCTTATTTGTGGAGTTGGATTAGCAATAGACCCATTATTCTTTTATGCTCTTTCTGTCAGCGAAAAATTCATGTGTCTATATGTGGATGGTTGGTTTGCAATAACAGTTACAGTTCTGAGATCCATGAGTGATGCAGTGCATTTGTGGAATATATGGATGCAGCTTAAGTTAGCATATGTTTCAAAGGAGTCTCTAATTGTAGGTTCTGGAAAGCTTGTGGCAGATCCTCGTTCAATTGCTCTGCATTACCTGGGATCCAGAAAAGGATTTCTGTTCGATGTTTTTGTCATCCTGCCTTTTCCTCAGGTCAGACATAAATACCATTACCATGGTTCATTATAGTTTCTAAAGTTATTTTTTATAATTGACGTTTTACGGTGATTTGATTTTAAATCTTTTTGTGTTGTTTTCAGATCGTTTTATGGGCAGTGGCTCCTCTGCTTATAGAGAAAGGAGACATCAGGATGGTTATGAATGTTTTCTTGATCATGTTTTTGTTTCAGTACCTTCCCAAGGTCTATCATTCTATCTGCGTTCTTAGAAAAATGCAGCATGTAACTGGTTATGTTTTTGGCACAATCTGGGCAGGGTTCGCCTTGAACATGCTCGCATACTTTGTTGCTGCTCATGTGAGTTGATTAGTACCGAGTCAAACTAGTTAATGTCCTTTTGGATCTGTGAAACGAAATGCTTTTTTTTTAATTAACTTCCACATGAGACCCTGAAGATTCTAGAAGACAACGAATTGCGCAAGCCACAATAATTTGAACTTCTGAAGGATCTAAACATACATTTCAGAGTTCTACTCAATTCTTCGTAAAACTACCTAGTTGTTTGATTAGCAAGCAAGCTCAGTAGGTTGTGTAAATTATTCGTCTCTTCTTTTGGTGCTTGATTGAGTGTTTCAATCTGATTTGCTAATATCTAAAACAATAAATTACCATCACTTGTTTTTCACCCTCTTCATCATGCTTTCGATTGATACATCTCTCGATGTATCAATCAATGGGCGAGGACTCGACTGTCTGCCTCTCAGGTAAGGGTTTTGGGCTAAAGAAGGAGAAGAGGGCTTGACTAACAGGCTTTAGGCTTCAAGTCGATAACGTTAGGGCCTTTACGCACTCGATCAATAGATCAAGTATGGCTATCGGCTATGGAGCCACGTTCATATTGATGAGGGATCACGAAGTTTTGTGAATTATGAACTCTTGAAACCTCAAATCTCTTATTAGTTTACATTTTTGTTTGATTGTTAGGCTGCGGGTGGTTGCTGGTACCTACTTGGCATTCAAAGAGCAGCACAATGTATCCAAAAGCAATGTGAAGTAACCAAAGGCTGTGATTTTAACATATTGGGTTGTGGCAGTCCTATATTCTACGGTTCATCAATAGTCAGGAATGCAGAAAGACTAGATTGGAGTATGAATGATGGTGTGCGTTCAATCTGCATAAAAGGAAATGGCAGGTTCAACTATGGGGCTTATAAATGGGTGGTGCCTCTAGTTACAAACGAAAACCGAATAGAGAAGATACTCTTCCCAATCTTTTGGGGTTTAATGACACTAAGGTATGATTCCTAAAGCTTATGGATTCTTTGTTTCAGATTTGCCCTGCTTTGGGACAATGCATTAAATTTGGTAACAGATAAATTAGACTGATATTGGCAACATTTTGTATAGCACATTTGGCAATTTGGAGAGCACTACAGAATGGCTGGAGGTGATTTTCAACATTATAATGTTAACGAGTGGGCTGCTTCTAGTCACAATGCTTATTGGCAATATCAAGGTGACCTCTAATTCTAATTGTTAGGCAGTACATCAAAATTGTAAGAAAGCATTTTTGGATAAAGAATGCCTGAGAACATACTGGTTATGGATGGCCATCATCCAGATGATGAATATATTACATTTTAAAGGTTTTAGACCAAAGTAGCCAGGAGGTTGCAGAATTTTGATTTGATTGTCTGTTTTGTAAGGTATTTCTGCATGCAGCAGCCTCGAGGAAGCAGTCCATGCAGCTGAAAATGAGAAACGTTGAATGGTGGATGAAGCGCAGGCAGCTGCCTCAACGTTTAAGACAGCGAGTGAGACACTATGAAAGACAGAAATGGGCTGCCATGCGGGGGGTAGATGAAAGTGGCATGATCCACAATTTGCCTGAAGGCCTCAGACGAGACATCAAATATCACCTGTGTTTAGATCTTGTGCGCCAGGTATCACCATATAGCTCACTATGGGTATTGAATTGTTCATTGTAAATGATTTTCGTCTGGATTCATCTGCATCAAATTGTTTTTGTCTGTTATTTTCAATCCCAACGAATAATGAAACTAATTTATTCATTATATTATAAATGTGGGCTCGAAATTGTACAGGTGCCACTGTTTCAACACATGGACGATCTGGTTCTGGAGAATATCTGCGATCGCGTCAAATCAATGCTCTTTACCAAAGGCGAAACGGTATTTAAATTCAATTGAACATGATCTAGTAGTACAGATAAGCACATTTAAATCTCAATTAGTGATTTGTAGTGGTTTCAGACTGTAAAAAGTACTTCACCATAATATTGAGATTCTATCTCATTTGGTAAGTTAATTTTGGTTTGCAGATAACAAGAGAAGGGGATCCAGTGCAGCGAATGCTGTTCATAGTGCGAGGGCATTTCCGTAGCACAAATCAGCTAACAAACGGGCTAACGAGCTCGTGCATGTTGGGGCCTGGAAATTTCTGTGGCGACGAATTACTATCATGGTGTCTCCGCCGCCCCTTCATAGAACGCCTCCCTCTTTCCTCTGCAACTTTCGTCAGCGTAGAAACAACAGAGGCATTTGGACTGGACGCCAAGGATCTCAAGTACGTCACCCAGCATTTCCGTTACACGTTTCTGAGCGACAAGCTGAAGAGAACGGCCAGGTATTACTCGCCAGGTTGGCGAACTTGGGCCGCCGTGGCGATCCAGCTGGCGTGGCGGCGTTACAAGGCGAGATTTGCGCTGAGCTCGTTGTCCTTCGTACGAATGCGGCGGCCCCTTTCCAGATCTTGCTCTGAAGAGGATCGCCTGCGTCTCTACGCCGCTCTGCTTGCCTCCCCCAAACCTCACGACGACGAAGAAGATTTTATGTTTCCTTCCAATCCTTAAAAATAAACATAAATTCCAATCTCTTCTGCGTAAATAACCAGTTGTCGGTGCAGATTGGTTTGTGAATCTTGTTCCTTCAAAATTTTGTATTTTTTATTACAAGATTAATTTTACTACTCAGAACTGGCAGCTTGCTTATTTATCATATTTTATAAATCATATAGAATAATGTCTATTGTTTCTTATATATATATATATTTATATTTAATAGGATTTTATATTTTGATTGATGATTGTATCACTCAATTTTTTTATTATTATTTATATTATTGAATATTTATTTGAATTAATATTTTGATAAATAATAGAATAATTTATTTTAATAGTTAAAAAAAAAATCATTCTTTTAATATTTTGTAGGATTTATATTTCTACAAATGATATATCAAAATATTTTTATCATAATATTGGATAGTTTAAATTTGAAAAAATATTATCCATTCATTTTAAATAGTCTTCCTTATAGAGAGTTAAAATTTATTAGAGTGCTTTGATCAATCAATTTTATTTATAAGTATAATTAATTGTTAGAAATTCAGATTTATCCGAAATAAATATGTAATGGTTTAAATCAATATATTAATATAAAAATATATATATTAAAAGAATTATAGTTTGATTAATATTGATGATAATACATCAGATTTATTTTTTTATTTTTTTGATAGATATTTAAGGGAAGGGCCCTCACCTATATAAAGAGCGATAAAAAACAAAAAGCAAGTAGTGCTCTGTTAGACACAGAAATAGCCAATCTCGGGCAAATTTTAAAGAGAGTGCAGCGAAAATAAGGGACAAACCTCAAGAATAAGAAGAGCAAAAATTGACAAAATGTACAACTAAAAGGAAAGAGAGAAACCAAAGATTTTTTTTTTATAGATATTTAAGGGAAGGGCCCTCACCCGTATAAGATTTTGTTTATAAATATTTAGGGGAAGGGCCCTCACTTGTAAAAATAGAGATACAAAAAAAAAAAAACTTTACCAAATATATTTTTTTTAATAGATATTTAAGGGAAGGGCCCTCACCCATATATAAGATTTTTTTTAATAAATATTTAGGGGAAGGGCCCTCACTCGTACAAAGAGAGATACAAAAACAAATAGGTGGTGTTTTAGTTAGACACAAAAACAACTAATTTTGAGTAAATTTCAAAGGGATTGCAGTCAAAACGAGGGATAAACCTTGAGAACCCAAAGAGCAAAAACTGATAAAATGAACAACCAAAAGAAAAGAGGGAAACCAAAGACTAGGAAGGAAAAGACTTCAGGTGAGTTAGCTTGTAGGCTAGACCCAAATGAGTAGAAAAGTCTTCATCCTTGCTAATGCACTTTGTTGGTGCAAACACTCCACCCAGGTCAACTATGTCCACCATAGATTGTAGGTGCCCCTGCATGAGCCATGAAACCGAATCCTTTGAGTTACCATCGATGGAAACCCTCGCTGCCTCCTCCTTCATAGCTACCACCACACCTCTATTGGTTGTTGAAGCCAAGGGCTCCGAATCAAAATGTTTAATGTACCAAGCTAGAGAGGGTAGAGGCTCCAACAATTTGTTCGCGGAGAATGCAGGGGGAATGACACTCAAAGGACCATCCACTAGTACCTTCAAAACTTCATGTAATTTCACATAGCATGATTCCAACTCGCAAAAAATAGATAGTAGAACCAAACCCAAGGATGTGAGCCAGAGAAGCGTAAGACCAAACTAGTCAGCTTCGAGACTTGATTTTACCACCTAACCAAACCACCCCAAAATTCCTTCCAAACGAAAGTCTCCACCACATACCTTACCACCTCAACATTTCTAACCACACATACTAAAATGTTGGCAAAGATGGATGCCACATCTGTATTAGTCTTGTTCCTTTAGACAACATGTATATTTTCATCACCAATTATGGCCTATAGCCTCTGAGACCTCCACAATCGACAACTAGAAAATCAACCTTAAACGGTGAACAGAGACACCATCACATAAAGCCATCTCTCATTTCTCTACACATAAAGAGAGAATGGGTTCGATGAGAGTAAGGATATCTACTACTGAATTCATCTTCATTGCTACAACACATCACACAAAAATGCAGAGGGAGAGAATGATCCAATGTCACATGCCATCTCGATTAAAAAACCCAAAACAAAGTGTCAACCATCTCATCAAGTTGCGATACACCAAAATAAATGATAGCCAATAAATGAAAATGGATTCAAGTAAGCTGCATAAAATCACCTAAACATGGTGAGATGACAAGGGGATGGTGAAACTAAAAATGGTCAAGCAAGTCTAGACCCGACCACCTGCCATATTCATTATCCGTCACCATCTATTCTTATTGGTCAGCGCCCCAATTTGCAAGAAAGATTGTCTGCTTATTATCCTCCCTAAAGCAATGAGAAATGGACCATGACACCATTTTATCCAAGAGGGGCAAACCACATTGAGGATATTATTTAGACGCCATGTTTTGGCCTGGCAATTTTGGATAACATCCACAATGATTTTAGAATCTGCAAATGTTCAATGCCTCACCGTCAAGCTAATTGAATGCCCAAGACTATCGCTTAGGCTTCAGCGTCATTGTTCGTTCCATCCTGAAGCCTAGCAGATGAGGCTCGGATAAAGGATCTAGAGGACTCCCTAATACTACACCCAGTACTCAAAACTTCTAGATTCCCACACGTTGCACCATCAAAGTTCAATTTATATAACTTGCAAGGGGAGGGGACCAGGGAGCTATGAAGCGAGAGTGAGATTCTGTCTCAATTACTCTTGAATAGTATATAAGAAATTATTACGCCATTTTTTAAAGTATAAATTTGAAGAAATATAAAAGATAAAGATGTTTTGTTTTTTTTTTAAATCCCTGAAGGTATTGCATAGAATCATTGAATTACATAAAAAGTCGTCATCTTTGCCCATATTTCAAAAATAAATATATAGCAAATTTATAATGTTGAATAAGCATACATCTAAATCAGTGAGCTCTTTAGGCTAAGCAATCATAAGTAAAAGGCATCCATGCATCAAAATTACGTAGAGCATAATCTTGACCTTAACCACTTGACTCTTTATGTCAAATATTAAAAAACCTATATTTTAATGAATGGATATAAACAACTATCATCTTTACCAATTAAATATAATAATTTTTAAAAATATATAAATAAATCTATTATAAATCCCTACTCTAATAAAAGTAACTATTTATCATTTTATATATGTATAAATGTTTATAAGCACCCTTATATAAATCTTGTGTGTATATTAAATGTTTATAACCACCCTTAATATGTAAAATAGGAACTTGGATATGGAAAAAGATTATTGTTGGACAAAATTATTTTTCAAATGTAAAATATCAAATATTTTTATATCCGCTCCATATTTGTTTAGGAATAATTAATCTTTTTACTAATTTAATATCAAGAATATCCTACCTTATCCCTGGAATTTATATGTCGATAGATAAATTAAAAACATTGTTTTTATATAATCCACACTCTTACTTTCCAAACAGCTTAACGCTCGCTGCTCATGCAGAAAGGGAATGAATACGGACAAAATGTGATATCAATCAATCACGTGTACAGTGTTAAAAGAGGAAGCGAATCTGGTCAAACGCCATGTGAGTTGTGGGTACACAACACAGATGACGGTCGATATATCTTTTTAACTTATCACAAATATGTTTGTTACTACCAAAAAAAATGTCTCCTCTGTCTTTCTTTGTTTTTGACTTCCCTGCTTTGGTATCGTGGTGTACTTCCGTACGACTTGATTTTTTAAATTAATATTTTAGTTGTCTTTGTCTCTTTCCCTCCTGTTTTTAATGATGAAGTTGAAGGAAAAAACAAATAGAATGATGGTTGGATTAACTCTCATACCCCTTTTTTTTAAATGGTGAGGTTGAGACCACAAATTGGGCAGTTCTCTTCTGCGGCCTCTGTCATATGTAAGATTGATGGCTTTTGTTGTTTAATGAGTGGTTTTGGTATCTTTTATTTTGTGTTGATGTCAATAATGATGTATTGAGCTTTTGGTAGTTTTAGTTTTTTGGGTCTCTAATATATTATGTTTTTGGAATGTGCTTTCGTATCACCCATCTTTTTTCCCTGTTCATGTATTATGATACATGTTTCAATCAAATAAAAATAAAATCAAGTATTTGTTTGCCTCACCATTCAATCTGATATTTCTGAAAACTTACAAATTGATTATTTGTTTGTATCAATATGACTTTGGTTGGCCCCTAAATGTCTAAGATGCTATTTAATGATTTTTTGCTCTGACAAGCGTGAAACCACTCCAACCCTAGGCATCTTATTTTGTGGGTCCCTTGACCCCTATCTCCAATTTGTTTTGTTTCTTGTACCATGTTTGTTGGTCTTCCTACTTTTTTGATTGTCAATGTACGCACCAATAAGGTTTAAATGTGAATTCAGGAAGTCTATAAGTACACAAGCAATATGTTAATGCATTTAAAGGGAGATATCCAAATACGTGTACTCTTAAGTTCTATTGTTATAACGTGTATTGAAGTGTAAACATAGAATTGCATTATTAGGATAGTACCCCTTGTACCAAGCGTTGAGTTGAAGTAGTAGTGAAAGAGTATATAGAATATACTAGTTGTTTGCATCTTACACACAAGGATAAGGATCAAAATATTCATATTGCATTAGATTGTTTGTTCAATTGCATGAGTGTTGATTGCTAACTTGTTAATGAACAAGGATTTGACTGAGGGAGGCCCTCATAACTACTCCAATTTTATATTCTTGCAAGGCTATTTTGAGCCAATTAACGCTAAGAATAAGGAGAAGTAATTTTGGAAGCTCCAATTCTCAATTCGACAATCTTAAAGAGGGTTTTTATAACTGAAAGCAGATGAAGGCACATATAAAATTTTATTAGAATCTGACAATAGCGAACCAAGATCGAAGACAGTGACAAGGATCGGCCACAATGACTAGGATTCAATTTAGTCTACTAGGATCAAACCTTAATGATTCTTCGCTAACAAGATCGAATCAGTCTAATCTTGGCTAGTTTTTGTGCATTCTCATATTGGCATCAATTTATGGGCTTTATCTATGACATCTTTGGGACCTATTTTCAACCACCCACATTAGTCACAATTCATTTATTTCTCTACAAACACTCCTTGTCAAAATCTAATCATTTAACTCACTTAAATTTCTACAATTAAGTATATGCTTATTGTTATTTTGTTGTACTTTGTTCAAATATGAATTGTACATTTTATAGTATGGTTTAGTGTAACATCCCTTGACCTAAGCCACTTTACCTTAGTATATTTTTGTGAATGCTCATTGTTTTACATGATCCTCTCTTTCTAAATTTAGATGGTGATTTTATTACTTATTGGATCTAATTTTGCTTTAGGGTTTCCTTAAAACCCTTTCCTTGTTGAGCCTTCTCACTAAGGTTATCCTTGTTTATCATTGTGATTCGGATGTGCTAGACAATGTTGGCTCCCATAAACGCTTGTTCTCCCTCATGCTATAAATCTTGTATCTTTTTGGGTTCCTTAACCCTTATTATGAGCAGATGTGATTCACTTATGAAGTGCTTCTTTATGATAATATACACATGGGATGTTCATGCTTCTATATGTTATTATATACAATGATATGGTTGTTATGCAAATATTTATTAATGATTGAATGGTTTTTTTTACTTATATATTATAGAATACTAGCACATGGTTTGAAACATGATAGGTTTGTATGTAATAGTGATACTTTATGTGATGATAGCCTTGTAATTGATAGTTCTTCTTTAATACCTTATAAGGATAAATCTTATGTGGCTTATTTTATGATGGTTTATTATGACATAGATATCATATAATAACTTAAATGAGTAGGGAACACAATGTAATTATCTTTCTCGCTCCTTCTCAACTAAGTGGGGTTAACTAAAACACCCCATCTAACCTTATTCAAGCCCAATGACTTAGATTACAAGTTGCTATAGATTATGATATTATAGATCAACTTAAGAATACTCATGCTAAGATATTTATCCTACATTTTTATTACAAGGTCTAATGTTTACAAAGATAAACTATAAGACCTTAGAATATACTACTTTTTCAAGTAACTCTAAACCTTCTCACTTTTCTTCTATTATTATATCTTTGACAAATAGTGAGAATCTTATTACTTTTATGCATGATGAGTTTCATTCAATGAACATTATGCATCAACATTTACCCTTGTATATTCAAGTTATTATCAACAATAAAGGGATTAAAAAGGTCCTTGTAGATAATGGTTTGAGGCTAAACATTTGTAATGTGTCCTTCTTTAGTATACTTAAATCAAAAGACATGCCCTTACAAATTCTGATATGATTATTAAATTCTAATACAATCAACCAGGAACTACTCTCAAATCAATTACATTGAACATGTCGTCTGGACCACAATTCATAGTTATGGAATGTCAAGTAATGTTTAATTACATGATCTACATAACATTTTACATAGGAGACCATGGATCCATGTCATGTGAGTCCCTCTACATTACATAGATTCTTACAATTTATGCATGAGGGAATCATATATACATGAATTATAGATGATGTACCATTTATGTTGTGTAAAATGATAGCATTATAGCACATTTAATTACACCTCAACCATTCATTATGGCATCCTCATAAGTCATTCCAATTAAATAATTCATTACATTTTAATGGAATGAAGGTAGTCGAACCTAAGAAAATAGTAACACTCAAATTAATAATAGTGACAGACGATTATCCAAGCTTAATTTTACACCAATTAACCTCGTAGAATATAAAGATGATATGAATACTTATAACATCGACACTCAAAAGTGGTCACAAGTAGTGAAGCCATCCATTTATTCATATAATTTTAAAACTTAAAATGAATCAAATTAAACAATCAAAATGTAAATTGGTTCAAAGCAACCCCACATGATTGAAACCTTGGTCTCTATGTAGTAAGTGCCCTAATCCCCAACTTACCACTACATCAAGGCTTTAAGGATTAACTCCCATAAATTTGAAAAAAAACATCTATACATTTTTACATAGTTTTGATTTATGGAGACTTAAATCTATTACAATGATTTGAGCAATCAATTTTCTTTATGGGTTTAGTCAATTTCCATGTTTATGGGTGTTGTCAATTTCTCAAAATTCAGATTTATTAGAAATGAATAAGTCACTTTTAAATTGAAGGTAGATAATATAAAAAATAATATATGGAAAATCATTAATTTAATTGATGTTGATGATAGTATGTAAAAGATTATTATGCCATTTACTACCTAAACATAAATAAGAAGAAATATAAACAATAAAGTTGAAATCAAATTTAATATTTCTTAACAATGTTTATTAAATTTACTATAAACTTTTATTTTAATGAACATTGTTATTATCTTACAAATTAGTATTCTAAATAAAAATTTAAAATTTTAATAGGCCATCCAAATTTCATTTAAATCACTTCATACACGTTAATATCGTGAATGCATTTAAATTGATTCTAAATATCATATAGATATGAATAAATGTAATGATTTAGATAGAATTTAGATAAAATCTTAAAAATCTAAATTTTTGTTAGAATGCTAATTTGTAAGATAGATAAGCACTTCCTTAGAAACTCTCTCAACAAAATCTTTACAAATAAAAGATTGTAATTTATAATTCCTATAAATATTATATATTAAATTTTAAAAAAATAAAAATAAATAAAATATATTTAGATTATAATTATAATTTTGAAAAGTTAATTTACAAAAAAATTAGTGTTAAAAATTTATTAGATTTTTTTCTCACTTGTTGATCTTACAAGGGCTTTCTTAGCATGTATATAAAAACATTTCAATTGAATTTCTAAAATATGAGATTTTCCAAAAAGCGAGTGCTCTAGATTAATTTTCGCATCTAACATGACTTACCATGATGTCACTCTTATATCATTTTATTTGGCTCTATGAGAATTTTCCTTAGCATTTAATTTCCTCTAGCTTAGAAATCTACCATTCGGGTAGTTTTTTTTATATATAACGAGCTACCCATGAGAGCTTGCATTGTTGGATTGTAATTTGATCTTGAGGAAGTAGTAATGGTACTGAAGAAATAACATAAGTTTGTACCCAAGGTCTTCCAAGAGGTAATACCCCATTCTCAAAAAAAAAAACCCCGATGTTTTACTTGATGTCTCTGAATTTGATAAGGCTTGCCAATGGCTTGAATTTCATACCCTTATTAGATCTTTTGGTGAGTGTATTCCCACAAAGTTTAAGCTAAAAATATAGGTTCTAATACAATGGTAGCCTCATGAAATCAAGCTCATTAGGGTGTAAAACTTGACCAAGGGTTTCTTCCTCTTTAGGTTTGAAAACCTGAAACACTATGTTTCCATTCACAAACATGGTCCTTACTATATTAGAAGATCATCTCTAGGAAGGTTAATTTCAAGTCCCTAGCTTACCTATGCCTCATTGGTAATTTTTTAGAATAATTGGTTAAGCCTTTAGGTCAATTCATTTGGTTTGAAACCAATAAATTTGACACTACTAGACCATAATGACACATTTGTGTGGAGATTGATCTCACACAGGACCTTCATGAGATTATCAACATCTAGATTAGAAGGTAACGCTTCACCCAATAAGTGATGTATAATAACATTCTCAACACTTGCTTCCAATGCCATTTTTCAAACCACAAGATTAAACATTTTAATCTCATGTCTACCACAAATCCACCAGTTAAAGCCATAATTGAGAAAACTAGAACCTTGCAAGAGCCAATGATAACTGGTAAGCTGTGGGTTGATGGAATAATCAATAAAATCATAATAATAGGGCACTCTCCACAAATACTACGTTTATCATAGACACTATTGCACCAAACCCATTGATAGTTATCTAAACCCAAGCTCCACAGGGCCCTTAAGATCCATAAGAGAGCCCTAACCCAGTCATGATAGGTACTACACAAACATGCAATATGATTTGCAAACCATAGGAATCCTCACCTCCCAGTTTATCATTTTTTAATCACAAGAATCCTCAACTTAGAAAGTTCGTATCTTGGCACCAAAGCCTAGGAAAAGGCACGATTTTCATGGAGCTCTTCCCTAGGCAGAAACGAGGAGGATTTCTCATATAATAAGTGATTCCCTATTGTGCTTGCAAACTATCTTGCTAAAGATTAGTAGAATTTTTTAGTAAACAACCACTTTGCATCACTTGAAGGTCAAGATGGAAAAACTATGCATCTTAATAGTTTCCAATGAATGTTTATTCGTGTAATGTTCATAGTTTGACTGACTTGACCAATAGGTACATGGTTTGGGTCAATTTTCATAACTTTTAAAACCTGCACATTATTTTTTTAGAGGAAATGAATATTGCATGTTTTATTCTCCAAATGGAAGCTAAAACCATTTGGCCTAACATTACTTGTCACATGTCCAACCATGATGTGGGACATGGTGGAGTAATAATTATGATAGAGTCACTTATTTACCTTATTTATAATAGATTGGGGAGGGGACTTATCTAACTATGTCGTTTGGATAGTCTTTAATTTTGATGGGTAGTACCTTGTGTTAGTTAATCTCTACACCTCCAATGATGGCATGGAACGATGTGTTCTTTTGCTATGGATAGTGGAACATCTCCTATAAACCAACTAGATAATTTGTGAAGATTTCAATATGGTGGAGTTTGCAGAAGATGAATAAAAGGGCTCTAGCCATGGCATGGTGTTCATGTGAATGATAGATCTCATTCTATATGAAAAAAGTTTACCGATGTTTGAACCCAATCATCATTGCATAATCTCTCCCGCCACCCCTTGTTTCATTTCATCCAATGTTTTCCAAGGAAATGATAAGGTTCTTAAGAGATTGGATATATCCCTTGTCTCAAAGCAAAAACAAATATTCGCCCAAAGCTTTGATAGGCTAGTAATTATTCTTTTGTCATACCAAAAGCCCATCAAATTTTGCATTGAATGGTCTGCTCCAACACTCAAAACATTAAAAAATAATTTCGCCTTAACCCCTCACATTTGTAGAATGATTGAACCATTACTCACATTTTAAAGGGTTTGGAATTTAATTTAGTGCCCCAATGGTTTTTTTGGTTGGATTAACTAGCAGGAGGCAACCATTGTTTGCGTTACCATTTTCCTCAAGGTGTTTGCAAAATAATTATCCATGTTTAGGAAAAAGGCTAACACTACATGTAATAAGGAATTTTATTAGAGTTTCTCATTAACTTTAATAATTCCCTCTAAATGATACTCTATAAAACAAAAAAAATTGAGTTAATGCAAGGGATTAATCTAGTGGAGATTCACCAAGCTCATGGTGCTCAAAATCGGGCTTGAATCCACACATTGGAGATTGGGATAGAATTTATAAATATATTTTTTAATAAGCTAAGAGCTCGACATAATGTTGTACAATTCAAGGCTATCAAATAATTTGGTGACTGTATTAATGGTACATATTTTATCTAGAATATATGGTCAAGGTATCTTTTGGAAATCACATTAACAAAGGAAATATCAAGTTTATTCCTAAGGCTGGTGACTCTGAGCTAATCACTAATTGGATGTCTATAACCCTCTTGAATGTTTCTTAAAAAATTGTTATCGAGGCTTTGGCCCTAAGAATTAGGTACCTCCTTCCCTTTAAGGTTAGGATTGAGCCAACTGGATTCATTCAAAATAGATATATCCTAGACAACATTATTATTGTTTAGGAAGGATGGAATGTGCTCACACGTCCAAGCAAAAAACTTTGTTTATTAAAATTGATTTTGAAAAGGCTTATGGTAGGATTGAGTGGCCCTTCATTCCTGTTATATTGCAAGCTCTCAATTTCAGTCCTATGTTTTTTCACTCTGTATAGACTCTCTTTCAAGATGCTTTTGATTATATCACCATTAATGGTCACCAATCTAAGAATTTTGGTCTAAGTAAGGTTTCTCTTTAACTCCTTCTCTGTATGTCTTAGTTGTAAAAGGTTTTGGATACTTGTTAAGGGATTATGCTTCTAAAGAGACAGTCAAGATTTTTTCTCCACACCTTTCTCAAGACAAATTTCTTAATGACCACTTTGTTGATGACTCATTCCTCACTATTTTGGAAGAGGAAATGGTTGTTCACAACAATATGAAATGCCTTCTGCTTTTCTGCGTGCTAGCTCCAACATTTAGTCAACTAAGACTCAATGTTATAGTCCTAAACCTAGTTGGCTTAAGACTTATTAGTGGAAACATACTGCTCATAGGATTTATTTAAATGCTTGGGTGTTCCCTTTGCTTTTCAAGCTTCCCAAGTTGAATTGTGGAGCTATGATGTATTGAGAGTGGAAGATTGAAATTTATTTTAGAGACTCCCTTCGGACCAACTGAGAAGGTAAAAGAGATTTTCATAGAGATGCTTAGGACATATGTTGTAGACCAAAAGAGGTTGGTCGGCTAGGGCTTATTGACATTTTTAAACAAGGAACCACCCTTTATGTTAAATGGATTGTAGGGCAAGAAACATGGAAATTTCTTCTTAGGCACTGCATCTCCTTGGGTAGTCCTTATGGAAGAGGAGCATTGAAAATTTTGGATCTTAAACCTTTCTCATTGCTCAAGTTCCTATTAAGAACCTTAATGGCTAAAAGCATATGGAAGTACTAGGAAACCATTAAGCTTTGGCTAGTATGGAAGGCGAATGGATTTAGATTTGGTCTTTCCATTAGTTCACATCCTTGTGGTGGTCCTTGTTTATTTCCATTAACGAGAAGCCCATCGCTGATGTTCCTAGAATCAGAGCCCTTAAGCTCTTTCGCAAAGGTATTCCTGTCATTGAGGATATATTTGATAAACGATCTAGATTCTATGTGAGTTGGCAATATTTTAAAACTAAGTTAAAACTCAACAACTAAGATTTTGAATCTATTTCTAAGATTCAAATGGTTGTACCGAAACATGCTTTTCATTAAATTGGAATTAAAGGCTCTCACAAATAATGGAATGATTAAAATTAAAGTGTGTTCACTCCTTTACTTTTGCACATATTATATTTCTCCTCCTCCTAAAATGTTAACTTTATCCTTCATAATTATAATACATATGATGTATTTCCATTGTTAAGAAATATAATGCATGATTTTAATAAATTAGAAAATATATTAAAATTATAAATAAATTATTGGCATAAACTTATCCATTAGCAATATGGCGTATAATACCCATGTTTATTAAAAAACAATAACAATAAAATTTTGTTTTTATGGTGACTTGACTAAAGAAGTTGGCACTATAAGAATGTCAAATAGTTTTCCAAAAAGTAAAGGATGGAATTACTCATAAAATTTGTGTTATGAGTGATACTTGAACATCACTTGCTTTCCTTAATTAATTTTTTATAATACTTTGAACGTCTAAACAACTATCACGTACAAAGTACAAAGTACGATCATACAATCACGGGTACACAACGAGCAAGTCGTGTGTTGAGTATGGACAAAATATCCTTTCCATTGTAAGGATTCTTTCTGTCTCTCTCTCTCTTTATTTAATATATAATTTTTTCGGTTTTTGGTTTTTAGTACTTGTTGGTCTGGTATCTATGATAATCAGTTTCATTTATTTATAAAATATTTTGTCATATTCTACAATTTTTCAATATAATTTATTTTATATATTATGTTTATTCTATTTTTTTATTATTAAAATTTATTTTATATCTTATTTTTAAAGTTGAGAAATAAATTTTTTTTTTTTTTTTAAAGATTTTCAATCGCCCATGTATAATAATAAGACAAAATTAGGTTATTTGTCAATCAAAAAATCAAAGTCCTTGACCCCTCGAAAAGTAGACGAATGATTCAATGCAAAGGGATTCTGCATATCCATAGCAATATTATTTTACTTTTTTGAAAGGTTTGTTGATTTATTATTGTTGACAATGACTTTAATATGGGATCAATTTTATATTATAAGACTTTCAAACTTGATGATAGGTCCTTAGAATTAACGATGATATGTTTTAGGGATTAGTGCCTAATAAAAATACAAGGCCATCGATATTTGGACAATCACTTTTGGGATTATCACTAAATCGAGGACTTTATTTGCTTTGGGAAAGATGAATTGCAATTTTTTATTTCATTTATTCTTGAGAGCATGATATTAATACATGATGTTCAATTTAAAAGCTTAAATAAGATGAGCAAGCAAAATTTCAAATCAAATTTGTTAATTTTTTTGGTCTCATTATTTTATTGAAAAAAATTATTAAAGTTTTATGGAGTCTAAACGAGGGGCCACACACATTGAATAGCAGTGCTGATTTGTCACACACATTCAATTGCTCGAGCTAATTTGGAAGTGCGTGAAAACTTGGGAATTAACAATTATCATTGCTCATTATCTTACATGTTCACTTTCCACTGATGCAGTTATCATTGTGTCACTTTTAAGTTGCAAAGCTTATATGGATTTTTGAAGGACAAGTGTTTTCAAGAAACAAAGTAGTGTGACTTCAATTGCAAAGTATTTTAGAAGTTACAAAGCCTCTATATATTTTTGTTTAAAAAGCATGAGCATTTTCAAAATATGGAATGCTTATTTTATTTTATTTTATAGTAGGATGGAACATAAAACATTATTTGATGTACAAGATCAATTATTCTACATTAAAATAAAAGTATGGAAGTAAAGTTTCAACGTGTTGTCATACAGATGTATTTCTTTCCAGATGGAAGGTCAATGGTCTCAAATCCCCATGGACGTCTTCTTGGCCTCCTTGTCTTATATAGGTGGTGGGATTATCACACACTCCCTTAATTTCTAGTTAAGAGGGGTACATAACTTGTACTTTTGAACCAATTGAATTACATTCATGACCCTTTGCACTTCATCAAAGTTACTTCAAACTATTCTATCGTACAAAAGCTCAAATTCAACTGAAAACAAAACAAACACACCATTGCAATTATGGTCTAAATTGGGAAAAGTAAAACCATACCGACTTTGAAGATAAAAAATACCTTCTTGATAGGGCCAACAATATGCAAGGCTCCAAATGCCAATGGCTTTTCATTCTCATATTTTTCATCAAGGTCTAACATGTTTAATTACAACATGATTTCCCTATTAAGATCAACAAATATTGGATTCTTGACCTTGCATCCAAGGGTAAATGTTTCAAATCAGGTAACAACACTTTATGTGACTCTACATCATCAAACGATGGTGTCAAATGCTTCACTTTTTACATCTCAAATTCACCTACGTATTTGGCAATCCTTCTTAGCTCAATAGTACATGCCTGTGTAAAATTCACTGAAATAATAATAAAAACAAAATGAATATAAAATTTCGTAGAAGATGGACTCGAACCCAACGATGCAATTCTAGACATAAATAAAAACATGTTTTTGCAAATGAATATAGAAGAATTTTGTTCATGAATATAAAGATTTGAGAAAAAAATGGGTTTATGGAGTATTGACAAGGCTGTGAAAATAATATAGCCCGATTATTTCCAATGTAATAACAAAGTTTAATGTGTCCAAGAGTGGATTTTGCATCCACATTATGAATTGTGTTTTCCAAGGAAAGGCTTGACATTCTGTATCTCTTACAAAAATTACGATTTCCTTTATCCAAGATTTCCATGCAAGAAAATGTGCATTATGATCTCAGGAATGGAGGGATATAATGAGGCCATAACACATGCATCATTTGTGAAGGATACACATGGATGCAACATGCCGGAGAGCAAAGCATGTGGTGAATTATGGATTTTCCCTGTTACCACCTTTATAAGTGTCAATTGTAGACTAAAAAAAATTCACTAACATCAACTTCCATGCAACTAATTATTTTTTATGTTTTCTATGCCTATTCCAAGTTTACCCTTAACTTAATTAATTTTGTTGAGTTTAAACTAACATTGCCACTCCAATTGAGCATCCCAAAAATTTCCTCTCGCAAGATACCCTTTTAGAATCCTTTAGGTTCACACCTTTAGGAAGAAAGTATGTCAACATTCCCAACAGGGCCACCACCCCTAATTTAATCAGATCATTGTAGTCAATTAGGACATACACCACCAAGGTTTTCCTTTATAAGTTTGGCTTGTGTGGCCTTTATACCCTCTAGCACCATAACTTTGAGAACATACCATTTTCAAATGGAAATATTCATTTTTTAGAATTTACTATGCCCCATTAGCTTTTACTGTTATCCAAACATTTAAGAATTGTGTTGGTCAAGAGAGAAGACATAAAAGTGTCCATCGAAGCCCTCATAATTGAAAAAGTTTAGAAAACTCTCACGTATGGTCAAATCTACAAACCATTACCAAAATAAAATCCATTGATGCATTGCTCAAACAATATCTCAATCTATTATATACAAATAGATCATACAATGATAAATCTTGTATATCTCTAGAGCTTCTTCAAATACAATGAATGAACCTTGTATATATAGACCAAGAAGATAAATCCTAACTAAAAAATCAAGCTAAGTGATCAATCGTAACTAAAAGAGCAAGCTAAGAGATCAAATCTAGGACTAAGAGATAACCATCCCTAAAGAATAGAAACAACTAAAAAATATCCCCATAATATCTAAGAGATAAATATGTAATATCTCATAACATCTAAAATAAGATAAATGAAATATCCACACTTGAGTGGGAATAACAAATCACCTAGGTGAACATGAGCTAAGGTAAACAACCTACTCTAACACGTCCCCTCAAGTGAAGCTAGGGGCCAAAAATAAAGTGTCATATCCATAGTATGAGTCTTGAAAACAATACCTAATCAGACACACATGTACAATATAGTCATAAAACAATCTCTCATAAAATGGAAAAAAGAAAAAAACTCGTAGGGAAAAAACTCTCCCTTAAAAAGAGAGGAAATAGGTCCCTGTACCAAGGCCTGATGAGGTACCATAAACACAAAAAAAGATGCAATGTGAAGACAAGTGTCCTTATGAACACTAATCGATCTTGCCAGAATACATGGATGTCAAGTCATTGTAACCACCAAGTCGAAGTAGGAATGGTGTTGAATACGAGGATCACTGAACATGAACACTACACTCCAAAATATTGGGTAGAATGATGAACTTGGGGAAGCATTGCATGGACACCCTCCTTCAATGTTGAATTGAGAAAATATGGCAATGAAATTATCTAAAGAAGCGGATTGAAAATAGTGAGAAGTGAGTACAAAGACTCGTGGGAATGCCACACTAGTGTCATTACACAAAAATTCATCAAGAATGCCACTGAGACATAACAGTCCTCATATGGGTTACATCAAACAAATTGATTGAATAAGATACCCATGCATAAAGAAGGAATATAAAAATTGCCTTGGTAATGATGTGAGAGACTAGTAACTTAAATAGTAAACGGTGCATAAATTACGTACACACAAATGAAGGTAGACTAGATTATAAAGTCAAACTCCTCATGACACTTTATAATTTAGTGTGAGTACAATATATCCTAAAAAATATCAAATGAAAACAAGAAAGACACTGTATACTACAATATCTCTAAATAAGGAGATTGTCGACTTGTCGAAGAAGTCATCACAGATCATGAAAATTACTCCAAAAATAAAGGAGCAGTGTGGTTCAACAAGCAAATCTCTATATATACATGAATGCAGACAATGATGAAATAAAAAAAACCCTATGGATGTTGTATAGGCCCCCCCTTCAAATTTATCATTTTATAATTTAGTATGTTTTACAAAATAAATGACACCAATAGATTGGACATAAAAAACGTACACTTTTAAAAAAAATAACACTCAATTCTAAGTTACCAATCAAGAGATATAGTTTTTACAAGTTTTCTCATCATTAAATAGGTCAAAAAATAAAATTTACACTAAAATATATTAAATGCTTGGAAAAAATAATTATTGGAGAGATTACAAAAAAATCAAGAGCTAGAATTAAGCCCCCACTAATAGGAATCAAAAGTTAAACACCCTCCATGTGACCACACCATATGACCAAGGGGCTAAGTCATCAAAGAGAAAAAAAATGAACTGAATGCATAATCCAGATAACAGAATTCCAAAAAAATGCAAATTCCAAGCAACATAAACTACTCTCGGGAGAGGCAACAATAATTCTACAAAAACACATTCAACAAAAAAAAGAAGTTATGTAATCTGTAAACACGGTAAGGGTAACCATAAAAACACCATATCTAGGGTCGTTGAAGCCTTTCACTAGCCAAGGCACCTTCCACGACCAAACAAACACAACCAAATACCAAAAAAATGGTTGTTCCTTATAAAAAGCATGAGGATATGTAGAGCCCGAAGATGAAACATGTGAATGGCTTTTTATAGATTTATAATAAAGAACTTATACAACCAATACAAAACACATGCTAGTGCTTGACATAGGCCAAAAACAATACATGCAAATCCAATTTGAATATGAGTAAAATAAATTAGATCTGGAAAAAGAACCATACGCTTTTTGTAATAAAACTTAGATCTAACAAAAGATAAAGCAACTGAAGTAATGAAACTGGATCTAAGCCATAGAATGAGCAGAGCCGAGCAAGGAAAGGTTAATGAGCTGAGTAATGGTTATTGGCGACCTCTCTAATACTATAAAAGAGTTTTAAAAACTCTCACACAAGATCAAATATACCAACCATTACCACAGTAAAAATCATTGATGCATTGTTCAAACAATATCTCAGTTTGTTATACACAAATAGATCATATAATGAGAAATATTCTATATCTCCAAATCTTTTTTAAATACAATAAGTGTGCCTTGCATATATAGGCAAAGAAGATCAATCCTAACTAAGAGATCAAGCTAAGGGATCAATCATAACTAAGAGATCAAGCTAAGAGATCAAATATAGGACTAAGAGATAACCATCCCTAAAAGATACAAACAACTAGAAAATATCTCCATAATATCTAAGAGATAAATATGTAATATCTCATAATATTTAAAATAAAATAAATGAAATATCCACACATAAGTGGATATGAATTATGAAGCACCTATATGAACATGAACTAAGATAAACAACCTACTCTAATAATAATTTTACTGAACAACAACTCTAGGGAGAGACAAATCTCCACTTTCATAGGAAAATTCTTAACCCCAGACCCATTAAGAGCTAGTGTGTCCTTATTATCTAGCAATTTCATAATTTTATCCATTTTAATTTATGAATCAATTTCATAATTTTACCCATTTTAGTTTCCAAAATTTTGAAATCCTTACTGAAACTAGAGCATTGATTTGTAAGCTCACTCACCAGAGAAACAAGGAACATCTTTTAAGTATCATTTATATGGCTCTACGCTCTTTGATAAATGAGTTTAAAAGTGAGGTTGCCAAAAATTCATGCCTCAAAATTTAAACTAAAGTGAGTCATGAGTTCCTTTGTAATCCATTACCTTTCCTCAACGATAATGATAGCCTCCCCAAGCCTCTCCTTGATGAAGTGACATGCTAATAGTGAAGATGGGTTAAACACCTTCTAAATGATGGTGTCATTGATGGACCTTAGGATATATCAGTTTCCTTAGGGTCTATATATTCCCATTCTATGAATTGTATTCCTCCTCTTAGTGCCCAACTTATTCCCTTTCTCTTTTTTTGAGTACTTTCACCTTGCCATCTCTATCAAGAAGAAATAGGAAAGCAACACCTTTGACTAGACATGGAGGAGATGAAACTCTCAAAGGCCGAATAAAAATCTATAATATAGGTTCCTCACACACTCCAAGGCCAACAAATATGGAGTAGTTACTCTTAAGAGTTTGGATGGTAATTGGAGGAGATGAAACTCTCAAAGGCCGAATAAAAATCTATAATATAGGTTCCTCACACACTCCAAGGCCAACAAATATGGAGTAGTTACTCTTAAGAGTTTGGATGGTAATTGTTTAAATTATGGTATGTTTGATAAAATTTGGAAAAATAGATAGCTAATTACCTAAATGTGACAAACTGTTGCCTATAATAAAAATGCTACAAAAATGCAATAAATGACACAAAATTATTTGGAACTTACTATATTTGTAAATATGCTAAATGGGAAATGCACAAAGTTGGGAGGCAAAAAAAGCCCTGTCCATGGACATGTTTTTCTTAAAAAATTGTAAAATAATTTTTTGTAGATAATTTGAGATAGCGACACTCAAAATTAAAGAATGATGTAAAAACATGAATCGTAGCATTTTGACTCTAGTTTCTAAAATACTATTTTTTTTAAAAATGGTTAAAGTATAACTAGGTCAAAAGTCTAAAATTTGAATAGGAAATATTTTTTAGGAAAACAGAGTAGATAGCCAACTATGCGGCCCTTCATTTTTTAGCATCATTTAATATTATTTAAAACAATTTGGTGAAACTTTAGATAAGATCATCTAATTTATAACCTTTTTTTTTCAATGAATATATTTTTATTAAATTTTCAAGTAAATAGATCTCGAAAAATGACAACAAAATGGATAGCCTACCGTTCCACCCGCTAACTACCTTTAAAAAAATGAAAACTATATTTTTTTTAATGTGTGTAGAATTAGACCTAGTTTGTAACCATATAATTTCTTTTTCATTTGGATTAATAAAAAAAAAGATACACAAAATTACATGGGCATGTATATTTGCAGTATGTAGTGGCCTAAAAAATCTATAGTTAGAAATTAGCATAGATTGAAACTTTAAAACAGTCCAAGAATTATTAAAAATCATATTCTTGAAAGAGAAAAATGGGCTTGTTATCGTGGTAATAATGTTATGAATTTTGCATTGAAATTTGTAGTGTATTTGGCAATGAAAATTGAATTTTATTGTTTTCTATCAAAACTCTCAGATTTGATCGACTATGTGTTCACAGGGCCAAGCCTTTTATTGAGGACTTCGAGTTATTTCTGAGCCAAAAGAATTAGTTTTTGAATTCAAAATGAACATATCACGTATGTGTTAAACGTGTACATACTATAACATGTATGTGTTATAACACGTATGTGTTATAAGACATATGTTTTATGTTGTCATAACATCAAAAAAACAATTTGACTACTCTTACAAGATTATACTTATCTATGTATCATGATATACACTTATTTATACTTATGTAGTTCAAATTTAAACTTATTTAGTTCACATTTATAATTTTTATAATTTTATTTTAAAGTGGAGCGTGTCATAATATACACTACCACAAAAAAGACATCATGGATAAAGTGATGAAATTTTGGTGAGTTTATGCCCACAATCATAATTTGACTATATAGAACATGATTTAGGATTCAACAGGCCTAAATTCATTACAAAATGAATAAACGAGTCAATTGTTTTAATGGTGGAGGAAATTACGATCAATTTGAACCCCTTGAACATAATTGCATGTATAGGATGTGATTTAAGGCTAAAATAGCTTAGATTGAGTGAATTGGTATAATTGCTGATACAATTTGAGTGAAATGTAGCCTCATGAACCTAATTTTGAGTATAAAGGATTTAATTTGGGCCTGTCAACCTCAATGTCATAATTAAATAAGCAAAATAGTACAATGGTTGAATCTGAAGGCAAATAGAGCTAATTTGAGCCCCTTCAACCTAAGTACATGACTATAAAATATGATTTGGGGCTTGATCAGCTCTAATTTCATCATAGAATGAAGTAACGAATCATTTAGTTCAATGACATTTACAAGTTTGACATGCATATGATGTGGTTTTCGGCTCAATAAACTCGAATCTCATCATATAATGAATGAAATGATTGCTTAGTTTAATTGTGGAGGCAATTAGAGTGAATATGAAGCCCTTGAACCTAATTACAACTATACAACATGATTTGAGGCTAAGTTGGTTTTGATTTCATCGTAAATTGAGCCAATTAGTCAAATGATGCAATCAATGACATAATTTTTAAAACTTTGAGCCACAACAACCTATTTCCAATTGTATATGATATGATTTGAAGTGAAATTAACCTTAATCTCATCATATAATGAAACAAATAGTTGATTCATTCAATCAAAGAGGAATTTGAGGCCAATTTGAGCCCCTTTAGCCTAATTGCTAGAAAACTAAAGGAATGTGAGACACTATTTATTCTCCTTTAGGCATATCAATTTCAAGGGATCTTCACTGATAAGGATGAAAATGAAAAGAATTTAAAATGTGGATTTTGGTGTGATCAATTTGGACAACTACGAAATCATATTATAAATATGTAAGGGAAAAAAAGGAGAAAGGATGATTATTCATTCTTCATTTCATTATATTTAATATTGCACAATTTTTTTAGGTAAACATGTAAGTGTAATGAGCAGTTGTTCTACAAAATAACCTTGTTGGGTATTTTGGCTTAGTGATCTGTCCAATATGAGTGTCTACAATGAGTTTGAAATTAAAAAAGAGTGATGAGATGAATCATTATTGTGTCCATGTTTAAAGGGCTAGACTGGAAGTGCATTTTATTTTTCAATTTATGTTCACAAATTGAGAATGAGTGATAGATTGCACAAGCATTTTTCATCATCTTAAATTCGGGCACAACGAAACATTGTCACTATAAATGTTTTATATGTAGGCAAGGGATCTATTAAGCATGAATGCATGGAAACCTACACTAGTATTTCCAAGGGATGAATTGGTATAACTATTTCACTTCATAAGTGGTCATGAGGATGATATTCGGGCAACAAATTTTCTATTAGTTATTTGTTTTAGAAGAAAGTATTATATTTGTTATAATATAAGAGATTGATTCAAAGATAACATCTTGGTTTCCATTCAAAAGGTATGATAATCTTATAATCAATACTCATACCCTATTAGGTTATTGTTACAACCCTAAACCCTAAACCTTAAACCCTAGTTTTATCATAAATGAAAACATGAAGGTGATTGGGGCTAATCCAAACCCATTTAACCCAACTACTAGTCTAGGATGTGATTTAGGGCTAAATTAGCCCATATTTCCCAGCATATTAAACCAATTAGTGAATTGTTTGAATTAGTGATGCAAGTTGGATGCAATTAAACCCCTTAAACCTCATTTTGCCCATATATGATATAATTTGGGGGGTCAATCAACCCAAATATCATAAAAAAATAAATTAAATAGTCCACCAATTCAATCATGAAGGAAATCGGGGCTAATTTTAGCCCCTTCAACCTAACTAATAGAGCAAGATGTGGTTTGGGTCTAAATTAGGTTCTTTTCTATCATGAATTGATCTAATTAGTAAATTGGTGCAATTAGGGACGTGATTTGGGCAAAACTGAGCCATGTGAATCTAATTTATGAGTCAATTGATTGTATGCAACATGTAGTTTAATATATCCTGATTTTATAACAAATGTAAGCATAAAGGTAATTGGGACCAATCTGAACCTCTTGAATCTAACTACGAGTCTATGATGTGATTCAAGGGGCTAAATTAGCTCTTGTTTCCTGACATATTTACCCAATTAGTCCAATATTACATTGATTATTACAAGTTGGATGAAATTGAACCTGATGAACCTAATTTTAACTATATAGAAGTAATTTTGACTATATCATAACAAAATAAAGCAGAAAGTCTACAAATTCAATATATGATCAATAGGCATAATATATATAACGTGTATGTGTTATTGTCTTAAAGGACAAAAATTCATTTCCCAACGTTTATTTTTAGGGTATTTCGAGAATTCTGACCCCACAAACATTCTTTGCATCATTCTATGTTTTCCACAATGAAGACAAGAGGAATCAAATTGTTCTTTGGGTCCCCCACCATAAAAAAGAATCAAATTATTCTTTGGGCCCCACCATCAAAAGGAATCAAATTGATCTTTGTATAGTCATGGGTGATGGAGCTCATTTAAATAAGAAGGAAAAGTTAAAGCACAAAACACTGGATAAATTAGAAGAGTTGAGAGAAAAATAAAAGGTATGAATGTAAGCATTTCACTCGAGACAAGGTATAAACACTATTTGAAATGGGTGGTGGGTCTCTCGATCAGGTATGATTACAAGCCAAGAACCTGGTCCTGGACATTATCTGCCACCTCAGACATGTTGGCAGCACTAGTTTCAAGCTACAAAGCACTGGAGGTGGAGTTCTCCAACTGCCACTTAATCTTTGATAACATTTATTGTTAGTGTTTCCTCGCTCCTAAAAGTAGTGAAAACACACATCCGTGTAGATTTGGAGGTTGAAGTCATGAGAAAACATGTCATTTACTTCTCTATACTGCTCAAAGTGATGGATTTTTGCCTGGAGGTCCTAGAGGTATAAATTCTAGCTAGAGCTCAAGAATTTGTCTTTTCACTACAAAAGAATGTATTTTAGGGCCCGTTATTGCAACTTGTCACACAGATTGGTCTTAAAGGTTCCATCAACCTGTTCTAGAATCATAGAATTTTGACATGCATGTGAGGTTTTTTCAGTTCATTCTAATTAATTATTATTTATTTTTTATGCACCCCTAAAGTTAGGTTAAAAACTATATTTTTCTTGTATTGGTAAGGACGTTATTGAGGTTGAAATGGGTGGTGGATCTCTCGATCAGACGTGATCAGAGCCCAAGAACTTAGTCCTATATATTATCCACCACCTTGAATGCATTGGCATTTTTAATTTCAATCCTTGAAGCACCAGAGGCATAATTCTCTAGTCGTTGCTTCAACTTTAACATCATGTGTTGTTATTGTTTCTCCGCTCCTAAACAATAGTGAAAACCCACATCTGTGTGGGTTTGGAGGTCAAGGTCATTGGAACATATGTCATTTGCCTATTTATACATGTTCAAAGTGATGGATTTGCATTTGGAGGTCTTAGAGGCATAAATGATAGTTTGAGCTCAAGAACTTGTCTCTTCACTACAAAAAAGTTATATTTTAGGACTCGTTATTTCAACTTGTGCCATGAATTGGTCTTGAAGGTTTCATCAACATGTTCAGGGTTCAAATTAGAGGGATTCAACATGCACATGAAGGTTCTTTTGGTTCCTCCAAATGACTTACGGTTTCTATTTTACACATCTCTGAATTTAGGCTTTAAGACTACATTTTTCTTGTATTGGGAAGGGCAATCTTGAGGCCGGAATAGGTGGTGGGTCTCTCGATCGGGTGTGGTCGTAGGCCAATAACCTAGTCCTGAATGTTATCGACCACCCTGAAAGTGTTGAAAGTGTCAGTTTTTAACCACAAAGCACCAGAAGCAGAGTTTTTCAATTGCCACTTCAACTTTGACAACATTTGATGTTATTATTTATGCACTCCTGAACAATGGAGCAGATATATGATGAGAAGAGAAGAAATGGCCAAGTTGAGTGTAGTGGAAAGGGAGAGAAAAAAGTTTATGAAGTGAAACATAAGATCTATAACCACCGAAATATTCCAAAGCCTCAGGAGACATGAGAATTACAATTTTATACTACTTCAAAAGGCCAAAAAAGAGTCTCTAAAATAAGGGCAATAATTTTATTGAAAAGGAGATGGCACATCACTTCATAATTACATGGGTGAATGCAAGTTGACTCCAAGAAGAGAACAACCTTTCAATAAAAGCAGACACATAAAACAAGAATGTAAAGCATCTTCAAAGAGAGAACATCCCAACGGAGAAGGTAGAACATAACCATTTCATCAAACTTGCACAAGTAAAATGTATAAAGGCATCCAAAAAAGGTATGAAAGAGATGAGTATTCCATTATTTGTTTCAATTGTACTTATAATATAAATGCAATATGTCTATAAATTTAATGAATACAAAATGTGAATATCAACTCCCAAATGATATTAAATCAGTGTAGCAAAGGCATCCACATTAGAATGGTGATAAATGGTGTAATCCAATCATGAGAGGCACTTCACAATAATAATATATGACCATGTCTCAAACATTATACTATTTTATTGCATATGGTTTTAATTGTAACACATATTTAGAGATTGTAAGTTAGTTTTAATAAATTATACGAAGGAAATATTAAAGGTGATCATATCTAAATATGACCATACAACTATCAAATTTAGTTTTAGAATAATAATGTGACCCAAATTATACGCAGAAAGATTATCACCACAAAATATATATATATATATATATATATATATATATATATATATATATATATATATATATATATATATATATATATATATATATAAAAGCATACAAAATAAAAACATAATATAATGTCAAGTGAATGCCATATAGGGACACAATGCCAATAACGTATACATTGTCATATAGGGATACAATGCCAATAACGCATACATTACCATATAGGCATACAGAAAATTATATCTAACAACATAATAGAATGTCGGGTGAACGTCATATATGCATACAATGCCAAAAATGCATACATTTTCATATAGACATACAAACAAGTACATCATCTAAAACATCATATTCATCAAATAGTCTCCCTCTATTTGCCTTTCTCAAAGACTCTACATGGGATGCCCTACTCATAGATGGAGATCCATCAGATGTCTTAGATTCTTCCAAGGTCTGACTGCGAGTCCTTCTACACTCGTAGCTCACCTGTAGATGAACTTGTTCAAATACAAATATTATTATAAATTTTTTCATACTATACATGCAATCAAGTTCATAAATTAATTTTAAACTAAAATACCCAAAAAAAATTAAACATAAAGCTACTGCAATCTCGTAGTCATGATCAATCTGCTTATGAAGCTCAATGGAGTCAGTGACAGGTCGAAGTGCAAAAACATGTCTGTGAAATGGAGATAAAACATGAGAATCTGCCCTGATAGTCATTTGAATGGGACTATAAGATGTCATCGAACAACCTTGCATACACAATACATTCACTTAAGTTATATTTTCTCAACTATTTAGTGAACTTATTAAAATAAATCTATATTTACAATTCAAGATTATAAGTTCCCATGTACCTCAGTGAGTGCCTGCATATATGACATTATAACAAAAATGCATGTGTCTATCTCAGCTTGTAGAGATGGAGGAATCTCCACATTGGTCATCAACTGAACAAACAACCTCGCTTAGTTGTTTAAAAAATATTGAAGATATATGGCAAATTTATCTCCTTTATTAAACCTATAATCAATTCAAATAAATTTTAAAACTTTTTTTTCTCTATACAAATTGGAAACCAACAAGCAATTTAGCTAAAAAATAATTTGTGGTGATGTAAGCCCTAATTCTTACATGAATTTTCACTTGTATAATCAAATGGAAATGATGTAATTTGAGAAATTGAGATAATAATTTTTTCTAGGCACTTCAATTCAGAACTTATACTTAAAATTTTATCACTCTTAACCTCTGAAACTCTACTCACTTTCTTGGTTTATTCCTTATCTTATATACATGAATTGTGCACTTGTATTTCTAAATTTTGTTGTTTCAAGTAACGACCCTATTGGCATGGAAGTAGACACACAAAGAGAATACGAATATGAAAAAGAGAAGCACAAAATCAAAGGGGGAATCGTCAAAGGGACCTAGGAATAAAATAGACCAAAAGTGTACTATTTAATAGTAATGTACTTCAATTTTGAGATCTTTGATAGATAAATTTATCTTAATATATTGCATAGCTTGCACAATTCACATAAGAAAATTAACTTAAGGATTTGGAAGATAAGTAGTGGTATTATATGTAGCAATGAAAATATTGAATACTTAAGAAACATTATGAAGAGGAGATGATAATTAAGAAACTTGTGAAGCATTAAAAGAAGTTTGAGAAGGTGAAGAAACACCATCAATATGAAATTAGAAGAAATTGAAGGAAGAATATATTTTTGAAATTTTTTGGGAGAAAGACTAATGATTGAAAGAGACTCTCATGAAGGTTGATCATTATTAAAAGCATTCAAAGATCCATTATTCACCCTCGAAGGTATATATTCAATTAAGGGTTCTTACGTTAAGGATTTTCTCTCTATATCTTTCAACACATCTCACACATATAATTTGCATTAACATATATCACTATCATTCAACTTTTAATTTGAACATGTATGATTGTTAGTCAAGAGAATAGATCTATATAAATAAAAACATGTACACAAAGTATAATATTAACTAAAAATTACCTTTGTATATGTGAACAGTGGCCTAGTAACATCAATCGTTGCACTAGTAAATGATCCAAAAATTTGGTTTGCATATCCTCTAGTAACATAAAAAATTATATATATAATATAATTCAATTTATATGTAAATTAATGTTAATTTTTAAATACAAATATAATTAAAATTTAACATATCAAATATAAAAAATACCTCCATATATATAATAACGGTTAAATTATATTATAAAGTAATAATTTCACTTATTTATTTATTTTATTAAATTTAAAGGTGAGAATTTTTTTAATTAAGGTTTCCAAACTCTAGAAAGAATACAAACAAAATAAGAGCAAAAGGACTAACCAAGTCCTCAAAAGAAATAGAGCAAAACAAACACAGAAATAATTAAAATACTGTCAAACTTTAACTCAATTATTGTTACACCTATGACTACACCCTCCTTTTTTAAGAAAATAGTTGTGTTATTGCCATCGCTATATAATAGCCCAGCTAAATAATATTCAAAGCATGGAATCTGGGAGGAAGTAATGAGAAGATGGTTTTCTCATTCCCTACTTTATCATTCAGCCATCCAACATTATTTGGAGTCTGGAAGCTATTTAGAAACAACGAGCTATGTATGCTATGCAGATAGTGTTGGAGTGAAGAGTAGACTTCAAATTTGCAAGCTTTATTAAAGCTTCAGCATTCTGAGATGGTTATTTGGCCTCTTACAACTTTCTATGCTGGATATATATTCTTACAAATTTCTATGTTGGAAAACTATATTATTGATTGGAGCGTTGGAATTAATCACAATCTCAACACAACTGCATTTTGGTCAGACATATTAATTCTTCCCTTTAAACCAGCGATCTTCTACCATGAGGAGGTTAGTGTTTTTTTTAGTTTTTGAATCTAAAGTTTCGAATTTAAAAAAAAAAGGGGATTATAAGCTCTATCTTTGAGCAAAAGTGCCATAAGAGCTTTCTTAAGCCCAAGACCGCCCTTTTATACCCCAAAACCTCCCTTTTATACCTCAAAACCGCCCACCTAAAATTTTCTTTGCTGTAAATTTTCTCAAAACAGCTTATAAAACCATTCCGTGGTATTGAAAAGAAAGGTAGCTTTCCTTTAAAAATAGAAATTTCAAGCTTTTAAATATACATTTTGTCTCTTATAAATCTGATATCAGGTATAAGTGGGTTGGTAAGGATTTTTTTCAAGTAAAGAAGAGGTGTGAGGTTTAGGTTCAAATTAATTAATTTAAAAAATTAAAAGATATATATATATATATATATATATATATATATATATATATATATATATATATATATATATATTTTTAGCGATTTTGTTAATTTTTTGTAATTTTATTAAATTAAGTTGTAGCTAGTTAAAATTAGTTAGAAAAGTCATTATTATTTTTTTTTAAAAGGAGACCAAAGTGCCCAAAACAAAATTGTTTTAAAGGGGTGAGAATTTTATTATTTAAGGAGTATTAGTGTTTTTTGTAATTTGTATTATTTTACTTACAAAAAGTATTGTAATTATTCTATGTTTGGCAAATACAACCAAAAACATAAAATGACGCATTTATGCACAATTGTAATGTTAGTGTAAGTGATGCCTCTAATTCACATTTACGAGTAAAGCCGTCGCGATTGAGTTTCAACATACAAAGCCTAACATAGCTACAACAACGACATCTAGATATCGACTCTATAAAATTTTCGGGAAGAAATAAGGTTAAACTTTCATTGAGTCATCCCTTCATCTAACCATTTGATTAAATCGATAGGTGTAAATCCGGACAGGTAGAAATTCTAAATATATAGGGAAGTTATGCCCACGTATGTGGAATTCCATCTAAATAGGAACTATTAATTGGTTGAACCTCTTTTAGTACCGTCTAGGTACCACGTATCATTCTCTTTCACATACATTTACACTTCTACGTACCGTCAAGGATATAGAAAGGCCGAATTTCTTTTACGTACTGACGAGTATGTAGGAAGGACACGTATATATAAAGGTTTGGTATATCAATCTGAAAGTATATAGAAAGGGAGATCTTGATACCTAGAGTGATAAAGAACCAATCCATCACCTTTGGTCAGATTCTATACAATGGCCCAAAATTATTTTTGCTAGACTCACAGCTTCTATGCGACAACAATTATGTCATTTGAAAAACTAAAATCAGGGCATAGTTGGATTTTGAAGACATTTGTCTTGTTGTGAATGGTGCGCTCACTCACCATGCCACTGATGCTTATCAGTAGCGTAAGTTTGATAAAGTAAACTAGAAGACAAAGTTGATTATAATGTTCAAGGTATTGGATGAGGTACAACCTCATATACATGAGGTCACAACAACAAAAAATGCTTCGGATAAGCTCCAAATAGTCTATGAGGCCAAAGATAAAGATACCATTCTCCATTTACAGAGTCAACTTCATTCATTCAAATTGAAATCTAGATAAAAAATAGAAGCTTTTTGATGACATGTTGCAACCCTAAGGGCTTCACTCTAAGCATTAGGCGAGCAAGCGACATGTCTCTCTTGTACCCATAGTTCTGAGAGCACTACCACCTTCCTATAGGATATTTGTGACTACTTTGACTGTAACACACATAAACCATCTTTTGACAAGTTGGTAAACATGTTGCAACAGGTAGAGTCTATGCGTACAGAAGAAGAATCAGAAAAAATATGCTCTCACATCTCATCAACAGAAAAGGAAGAGATAGATCAAATTGTCTAAACCAAAGCAAGGTCATCATCACAATTCCCAAGGGAATATACAATTAAAAAATTGCCTCATTTGTGTAAATAAAGGCCATGACCTAAAGAATTATTGGTATAACTCATTCACACAAGGCTTCTCAAGCACCAAGAAGCCCAATAACCAACAATCCTCACATCTATAAAAAGAACAAAGTCAGAAGAAAGGTAATTAGAAGAAGAAATCCAATCAGCAAGGCAACATTACTAAACAAGAAGATACTCTGATGAGGAATTCCTCTATGCCTCTCAGTCTCATGAAGAATCAACATCACAAAGTTTTATTTGGTATGTCAATTCAGGTGCAACTTGACACATGACTGGAAGACAAGATTGGTTCTATAATATGAATGAGACTTCTTTGAAAAATCATGTCTCTTTCGGTGATGATTCATCATATCATGTTCAAGGCATTGGGAATATCTCCTTACCACTTGGATAAAATGCTTACAAGATTTTCAATGTCTTGTATGTTCCCAAACTCACCAAGAATCTCCTCTTTGTTAGTCAATTACTTGAGCATAACCTAAAGGTTGATTTTGATATCAAAGATGGCAAAAAGATGTGTCTGATCAAAGATAACTCAAAACACTCGAAAGTTGTTGCACAAGCCTCAGTTTATGGGGAAATGTTCTAACTTGACTTTGTTCAATTGAACAATTAGGTAATTATAGTTAAGGATTCAGACTCGGCCAATTTGTGGCATCACAAATATGGTCATGTTAGTTTTAGATACCGACAAGCACTAAGCCATCGTAATATGGTTTGTGGACTTCCTCGATTGAAGAAAAATATAAGCCCTTGCCTTGGTTGTCTCATTGGACATCTTTTGGTCAAAGTTCCTAACGGCCATCCAACAAGCTAGATCTAGTGCATACCGATCTATGCGGACCAATGAAACCTCGTCACTATGGGTTTCAATATTTTATGTTTTTTGTTGACGACTACTCATGAAAACTGTGGGTATATTGTTTAAATACTAAATACCAAGCCTTCAGTACTTTCCAAGAGTTTAAAGTAGCAGTAAAAACTAAAACCAGTAGTAAAATCAAGGCTCTCCACTCAGATTGAGGGGAAGAATACACTCATAAGGCATTTTTCACTTATTTGAAAGAACATGGAGCTCACCGACAAATGACTCCACTGTACATTCCTCGACAGAATGGTTTTCCAGAATGACAAAATCATACTATCATAAAATAGTACGATACCTGATTGAAGATTCAAGGTTAGCACAAACATATTGACTAGAAGCAACAAAAATAATAGTCTATTTGTTGAATAGGTCACCCACTATAGCTATTGATAATATGACTCCACATGAAACCTGGACATGGCAAAAACCTTCCATTGCTCATCTTCAAGTTTTTGGATGTAAGGCTTATATGCATGTTATTTAAAAGAAGAAAAAGAAACTGGATAATAAATCCATAACTTACATTTTATTAGGATATAATGAAGAGTCATTAGCCTACAGACTTATAGATCTTAAAACAAGGAAAATATCCATAACTAGGGATGTAGAATTTGATGAGAAAGGTAAAATCAGTTTGCCTTCCACAAACTCACCTGATTCAATAATTAGAGCTCTAGACAATTCAGAAGGTCATGACAACACTAATGGTGACAATGATGATGGGGATGATCGGTCAAATGATGCAGATCCACCCACAAGAATAGTGCAACATATGTTAAATTGGATAGTTCCAGACACATTGACTACTAGATCAAGGACTTGTAGCATGACTCAAAACGAGGTCAATCTAGCCCTAATGAGCACAGTTGTAAAAATAGTAGAGCCCTCTATGGTTTAGGAAGCCCTAGAGTCTAAACCTTGGAAGGATGCCATGAATGTAGAAATTCAATCATTGATGAAACATAAAACATGTCACCTTGAAGATCTTGCACCAGGGAAGAAGTCAATCTGTTGCAAATATGTCTTCAAAACTAAATACAAAGCAGATGGCAATATTGACAAGCACAAGGCACGACTTATGGCAAGGAGATATGCACAAAAGGAAGGCATAAATTATGAAACATTTATTCCTATGGCCAAGATCAAGAGTATTAGAATGATATTTGTTCTGCTTGTATAATTTGGATGTAAGATTCACCAAATGGATGTAGAGAGTGTCTTTCTCAATGGAGATCTACAATAAGAAGTTTACATGACACAACTAGAAGGTTTTATTGCTCCTAGTAATGAAAGAAAAGTATGTAAACTAATCAAATCTTTGTATGGTCTCAAACAGGCTCCACGAGCCTGGTACATAAAAATCAATGAGCATCTCATTCACAATGGATTCTATAGGAATCCCTATGATCCAAATCTCTACTTCAAATAACAAAGTGGGGAGATTGTGATTGTTGTAGTATATATCGATGATCTAGTCATCACTAACAATTTAGTGAAGAAAATTGATGCAATCAAGAAAGATCTTAATAGATCATTTAACATGACAGATCTCAGGGTTCAACACTATTGCCTTGGATTAAAAGTATGACAAAATAAACACTACATATTTGTGTCTCAGATGAAATATGCTAAGACAATGCTTGAGAAATTTTGAATGATGGACACTAATCCTATTACTACACCTATGGAGACAAGGTTTCAGTTGTCTTGTACAGATCCATCACTGCAAGTGAATACAACTCTCTATTGACAGTGGATTGAGAGTCTTATTTAATTGACATATACTAAGCTAGACATCGGCTCTGTTGTCAGCTATCTCTCATGGTTCATGTAGGTGTTGAATATGTCTCACTGGAAAACAACAAAATGAATAGTGATATATCATGGGTATAATGGTTTTCGGCCTAAAGTATAATAAGAAAGATACAACACCTACAATTCTTCTTGATAGAATATTCAGACTCAGATCATGTAGGAAATGTTGATGACAACAAATCTACTTTTGGATATGTGTTCTTTTTGGGATCTAGTCCTATATCATGTGGGATCAAGAAACAAAATTTTGTTTCTCGATCTTCCATTGAAGCAAAATATCATGTTGAAAGAGGAGTTGTCTGTGAAGCGATATGATTATGTCGCATACTTGAAGGATTGAGAGTACCACAGAAAAAATCTACCATCTTGTAATGTGACAATGAGGGTGTTCTTAAACTTGTTTGCAATCCAGTATTTCATAAACACACAAAACGTATTGAAGTACGAGTCCATTTCATACGCGAACATGTACAACAACACAACATCCAACTCCAATTTTGCTCGACAGAAGAACAATGTGCTAATGTTTTCACCAAATCACTTACACGTGATAAATTTGAGGCATTTAGAGATTTTCTCCCCTATTCACTTCAAACTATGTTGAATTAAGGGGGAGAGTGTTAGATTATATTATAGGGTGATTAATTCACCATAGAATATTATTTTTTTTGTTTGTTATTATTTTGACTTCTATTTCAAGTTTATTGTTTGTACACCATCCTATTTTCTAGGATATAGTTGTGCTATTGTTATGGCTATATAATAACCCATGTAATATTTTATTGCTAGTTGAATAATATTATAGTTCTACTTTTTTATGGCACCGTCTCCTGCAACATAAAAAATTGCATATATATTATTTAGTTTGTATGTAAATTAATTGTTAGCTTTAAAATACAAATATAGCTAAAATTTAATGTCAAATATAAAAGATACCTGCATATGTGTAGAGACCAACGTGTGCACATCAAATGTACATACCAAAAACCCGTTGCTCAAAAGTATATTATCTAATCCCTTAGAAGCACCACCATCATCATCATCCAAAGGTCCAGTGTATATAGCACCATAACATATGCAATGGTGATTTCTCCAATGTTACAAGTTTATGTCAATGCCTATTGAGCAAGTCACTGAAACTAACAAAGAAAACGCAGCTACATAAAATCTTGCCAATAATTTTTTGTGACTCTGTTGGTGATCAAAGTGTTTTTTGTTTTCAATTTCCAATATTTCAAGGAACCCTCCTTGGAATGGAGGTTGGCGACTCTATTGAAGTGAAGTACCCGGTGCCTATCATTTTTTAAATCATGCTAGGGAGTCAGTTTTACCCATTCCATGGGGAAACCATTTTGGTTATTTGGCTTTGTCTAAATACAAGTTACCTTCAGGATCAAGGAAGAGATTTCCAAAGTTCTCTAAAAAACACTATCAAGAAGTAGATGATGACCTTCGAGCGTTCAACGTAGTATGCAACATTCTAGGAGTTCATAAAAAAGATGTCTCTATGAGACTTTTTTTTAAACCCTCATTGGACCTACCGCTGATCGATTCAGGTATTAAAAGGATGGATGCATTATGGATTGGAATAACATAATGAATAAGTTTTTGAATATATTTAAACCAGTTGTGGATGTATGTACATTGATGTATAAGTTTTTCAAAATTCAAAAGAAAAGAGAAACCATGAGACAATTTGTGGCATGCTTCAATAGATTGTTTGAGTCAGTTCCTTATACCAATCAACCATGTTCCAATAATCAACTCTACATCTTCATTTCCACTTTACATCCGAAGATTTAATTTATCTTGAAAAGTAAAAAGGTTTATGATGTGAAAGACACACAACTGCAAGCAATTGAGATTGAAGATGGTCTTATTTTGTCTGAGGAGCTAAAGAAACATGATGTAAAATATATTTTAAATACAACAGACAATGAATATTGTATGCACTTATATTTGCTCACTTTGTTTATCGTTACTAATATTATTATTAGTTACAACTAAGATCACTAATTTCGTCTAATAATCAAAAATTTTCATTTAATTCATCATTATTAATCACCTTCAAATCATTTCTCTAACGTTCCCTCATTATTCTTCATCATATTAACCTTATTCCTACCCCACAAATCAATTAATCCACCTAAGTCTCCATTATCCACTAACTAATCCCACTTATCTAATATTTGAGAATTTAAAATTCCCTTAACCCCCCTACCTACCTACTCCTAAACTTTCCTACAAACCTTCTCCCTACTCCTCACCTAACCCTTCTTCTAAACTAATCAAACCTCCCCTTAATTATCATTATATTTTGTAATGAAATCTATAACTCTTCACCACCCTTATCCTTCTCTAGAGAGTTCTCTCTCTAGAGAAATCTAAAGAATTTTAAATTCCTTAGAATTCTCTCATTTATCTCTAGAATTTTCTTTTCTAGAAGCTTCCAATGAATTTTTAATTCACTGAAAAATCTCCCTCTTTTGCCTATTTAAATCCATGCCTCCCTCCATTCTAAATAATGAGAAAACAAACTATGAAATTCATGAACGTTCATGCTAAAATATTCTATCAACTAAGTCTATTTATTCATCTACCAAACTATCAACTTAGTATTTTGATCAAGCCATCAAGTATATATGTTGTCCACAATTTGAGTCTACATTCAAGCAATCAATTAAGCGTTGAATCCTTCTTCTGTTGAATCTTGATTTGGAGCATTTGGCTAAAGGATTGTGATGCAACTATGTATTTTTATTTTGTTACGCACTATGATCCTTTTGGCTCTAAATTTTAATAGTGGATTGATATTTTGAGTAGATTTTGGTTAATTGCATATCATAATCAATTACTCAAAATTTCCATCTTACAAATACATAATGAGCCCTGTCACAAAGAAGCAAAATTTCATCACGGAAAATTCAAATTCTCCATAGGAGACAAGTCAAGAAGAAATTATCAATCATATGTAACACTATTCAAAAAGAAAATAATGTAAAATATTGTCAATATCCCTCAATTATTTTAATTATACAATTTTTAGTGAAAAAGATTTTTCTTTGGAGCCTATAATTGAACCACAAGATGGAAAAGCCACTGGCAGATATCATTTGTAGTGTGAAGATAGTGATGATGAATTATAAATATTTCTCTATGATGAAGATAATGCCACTCTTCTAGTTCCTCATGAAAACAATGCTCATGGTTGTATTCGATCAAAGGAGTTAATAACACATTCCACTTTTTCCATATCAACATTTGAAATTTTTCCCAACAGTACCTCTTATGAAGAAGAAATCAAAATTGAATCTTCACCAATGCTTTGTTCTTCCTCTGAAACCCAACACCTTGTTGAAGGGCTTGAACATGATTTTCATAGTTTTGACTCTTCTTACCTATGCTCATTTTAGGAGATGGAAATTTTCACATTAGAGCTAGATCAAGAACACATCAAATAGAAGAGTCAATAATGATCACAAGTGAAGACTATGTACATTGAGATATCTCAATGGATGACACAGTGGAAAGAAAGGTAGAAGTTGATCATCAAATTCTACAAATATATCCTGGCTAGATGAAAAGTATGGATATGAACCAAGAGAAATACTTTCCCCAATATGCATACAACCTGAGTATGAGACCTTCAAGGTTCTCGAAGAAGGTCAAGAAGTAGTTCTATAGAAAAAGGTTAGAAATTCGCTTTTATTTTTAAACTTTTTTTTTGAGGTCTTATCTCTGTCAATTCCTGTAGTTTCATCACAACATTCTACCTCAAACATATTTCCATTTCCAATATAAAATAGTCTGCTAAATGTTTCCCCACTATATTTCACATCATGATGACACCGTTTACCAATCTTCTAGAAAGCTCTACCATACGATTGCCACCCAAAGATCAATACATGGATAACATTGTACCTCATCTTGAACTATGTCAAATTATTCCTCTTGGTTTCTCGTGTGACATTGTTTCGTTCAAGGTCATATTTTTCTAAATCCATTAACGAGTTTGCATAGTCTCATTGTACTTCTTAGATCCTTTGTAAATAGTTTTTCTATTGTCGTTTTCTTTCCTTCTTTGTTTTCATTTTGGTGTGCGTGTGTTTCTAATAAATGCAACAAATATAATAGTGTTGAACCAAGTCTAATGAGTTGAAGATCAATGAATTCTAAACATGGAATGATGAGCAAAAACATATGCAGCATTCTCAGGGCAAGGGCATGTCCTAACAACATGTGTTCATTGTCATACAATTAGGATATGCCAACTATCTACCAATTAGATGGATCAAAATGAATAAGGCACAAGTCATTAAAAATATCTAGAGTTCTACATTTCAATAGGGAATGCGGTGCCATAGTCAGAGCTAGTTGTTGTGAATTATTACACTTCACAATAACACCCCCAATTGTGCTCTTACAGTTGATTGGAAGTAAACCAAAAATAGGGACAATAACAATTTTCAAAATAAGTATATTGACTCCATGGCCCAATGGACAAGGCTTGGCGAACCCATTCATAATTATGCTCGTAGATGAATCTACATGAAAAATTGCGCATAATGAATTTTCAAGAATCAATGTTCATCATGTTTGATGTTCATTGCATCCAACGTTCATTATAGTCACCACTCATTTGATTCAGGCTTAGCAATTTCTATTTTAGAATATATTGAGACATGGTCCTTATTATTCCTCATCAAAATACCTTTTCAACGCATCAAACGAGGGCAAAAACAAAGTTTGGATGCGAAAGTTATGGACAAGGGGAACTTGGACCCTATTTTGTAACTGCAAAAACTTTGACCTGCTTTCGCAGTTACCTCATTTTGTACTTCTTCTCGACCTTAAAGTTTCTCAAGAAAATCTAGTTGGTTTCTTTGAAGTTTGTCCTTGCAGTCTCAAACCTACAACATCAGAGTTTTCCACTCTATGCATCGAAGATTTTCACCTGCAGTGCAGTCTCAAACCCCCGATGTCAAAGTTTTCCACTCCCTCCGCATCCCCTGCATCAAATATTTTAATTTGTAGTGCAGTTTCAAACCCACGACGTCAGAGTTTCTTGCTCCCCCTACATCGAATATTTTCACATGCAGTGCAGTTGCAAACCCCTGATGTTGGATTTCCCTGCTTCCCCTGCATCAGAGATTTTCACCTATCATGCACTCTCAAAACCCTGACGTCGAAGTCCCATGTTTCCCTCACATTTGAGAATTTTGTTTGCAGTGCAGTCTCAAACCCCGACATCAGAGTTTCTTGCTTCCCCCACATCAAATATTTTCACCTTTAATGTAGTCTCAAAATCCTGACGTCGAAGTTTTTTATACCCTTCGCATCAAATATTTTCACCTACAGTGTAGTCTCAACCCCCGATGTCGAAGTTTGTTGCTTCCCCTACATCAGAATTTTTCACCTGCAATGCAGTCTCAAACCCCCGATGTTAGAGTTTCTTGCTTCCCCTGCATCATAGATTTTTCCCTATAGTGTAATCTCAAACCCCCAACATCAGAGTTCCCTGCTTCCCCTACATCAGATATTTTTGCCTGCAGTGCAGTCTCAAATCCAAAACAACAAAGTTTTCCACTCCCTCCGCATCTCTTTTGACATTTTCTCATTCCCATTCACACTTTGCCTACCTACTCCATGTTCTAACGTCCCTATTGCAGTCGGTAAATGTTTGGAACATCCAAGAAGAAAGGAAAGGGAAAGGCAAGCAATATGAAGTACTAGTTTCAAGTGGTTATTCCCCCCTCCAACATTGATTCCAAAATCGAACAAGTCACTGGCATGGACTTGGGACACATTACAAGGGTCATATCCCGACAACCTCTTGACAAGGCATTAGTATTTTGGACATAACTTTTAAACTGTTGTTCTGATTTGTGATCCGTTTGCGGCATTGGAAAGTTGGTTCTGGTGCGGACATGTTAAAGGAGAGATTGAACAAATGCATTTAGATGGTCTAGATGTAGACAATGCCAAATATATGATGAAGATATTTGACGAGAGTAGAAGTTAATAAATGACAAAAGAGACTCCTTGATTTGAAGTTTTTAGAACTGATTTTTGACATGTTCTCTTTTGCAATTTTAAAACTAAGTTCTGACATGGGTATTTTTGCAGTTTTTGAGATGTAAAGTGTGCACTTTGAAAAGGTCAAAGTTTACCTTAAAAATTGCAACTAATTCTATTTTTAGGAAAATGCTTTATTAAGTCAAAGGGAGAAGGCTCCCACCTTCCGAGACATAAATAGAAGGCATGCAAGCCTTTCAAGTGGAGAGGTTTTTCTTCTTTTCTCTCAATGCTTGGGTGAGAACATGCTACAACTTTGTGTGTAATTATACTTTTCCAGATTTATGAATATGAAAATACAAGAAAGTGTGATGAATGTTGCTTTGAAGAGGTGTTAATGTTCTTTGGTTATGGAATTTTCTTTGTTGTTTATAGTTAGAAGGATTCTTCAATGCTTCTTGGTTGCATGCAAAGCTCTGATGATGCAAACTTTGGTGTTGTGAATTTTTGTGGATGGACTTTCTGCCATATGCATGTAATATGAATATAGGAATGACTTTGTGCTTCCAGGTGACCTTCATGCTCCATGCATTTGTTATGTGTTCTTGTTTCTATTTGAGAAAAAGGTTCATTTTTATGTGTTACTCAAACAATGCTCTGCATTTACTCCATTGTGAGTTTCTCCTCTTTTTCCTCCTCCTCCCATATCCCTCTAATTTCTTGCATTCTTTTTTTCCCTTTTGTTTCCTTTTCATCCTTTCTAGTTAAAAGTACGCAAAAAAACCCGAAAAGACCCATATCTAAAGAGGGAGCTACCCCTCCCAAATGCATAATAAAATCACCCTTTCCATGGTGATTTCTCCAATGTTGTAATTTTATGCCATTGCCCGTTGGGTGAGTCACTAAAACTAACAAAGAAAGTGCAACGACATAAAATCTTGCCAACATGTTCAAGATTTGTTTTACAAGCATTCTTGATTTTAGCTTTATTGGGACAAATTGAAGGTGAAATATAAACTTGCATATGCGGACAAGGAGTCCCATGAGGATATTATTGATGTTGTTCCTCCTAGTTTGCTTCACAAAATCACAGTTTCTTCTTCTCGCCCTTGGTGGAAGGACTAGAAATGGTATGTGGATACCCCTTTCCAAAACAACACTACTCATAAGGGCTATGAATGGCTTTGTCCACATCTTCCCATGGTGGATAAACTCAATTCTAGATGGGATCTTCGGTCCTCCTTGTTTTTTTGGGATAGATGTTTTCAAACTATGTGGTATGCTTGTATCGAACCTAAGCTTGCTCATTTTGCTTAGTGTTTTCATCATCAAGGGCTTCCTATTGGGAGAAGTCTAGTGTAATTAGGGGTGGTCCATCCATTGTGCCCATTATGCGGGAATTTGGAGACTGTCATGCACTTGTTTTGGTTCTGCTATAAGGCCCAAATCCTTTCAACAGGTATCATATTCTCCTCGATGACAATCCTAAAATGCCATTACATTACACCCAAGTTTGGCATGCTTTCAGAGTGGAAATATTGTTTTGGTTATGGAAAGAAATGAATTCAGCTTTGTTCCCTAATGTTGTTGCTGACAATCACTTTGTTATCTATAATAAGTATATGGTTCTCTCATAAGATTTTTTGTGGATTCAAGTTCAAACTAACAAAGTGGCTATGGAACTTAATCGATTGCAACATTTGTTTTGTTGTTGATGGGATGCCCCATGCAATGTGGTTCGTGTTCTATTGTCCCCACCTAAGAGTACATTGTCGAGAGGTGGCAACGACCCTCCACGAAGTGGCAGTCGATCATGTTGACACTCCTGCAATCAGGCTTAGGATTCTCCGCAAAGGCACCACACTCTTCTCCCAATGCCACATGGAACATGGGGCTTTCCATCTCCATGTTCTCATGTGCTCAGTGGTGGGGCTCTCCACCTCTCTCGAGGCAGCATAGATGGATTCATCTGCTTGGAAGCTCTCAAGGTCCCTGGCAACCAACACCAGATAAAGTGTTTCCTCAGCGTGCTTTCGCCATTTCTTCCTTTCGCACAAACCAAGACACAAAAAAATTAGGGAGAAGGTGCTTAGAACAATTTTGCCTCTAGATGAACCATTTATAGAGATGAACTACCAGGCTCTAACTGGGGTGATACTCATCATAAAGACACCCCTTTCCGGTCGCCCTCTCCCCCTCCCCCATCATAAAGACCCCCTTTTCTTGCCACCCCCCCTCCAATCTTTTTGCTATGGCCACTTAGTTCTTAGTTGCTCTTTTTTGATGTTATAGATCTCTCCTAGGCTCAGCGTAGTTGGTTGGTGTTTTGTTGGCCTAGTTTGTTGACTTCGTGGCGTGCTCTGTACCACCTCTTTTTTTGTGACTAATCTTGTTTATTTTTTATATATTTATTAATATAATGAGATCTATTTCATCAAAAAAAAAAAAGCATGGTCAGAGTATGATCGAGAATGCTTCGTTAGGTCAAAGAGTTTGAGAGCGTCTGTTCAAAACTCTCTTTTTTTGCATGCCCTGCAATCATTGCATTCCATGAATTCGTGTCTCTTTGAGACAATTTGTCATGCCCAGGGTATGTTCAAGAGTGTTTTGTTGCGTCAAAAAGTTTGAGTGTCCTTTCAGAACTCTTTTCGTGCTTGCCGTGCAATCATTGCATTCCATGAAATCACACATCTTTCAGGGATTTTGTCAACAACATTTTGTCATGGTTTGAGTATGTTTGAGATGCTTCACTAGGTCCAAGAGTTTGAGAGCATCCTTTCAAAACCCTTCTTCTACATGCCCTGCAATCATTACATTCCATGAAATCACATTTCTTTGAGGAATTTTGTCAACCATATTTTTTATGCATGTCTATTAAGGCACTTGCAACTATTACATATGACATAAATTCGGTTTAGATTATGTTCCAATGGATGTCCATACCCTAACCACACTTCTTTGAAGAGTTTGTTTAAAAATCCTTAAAACCTCGTCGAGAACACTATTTTGTGTGTGCTCTCTTGCAAATAGTTAGATGATCGGGTCTTCCCAATAGTTGGACGAAATGTTTTGTTTAAAGTTAATAAATGATAAGGAGGTTCCCTGTATAAATGGCCCCCACGGGACACAAAAAATAAGTTCAGTCTCAAAGTTGCCAGGGATGTTGACTATCCACTTATATGGAGAAGTCGTTCTTGAATTACAAGAAGATAACCCATATAATGACTGCACGCTTTTCTGCCAAAGAGAACAGAATCTTTATGGAGAATAGTGAATTTGTGATTGGCTTGGTCTGTCACAAACATTCTGAATTTCCTAATGATGATCGTGAATGAAGATTTTCTTCACCTAGTTGAGAAGGATAATGGCAGCTGTGTTTCTAATTTAACGTATCTAAACCCATTTTGGTTAGCAATGTAGAGGGGGAAAAAAACTTGAAAATGTCACAATTGTTCATGGATCAATCAAAAACCAGGAAATGGCGCACTACTATATTTTAGGATCATTGGTCAAAAAAAGCATTAACTGAATCTGATTGGTGTCTGAATGGCAACTCCTGTTAGAGAATTGGCTTCACATTTGTAGGAAAAATGGGAACATGTCATGTTACAGAGTGACCAACAACAAATGCCAAATATAATATGTACGCCTCAATAGAAACATAGATGCCAGCCGAACAGACCAAGATTCCGTAACCTTCATAAATAAGGGCACCTACATACATTGGTCTTTACTTATCTCACTTTAGTTATGCTATTATAAAGACGAGAAGATATAACCTTCATAGATTGCATTAAACATGTACACCAAGAAAAGAAGCAAGTTCAGAGAGTTCAGGATACCCGTCTTCTATTAACTAGATTTGGATCAATGCGTTTCCATGACCTGATATCTAATCCTTCACTTATAGCCAAACCAACACAACTCAATTCCCTGCCAGAATTTGCGCCTATATAATATAGCCTGTAGTGTTCATCTTTGAATTTCAGTACATGAGGACAAGATATACCTCCACTATCCCAAGCCTCTTTGTCATCTGTGGCAGTAAATATAGGACCTCCAGGTTGGCTCCATGACTGAACATCTTTCCTCCACTCTTTTCCGTCAGTTGAGAGAGCAAGCCCAATTGCATGCATGCCTCGGCTATTAACTCCTTCATAGAACATGATGTATTGGCCATCAACAAGGAGAACATGGTGCCTTCCTACTCCTCCATCATCCCATGCACCAGGAGCCCCTCTTTCGAGAACCCTTCCTCTCTTTTCCCATGTCTCTCCATTGTCCGAAATTGCTGCACCAATTGAGAAGCAACCAGTAGATGAAGTTTTTTCTATAGAACAATATGTCATCAACCATTTATTGCTTCCTTGCACTTTTGGTGGCACAACCCTTGCCCAAGCTACAAGCAACTCATCCCATTCATACTTATCTCCCACATCCAAAACTGGGACTTCATTTCGTATAAATGAAATACCATCTAAGGATTTTGCTAAGCCTACACGCATTCTAATGCCTCTCATGGTTCGCCTTTGAGGCCCATTAATAGTTTCCTCTAAAGATCCTCCAAAGTAAAACATCCACCATTCCCCATTATGAACGAATACATCACTACAACCAATATGCACACAATCAAAACTTGAAGGGTTTGCCTCAACTGGATCCATTATTGCTCCCCCTGGAAGAGGACCAGGATATCTAGACCAATTGATTCCATCTTCGCTGATGGCAAGACCAATCCGCCCAGAAGATATTAGAGCTGGACTTACACCAGAGTGCCAAGAGTCCCGATCACGGCCATAATAATACATTCTCCAAAAAGATTTGGTGGAAGAAGTATCCACTACCACTGGGTAAAACATACACTTATCATCCCACCATTGTCCATTTTCATCCTTTGGCCCAAAAAGCCTCCCTGCAAGCCTACACAAATAAATGACAGTCAATACCTGCAAAAAAAAAATACCGCATATTTGTGATTACTTTTCCAAGTATTCAAAATTGTTGTCACCTTTTTTTATTCTCTTACAAACTTGATGAGGATTCATCGGGTACATTAGACATAGGATAGTTTTTATTCTATAGGTTTTTTTGACTGCCATGTTTTTATCCCATGTAATAATTGCGAATCTTCTCAACCCTAGTTGTTAAGTTGTTAGACCTGCATTAGCATAGTTAGTAAGTTGTTTATTTGTTACACTATTTTATAGAGACGATTGGTTGCATCCAACAATATGAGATTTGTGAGATCCTTCTAAATTTGGCATAGTTTATGCCTATAAAATAGATGTACTCCGAAGAAGTTAATCAAGTTTGTAGACTATTTGCAGAGATTTTCTTTAAACACTTTTTAGTGTAGACCTCTATGTTCATGCTTATTGGTTGAATCTGAGGTTTTCCATATCAAGACCACAGATGCCGTAGCTTTAGCATATCCCTCAGTTTCATTGATTAAAAATATCTCGGTTTTATAGATAAGAAGTAATAAGGACCAAAAAAACTTGTTTGCTGACAAGATTTCACATCAAAATTCTAATTTTAGAAACAAAGGAACAATCTGCAGCACACTAATACAAGAAGCATATTCTCTGAGAAAGAAAGAGATAATAATAGCATTCATAAGGGCACAGAAGGAGGTCATCAGCCACTCAAAACAATGGATTAGATTAAACTGAAAAAACAGGACAAGGTTTTATTTTCGACCATTGTTTACAGCAAGTAAACCTGTCAGATTAATGGGAAGCAATCAGAAAACTAAGAAGCCAAAGCCATGAGGTACATTTTCTTTATTATCGCCCTGAAGTACATTTAAACCACTTTACAACAAGTAGACATCCCTGCAATATAATAAACTCGTATTGTGCCATACATCATTTGCACTGCCCCTAAAGTCCCCAGAAATTCAGTGTTTTGCTTCCCTAAGACTGGGCTCTAGAGCTAATAATCATGCCTAAAATATACATAGATGCCCATGCATGCTCACATATCATAATAAGGACATTCCTAAATACAAACAATGTTTGAGCTCATGAAATAGTCATAACAACACTATAACAGTAACATAGAAGCAAAATAAAAACAAAAGGACTGCTAAAGCCTAAGATATTTTCATTTTGGGGAGGAAAAGGCTACAAGTAAGTGACATAACGGTTGTTTCTTATGTGGGGTCAAGCAATCAAAAAGTCCACTGTGCATGCTTTAAGAAAACTCTGAAACATCTCAGATTCATAATAACATGCATTGTAGACCTATAACCAGCTATTTAGAGAATAAATCAATGTCAAGAAACAAGAATCAACCTCTTGAACAAAAGCCAAAATGCCTAGACAGATCTACATGCAAGAAGCTTCATTTCTGTCTGAGTTACTATGAAATAAGACTGCAAATTCTGAGTAATATTAGACCTGCTAGACTGCATTTAACATGTTAAAGGAGAGATAATGAGAAGATGAAGGTGGAGGTGATGCCCATGCATTTATGTGTACCATATAGCTATCATAAATGTTTGTAAAAGAGGCCTTAGTTGGCCTTCCTCAGAAACGATACAATCAATGCTTATGCAAGTTGTCCACAAATATAAGAAGTGACATTTAATTTTTTTCTCTGGTTGTCGCATTCTTGGGGCTTTTTCTCCATCTTATGACTCCATTCAATTCAAATGGCCATAGCTTTTGATCTATTTCTTGGAACCGAGTGTCATTTGTCACACTAGAAACTATTCTTGAAGAGATTTCCTTTCATAGGATCATAGTCCATATTTCCAACTTATATTGAACAAGTTATCATCTGAAACAGTACAAGCCATAGATCTTTGTTTTTTACCCTTACAAAAGGTGAACTGGGAGCCGGGCAATAGAGACAATTAAAGAATTTGATGAATATACACAAATTAACATGAAAGGCTATAAGGAAATTGTGGTTACATATGTGCTGTCTAAAATATTGCAGCATACAACATAAGTGATGCAAGGGACATCGATGGGAGAAGATAGAAATGCTTAGAAGAAAGCAGATAGTTTATTCATCTGCACATAAATTGTACTCTCTATAACCATAGTTCAAAAACTTGTACTCAGAAATTACTTGGCAACCCAAATTTTGACTTGGACTCGAGACTCAGCAACATCGCTACTTGAAAAATATATATAAATGATAAAAATCTGATGGAAATCACTGACAATCACGTTGCAAAAACAGCAGAAAATCGCTACCAAATGAGAAAAATGACATTTTTTTAGACCATGGGCATTCTAACTTGCAAAATCCAAGTAGTAAGCTCGGACTAATAAGTAATGGCAAGCAATCTGATCCATAATTTATTAATTTTTTTAATATTCCACAAAAACTTATCAAAACAAATCCTATACTTTCTATACGTGTTGCCCCCAAGTTCTATGCTATGGAACAACACCTGAAATGTTGTAATATGATGCTTCCAACTCTTAAGACTACTCACTGCCTTCACATTCAATCCATAAATGCTACATACATTGCATACCGTCCTTCACATTCTTTTCTTGCAACTACTCAATACATGACTACAATCTAAACATTTGTACCATAGCGCACAACGAATATGAAGTCTTTTAATACTTATGAACAAGTGCTATGCTTGTGCTATTTTATTATTATGCTCTCTTTAAGTGTTTGAGATAGTAGACTAGTTGCAAGAAGCAATGAAATCTAACAGAACAAGAAAGAGACATAAACAAGAAATTACTCTGGAGAAACTCAATTTGAGAAAACTCTAGAAGAGTGGTGCCATGCTTCCTCATCTCCACTATCTTCTTCGCAGTTTACAAGCTCACTGCCTTCTTGAGGCCTACAAGGACACCAATCTCTCAAACATCCTACACTGGCAGTGATCTCTGCATTCTTCTGTGGATAACTTGCTTCTCAACAACAAAGACTTCTTCCCTCAACCATGTAGCCTTCAACTTTGATATATCCTGCAGTTGACGGCCTTTTTTGCACTTGACTGAACTCCCATTCACTCAATTATGCTTGACAGCTATCAATTGCACATCTTTGAGCTCCTCTAAACCCTCATGGGCTCGTATAACCTTTGCAATATCCCTTAGGCTAGAAAAAGAATCCCACAAGTCAGGAAAGTGAAGCTCAAACAACTTCGTCCCTTCATCTTTCTGTGCGTTGTATACAAGTGAAACTGCCACTTCGTGCATGGCAAAATTGCCACAGCAGTTACGAAACCGTTGGAGCAGTTATGTAACCACTACTTAATATTTCAAAACTGTTGGGGATGTTACGTAACCACCACCTACATGAACTTGTGGTTTCACAACCATGAAAAGTCCTCTAACTTCCAAAGGCTATAACTTTTGCATACGAACTCGAAATCACGTGCCGTTGTTTTGAACTTGCATAAATTTTCAAGAGGAAACCAAATATGTGCTCTAAAGGTACTTTTCATACCAACCATGTGGTGTTTTAGCCTTTGTTTCAAAAACTAGCTAATTTTCAAGACTTGGTGTGTTGTGGATACTTCTTAACCTCTATTAACAATTGACTATCTTAGTCAGTTGTATTTGATGATCCACTTGATCCATTTTTCGGATCATAATAGTGTGTGATTACTCGCAAGTTTGAGCTTACTACTCGGTTTGCGATAAGTTACACGATTACTCAGCAGATCAAAAAATGCATGTTACTCGCAGGTTATCGGTGGTTAGTTGCAGGTTTTAGAAAAAGGAGTGATAACATGAAGGGAAAATGAAAATGCCAGCTAGGCGATGGAAGTTATGCCATATTCTGTGAAGTCACTTATCAAGCTAATTGTGGGATTAGTAATACCATTAAGTGGCATTGAACATTAGAAAAGCATTTTTAATGAAGGTTTTTGATGACCATAAAACCTTTCCAAAAAGTAAGGGGAGGACGTGAGACTTTGAAAATCTTGATCACCACATGCCCCTGGATTTGATAGGGATGCATAGAATGCTAAGACATAATGGGTGCTTGTTTTCATGCAAGAGATGCAGGTTGCCATCACTAACAAAAAATCACTCTTTTTTTCAAGGAAATTACATTCACTATTTCTTTTCATCCTATTCAAAATCAAGTAGCTGTCAATTGAGTGAAGTGTTGGTAGCATTTTGATAGGTTATTCATGGCTCCAAAAAGAGAGAGATTTTGAAACGTTCAATTAAGATGCAGTCAAGTTAATGACGGCCTTAACCTTGCAGCTCACAAACAGCTATAAACACCTCTCTTTTGATCATTGCAATAAATTTTTAATAAGGAGATTGTAAAGTAAAACAAACTAGGTATATTATTGCAACCATAGAATCTTCTGTCAATCGCTATACAGAGTATGCTGTTGTAAAATCGATTGTGCTGTTACAGCATATAACTTCACTAAATCACACTTATCACAGACTAATCAACATTCTGTGAAATGAAGTTCTAATCAGTCATTCAATGCTGAGCTCAATGAAGACATTCAAATCAATAAGATAACATGTCTTCCCACTACACACCTGGTAAAACCATCAAAACATATTAAAGAAAACAGAGTTATGAGAATCACGTTTTTAGACAAAATAGCATAAATTCCTTCAAAAAAATTGTTTTTCTTGCTTCTATAATGATGGATTCTCTTATGGGATCAAACGTTCATATCAAAAATGCCCTCAGAACTCACCCAGGCATTGTGCATCATTCTGACCATCAACATACTTGCCAACGCTTGCTAAAACCATTTTTGGGGGAGAAGAAAACAAAATAAGCTTCCAAACTTTGGCAGCAACTCGCCCTCTAAATACGATGATTGATTATTTCATAACTCCAAAAACCCATGAATGTATGCCTAGATTTTGCCCAGGTGATGCAGGTTAATACCTGCCTGCTTTAATTCAATCTACAACAACTCTGTTAATCCAGTCAGAAAACTAATGCATACAGAATCTTAAGATATACACGGAGAAACAAAAGATATGGCAGGAAGAAAAAAACGAACAGAATCCATTCAAGAGAAGTCTTTGCATCCAAAAAGGACTGCATTTCTATTCCTTTCTATTTCTTGAAATTATGCATACATCACAAACAACCCCTCTGCCTGCACTTCTGCAGCAGTCTCCTTTTCGAACTAGAAATCTACTTTGATAAAATCAACTAATCCTACTCAAAAACATCATCTTAATCCACTAAATCGGGATTTTAACGAATTTACTATTTTAAGTAGAACACACTCCTACAACCTCTCCATTGTTTGGATTGACAGCTGTACATCAAGATAAAACAAACAAACAAACAAAAATTAAATATTTATGTTTTTTTTTTCGGGGTGAAGTAAGATTGCAGAATCCCCTTGGATGCTCCTGCATCAGACACCTAGGGTAAATAAAATATGACCTCCTACTCATAAACCTCCTTTGAGCTCATCAATGGATTTTCCATTTTTCACAATTTTTGATTCATAAATCCAAGTTGCATCCTCTGTTGTGTGCCCTTTCCATTTGATCAAATACTCATAATAGTCTTTAGTTCTTGTGCTCTTGCCAATTTTGATGTCCAAAATGGCTTCCATTTCTTCTTTCGCTTTCTCAGGTATTTGTACTTTCCAATCAATAGCTGAAGAGCCTTCAATTAAGTTCTCTTTACATGTATGACCCTCAACAAACAGGTATAGATCTAGAACATTAAAGATAGGCGAAATACCTATCCTTTTGGGCAACTCGATTTTCTTATGCATTAGCGGAGAACTTGCGCAAAATCTTACAAGGCCCAATATTCTTCATTTTAAGCTTGTTGTACTCACTTTTTGGGAGCCTTTCCTTGCATAAATGTGCTTACACCAAGTCTCCGACTTCAAAGACTTCCTCCCTGATCTTCTAATCAGCATTCTTTCATATCTATGCCCACTTTCTTCCAACCTTCTCTTTACCTCCATGTGTACATCACGCATGGCTTGGGCATACTCCTCACCTTCAGCACTCCTAGCCATTTCAGCTATGCTCCTTAACGCAAAATCTCCACTAGGGTTGCTATCATATATATTTTGAAATGGCCTCACCTTTACTTCTATTAACAGAGTCATTATAAACAAATTCAGCTTGTTCCAAGGTTAAATCCCATTGTTTGGGTTTGTCACTAACTATGCATCTCAACAAATTTTCAAGACTCCGATTCACAACCTTTGTTTGCCCATCTGTTTAAGAGTGATAGGCTGAACTCTAATCTAGTTTCCTGCCCAATTTATTCTATAGTGTCCTCCAAAAGTGTCCTACAAACTTGGTATCTCTACCTAACACAATGCTAATAGGCAACCCATGTAGTCTTACAGCTTCTTAAAGATACAAATTTAATATTTGTCGCGTCATTAATCTTCTTACATGCTAAAAAGTGCGTCATTTTTTAGAATTTACCTACACCAACAAAAATGGAGGCAATACCTCACTAATTTCTTGGTAAATCAAGCACAGAATCCATGCTCACTGCATCCCATGCTTTATTTGCAATGGTAATGGTTGATAGAATCCATTGTTCTGACTTTTGCCCTTTGCATGCTGGCATATTCTGCATCTTTCCACAAATTTTTTCACATCCGTGGCCAATAGTATGTGTCACTCAGTTGCGCCAAAGTCTTGTCATACCTAAAGACCAGCTAGACCGTCGCTATGCTTCTCTTTCAAAAGATTCTCCCTCGTGGAACCTTGGGGTATGCACAACCTCTTTCCCTTGAATAACAAACCATCTTGGATCATATATTCCAGCTATGGATTTCTATCAACACTCATTGAGCTCTTACATGCTGACAATATTTCCCTAAAATCTGAATGCTCTTCATACAATTCTTTCATTGAATCAAACCCAATGAATTCCACTTGGAGCTCATTCAACACAAGAGCTCACCTACTCAAGGCATTTGCCACTTTGTTAGATTTCCCACTCCTATATTTTAAAACAAAAGTGTAACTCTAAAGGAATTCTACCCATTTAGTGTGTTTTTGATTCAATTCAGCTTAGCCGTTTATATACTGCAAAACCTGATGATCAGTGAACAAAACAAATTCTTTGGGTTATTTATTAATGTCCCCACTTCTTTAGAGCTTGTACTATTGCGTAGAATTCTTGATCACAAACAAAATATTTTCTCTTTGCTTCATTTAACTTTTCACTGAAATAAGCAATGGCCTTACCCTCTTGGCTAAGTATTGCACCTGTGGTTATCCCACTTGCATCACAATCAACTTGGAATACCTTTTCAGAATCAGGTAAAGCAAGCACGGGCTGTTCTATCACTTTCCTTTTCAACAACTGAAAACTCTCTTTTGTTGCAGCGGTCCATTGGAACTTCTTGTCCCCTTTTATTTTCTTTGTGATAGGTAAATAAATACTACTGAAATTCCTAATAAATTTCCTATAAAAACTAGCCAACCCATGAAAACTCCTTGCTGAAAACATAGTCCTTGGCGAAGGCCAATCCACTATTGCTTTTACTTTCTATGGGTCCATTTTTAACCCATCTTGAAAAATCACAAATCAATCCCAAATAATTGAGCTCCTCGTTCATGAAGCTGCACTTTTTCAAGTTTACTAATAACTTCTCTTCCTTCAACTTTCTTAACACAAGTCTCAAATGCCTCAAGTGCTCTTCCTTAGACTCATTAAAAATAAAAATATCATCTAAATACACAATCACAAACTTACCCGTGAATGGTTTCAGCACCTCGTTCATGAGCCTCATAAATGTACTTGGGGCATTGGACAAACCAAATGGCATAACCCATCATTCGTACAATCCATCATCAGTTTTAAATGTTATTTTCCACTCCTCACCTCTTATCCGGATTTGGTGATACCCGATCTTCTATTCTACTTTGCTGAAATATTTGGCACTTCTTAAAAGATCCATTAGATCATCCATCTTTGGATATGGGAACTTATACTTTATTGTGATCTTATTTATTTCCCTCAAATCTGTACATATTCTCCATTCTCCACCTTTCGTGGGTGCTAACATAGCTGGGACTACACATGGGTTCAAACTTTCACGGATTAGGCCCTTTTGTAATAGCTCTTGCACTTGTCTCTTTATATCTTCATTCTCTTGAAGTGTTGTTATCACCAAAATTGAAATTTCAAAAAACAATCCATTTTCCAAGTTAAGTTTTCTTGGGAACTAACCTAATCAGATCGTTTTGTTCTTTTGTTGAGCAAAAATCTTCCGAGTCTAAAATGTTCAATGTAAATCGGGACTTTTTGATTAATTTGGTCTTGGAATCAACTAGGCGGTTTTTGTAATGAAATGCAGGTTTTGAAACCCGACTTAGTCTTTTGAGTTCTAAAAAACAAGCATGTAGTTCTTGGTTTTGAAACCGGTTAAGTCTTTAAAACTTCAAAATACTTTTCACAAGTCACAAGATGGCTTTCTAAAATCGGGCTTAAGTTTCCATGGTTTGTTTCACAATGTTGAAATGGTTACAAAAGCTCGCCAAAGGTCAATGTTTCATTAGCTCGGGTTTCCATAACGCATTTTACAATGATAAAATACCTTTCCAAAGCCCACGGGTTGAAATCGGACTTCAAAAGCTTATTGTGCAAATTTTGAAACATCTTTCAAGGCCCGCTCAAGCCCATTGGCATCTATGTGGTTTCACAAAAGTGCTTGACCAGCTATCACCAGTTTTCTCAAGCCTTAGTAAGCAAACTGGCCTTTCAAAGTGTGTTTTACAATGTTCAAATGGATTTTAAATCCCGACTCGAGTTTCATGGTGGAGTTTACAAAGTGAAATTGATATACAAAGCCCACAATTCAACGGCTTGGGTCTTGATGACTTGTCAAACAATGATCAACGGATTTCAAACCCTGACTTCACCAAAATAAATTGCAATAACTCATCACACAATGCTGAAGCAGTTTCAAAGGCATAGCTAGGTCGACGTTTCAATAGTTAGTATTCAATAGCACATTTTGCAATGTAAAACAACTTCCCAAAGCTCAATCAGCATATAACAGAGAATAAAGTTTAACAATGGACTTCAAGAACTTATCAAATAAAATTTGAACCATTTTTCTCAAGCCATATTTCCAAAGACGGGCTTTTGAAGTGTATTTTGCAATTAGAATTTGGTATCTCAGACTGTAGGTCAAAAGCTCGTGTTTTAACAACTCAATATACAATTTTAGATGACTTTCTCAAGCTCAACTCAGCTTCCATTGGCAGGTTTTGCTTACTCATTTTACAAAGTTGAAAATGTTCCAAAAGTCTATTAAGCTGTAAAATGCTTTGTGAATCCCAAGTAAAGAATGAAAGTGTTAAACGGCTTTCGCAAGATCCACAAGCTTCCAATGGTAGGTTTTGACAACTCAAAATACATAACGGATTTCAATAGCCTAATATGTAGTGTAAAACGACATTCATAAGCCCAAGCATCAATGATTGAAACCCTAATACACAACTTAGGTTTTGACAAGCAAAATATCCTTGATTGGATTTCAAAACCGCTCAGGCTTCAATAGCTCAATTTGCCATGTTTAAACATCAGTCCAAACCCGAGTAGAAGAAATATGAGCTTGCCATAGTGTTGAACAAGTTTATTAACTCATTTTGATCATTGACAAGATTGAAGGACTTCACAATAGTTGAAAACAAGATTCAAACCCTAGTTTGGTAGTGATAACATTCAAAACCCTAACTGAGTCATTGAAGACTACAGTGGCAGCATATAGTGAGTATGGTTTTCTAAAGCATGAATGGATTTGAGACTTCTTGAAGCATTTTCACAGAGGTATGTGCATGTTGAAAAACCCTATTTGGTAAGAAGCTTGACAAACAAAGCTTTGAGTTGAGAGAAATCTAAAATACAATGGAAATTGGGGTTTCTAAACCCGTTTTGGTCTTTAGAAACAATAAAAGGCAAGGTCATTGAAACCCATTATAAAAAGCCCAATGAAACACGTTTGAGCTAAATATATCTTTTTCATTGCTTGAACCCTCTCAACAGCTCCCCTTCATTTCAATCTCTCTACAACAGCAAAATTTATCCATATCAGAGAATGGCATACAAGAAGAGCCTTGAAGCATTTCAATCAAGTGTGGACTCCAACCCAGATATTTGACAGTGTATTCAAACGATGGTGTTTACAATCATGGAAATGAAAATGGTGATGTGATTATTTGTTCCTCAAGCATCAGATGGATAGGTAAATATTCTCATGAATTTCTTCAAATAAATAGGCAAACATGCAGAATTTTCAGAACAAGTGATCTAGCTTGATAGCGCATGTTCATTTCTCATATGATTGAGATAGGTGGACTGGCTGTCAATTGATCGGATCAAGATGTGCGAATATGCGCTACACACGATTTATGGTAAATCATGCAAGTTGTTAAGAAGTTCAAGTTGTACAAAGTTAAATCTACTCAGAAGGAGGAGTCAAATCCAATTGTGGCAGCAAATCAAGGTTCTTCTCAGCAAAAAGAGTCTTCTTTCCCTCTTTAGTCACTCAAAACACCTTTCTCTAACTTTCTATTTCTCCGTTGTACTTTTTGTAACAACTTTAAAAGGTTATATTTCACTTTTTAAAGTCATAAAGAGGAAAGTAAACTATAAAATACAAAGTTCTTACTAAAAAGTTGGTTACAAGGTGGTTATATGGTTGTTAAGCCTTCATAACCTATAAATATAAGCTCAACTCACTAGAACAAGCCTTTTTGACACTAGAAGCTATTTTGTATGAATTCAAGAGAGGAACCATCTTTGCATGACTTCAAAGAATCAATACGTGAAGATTTTGCAGATTTTGTGTCACATAATTTTGTTGAATAAATGATATGCATACAATGCATTGATTCATTTTTAATCTTTCTCTTTCTAATTTGTTAAAAAATTGTTCTTGAATCGTCGATTGGTTTGATGTTCTTAATGTAGAAATTTGTCAGAATTTATATAGAGAACTTTGAATCAGGAAACCTAAGTGAAAGTAAAGAAATAAAATTGTGTTTATTTCCTACAAGAAATATAGGGTTGTTTTTCAGTTCTTTGGTCTCAAGTTCTCCTTGGTGTATGGGCTTCATTCTTATGTTTGAAGTCTGTCTTTGTTGCCATTCTGAAGAAAACGGTTTCCGTCATTAATATGCATAACCCATCTCATATAATCTTGCGTAGTTACAGCAGTTTTATGTATTTAAATTGTTGAAACTATCTTATTCCTCCTTTCTTGTTTTCTTTTCCTCCTATTTCCCTCCTAAGAACTTTTTTGTCTTTCTATTTCTTTGTTCTACCACCTTCTCATACTTTCAAGTTAAAAGTATGAAAACCCCCAGAAACAACATTTTTGATGTAGATAATTTTATTTTTTGCATTGTCTTTATTTTTCAATAAAGGTAGCTCCACCTACTAATAAGAGAGAAACTTCATCCCCACACTGTTGACTGAAAGCTCACAATTTGTACCCCTACAAAATTTTCAGCCAAGAGGTGTTAACCTATAAGCTGCCTTGTTTGGCAAACTTGCTCCTAACATTAAGTCCATATGGTGACTAATGGTTCGTACTGGTGGTAATCCCTTCAACAAATCATTGGACATTATGTCCACATATTCCTCCAACAAACTCTGAATTTTCGCAGGTAGATCACTCACCTTGGTGTTTGCCTTCGCTTGTACAAGTGCGGGGATGAAGACAAACCATGCCTCTTCCTTCTTTGTCTCTGTTAGGAACTCTTTTTCAGATACTAACATTACCTTTGGATGGTTTTCCACCTCTTCTCCCTTGTCTTTTAATGGGCTCAACATGAATCTCTTCCCATCCTTCACAAGAGTATATGTGTTTGCCCTACCATCATGTATGGCTCTCCTATCAGCTATCATGGCCTGTCCAACAACACAAAACACACCCATCAACATAACATCACACACAACTTCATCTTTATATGCTCCATTTTGAAAGTTAACCACACATTGTTCATTTACTAACACTTGGTCTCCTTTGAGCAACCAATAAACTTTATAAGGGGTTGGGTGTACTGTGTATTTTAACCCAAGCTTCTCTACCATTTCCTTAGACACTAAGTTATCTATTCTACCACCATAAATTATTTAATTTACAGCACTTACCTCTGGATTTTTGGATTGTCTTAAAGAGGTTCTTCCATTGTAGTGGTTCATTTTTTTCTTTTGTTGGTTTCAAGAGCACTATTTTCATCAAAAGGGATTCTTTTTGCTCTAGTCCTTCAATTTGGATTGGTGACCCACCACTTCCTTCATCCCCTTGGGCTATATGGATTGTTCCTTCAATTCTTCAACCACTATTATAGGTTTCTTTGGGGCACTCAAATGACCTATGACCAGCATACCTATTGCACTTAAAACATTTCCCCGTGAAAACTCCTCCTCTACCACAAAATCCTCGTCCTCGAGGTGCATACCCTCCTCTTCCTCTTATATTAAAATTATGGGTCTACAAACTACTTGCTCCTTCATCATGGATCTGCTGCCCTCTTCCACCAAAGTTTTGTTATTTTCCTCCAAAAATTTTCCCTCTTCCTCTCGAGGATCTTCCTCTACCTCTGGAGGATCTTCCTCTACCTCTGGAGATCACGTGTTGCCTTTGTGACTTCTCCTTCGCTTGTAGTGCACATTGGTAGATTTCCTCTATAGTTCTAAAGTTCAGCAAACTAATTTCATCTTGGATATTAAAATGCAGTTCATTTGCATACCTCGCTACCTTTTCTAGGTCATCCTCCACATGTCCAGCCCTTATAGTGAGTTTTTAAAACTCCTTAGTGTACTCCTTCACACCTGCTTGCTTTTGTCTTAGATTTTGTTTCTTTTTGAATAAACTCATGTGATAGTCTGAAGGTAAGAATTTGGCCTTCAGTTTGGTCACCATTCTATCCCAAGCCTTAATCTTTTGTTTTCCACTTATTTCCCTCTCAGTTTGTACATGATCCCACCATACCGATGCATGACTTTAACCTTATGCAAGCAAACTTCACTTTCTTAGACGACTCCACTGACTCATAATCAAAATATTTCTCCATCTCTATAATCTAATCCATGAGCTCTTCAGCATTCAAGCTCCCATTATGATAAGGTGTGTCCAACTTGGGTTTGCTCCCAATCTTTGCCATGGCTCTGAGAAATATGGTCTCAGCTACATCCTCTACTTCTTCTTCAGGTTATTGAGCTCCTTGGGCTCTCTCTCCTTCATCATCAATTGCATCCTCAATATGAACTCCCCTTCTTTGGGTTGTCTCCATTGCAGCCAGTCTTGCTTGGACCTCTCTCATCATTTGTGGAAGTCAGCAACTCAAGGTGCTCCTCCTCTTGCACCCCTTCTAACAGCACCCAATATGAATTCCATTGTTACTCAATTGCAAGTTTCTATTTCACAACTTGCCAATGCCACAACAAGATTATCACAATCTCTCTCTATACACTAGCATAACTTCTCTTTCACTGTCTGCAGCACTTCTCTCTACAATAGCTTCTTCACACTTTTCCAACAAGGAAAGTCCTGGCTCTGATACCAACTGATACAGGACAATACCTGCCTACTTTAATTCAATCTACAGCAGCTCTGTTAATCCAGTCAGAAAACTAATGCATGCATAGTTTTAAGGTCTACATGGAGAAAAAAAACATACAACAAGAATAAAAAATTAACAACATTCGTTCAAGAGAAGTCTTTGCATCCAAAAAAGGACTACATTTCTATTCCTTTGTATATCTTAAAATTATGCATACATCACAAACAACCTCCCTGCCTACAGTTCTACAGCAGTCTCCTTTTAAAACTAGAAATCTACTTAAAATCAACTAATCCAATTCATATACATCCTCTTAATCCACTAAAATTAGGTTTAAACAAATTTACTATTTTAAGTAGAACACACTCCTACAATCTCTCAGTTGTTTGGATTGACAGTTGTACATCAAGATTCAAGACAAAACAAACAAACAAAATTAAATATTTCTCCTTTTTTGGGGGTGATGCAAGATTGCACAATCCTCTTGAATGCTCCTGCATAACCAGGTATTCTCGATCTTTCAAACCATGACTTGGTCACTGTGGACAGTTGGCCAAAACACCCAAAACAAGGCAGAGTCACTCATTTCATAAAAAATAAATATGATCACCATCCAATGTCCTTTGAAGAAGATTCAAGGTGTCAATGATCCATGAGGAGACCCTAATTCACCCATGAATGCTCATTCAACATCAATTACCCTGATTTTTAGTCTTATGTTTGTCTGTATGTTGGTGAATCAGCAATGTCATTTTTGTGGTTAGAGAAGTTTTGGATCAGCAGTCTTTTACTCCTTCAATACCACTTCTAACGGTATCCAAATAATGAGTCCATGGGTTAAAACACTTAAATTTTATCCCTTTACATAATGACTACTATCTACACGTATTTTTAGTCAGTGCAAGATTATCATACTCAGAAAGGATGCCCCTGCATCAGACACCCCTGGTACGTGAAAATGTAAGCTATGAATGACAGAGTTGGAATCAAATCCTCCAATGACTAACTGTATAGACCAATCTCGATGGATTCATCCACATTGTATCATCTGCATCCTTGTTCTTCTACTTGACCAAGTATTATTTGTATTTTGTTCCTCTCGTCTTCTTGATGATTTTGGAGTCAATGACTGCCTCATTCCTCCCTTTTTTTCTCTACTACTTGTTGTCTACAATATGGAAATTGAGAACCTACCACATCATTATCATCAATTGACTTTCCTTTACGGAAAGGGTACATGTCAGGAACATTGAAGAAAGAGGAAATACAATTCCTTCAAGCAACTCAAACTCATGTTTCTTGAAAACCATTTCAGAATCTTGCATGGTCCAATCTTCTTCCATTTGAGTTTGTTATCATCCACCAAGCAGCTTAATAAATTTTAAAGACTCCTATTAACTACCTCCATTTGACCATCCATTTGTCGATGATATGATAAACTGAACTGCAACCTGGTATCCAATTTCTTCTGCAAAGTTCAGCAAAAGTGGCCAGCAAATTTGGTGTCCCTATCCAACACTATTCTCCTTGGTAACCTATGCAAACTGACTACCTCTATGATAAATAAGTTTGATTTGTTTGTAGCACCATTAGTCTTCTTACATGCAACTAAATATGCCATCTTCGAGAATCTATCTACAATGACAAAAAATGGAATCATGGCTTCTCTGAGTCCTAGACAATCCTAATACAAAATCCATGCCAATGTGTTCCCAAGGTCTCTTTGGAATAGATAGTGATTTATACAACCCTACATTCTGATTCTTGCCTTTGGCAAATTGGCAAATTCTGCAACTTTGAACAAACTTCCTTACATCCATAGCCATCTTTAGCCAATAGTACTTTTCATTCAGCTGTGCCAATGTCTTGTCAATGCTAAAATGTCCAGCCAAACCTCCACCATGCATTTATTTTATCAAATTCTCTCTCATTGACCTTGGGGTACATGTAACTGTTGTCCTCTAAATAACAAGTCATTCTGAAAAAATAGTCCAGCCATGGATATCTATCCATGTTGATTGAGTTCTTGCTTGCTGCCATGCTTCATTGAAATCTACGTCCTCTTTGTACAATTCCTTCTACTTCTACTTTCATCTCTGTCAGTAAAAGACTCCTATTCAATGCATCAACCACCATGTTAGATCTTCCACTTCTAAGTTTTAACACAAATGAATAATTTTAATGGAATTCTCGACCATTTCATATTTAACTGATTCAACTTACCTTAGCTATTGAAGTATTGCAGCGCTTGATAATCCATGTATACCACAAACTCCTTTGGCAACAAATAATATATTCCTTTCTTAAGAACTTGTGAAATGGCATATAACTCTTGAACATACATGGAATACTTCCTTTTTGCATCATTTAGCTTCTCACCGAAGTAAGCTACTGGTCTGCCCTCTTGACTTAAAACAGCTATCCCACTAGCAACACAGTCTACTTGAAACAGTTTTTTGAAGTCTGGCATTGCCAACAATGGCCATTTGGTTATTTTATTCTTCAAAAACTCGAACTTCTCTGAGCTTCAGCAGTCCACGTAGATTCCTTTCGATCTTCCCTCATAGTCTCAGTTATTGGTTCACATACTGAAATTTCGGATGAGCTTCCGATAAAGGCTAGCTAACCTATGAAAGTTCCTTGCTTTGAATGTACTCCTTGGAGTAGGCCACTCCAATATAGCTTTCATCGTCTTAGGATCCATTCTTAAACCATCTTGACACACCACAAATCAGAAGTAAACTAACTCAGCTAGAATAAAACTACATTTTTCAAGTTTACAAGTAGTTTTTTCATCCTTCAATATTTTACGCTTGCCTCAAATGCAACATATGTTCTCCTTTGGTTATGTGAATACAAAAATATCATCAAGATAAAAAATTACAAACTTGCGCATATAAAGTTTCAGCATTCCATTCATGAGGCTCATGGTGCATTGCACAAGCCAAGTGGCATTACCAACCACTCATACAGTCCTTTTGTCATCTTGACAGCAGTCTTCCATTCATCTCCCTCTTACCCTTATTTGATGATATCGACTTTTGAGGTATCTTAAAAAAGTACCTAGCTCCACCTACACAATCCATGAGGTCGTCCAGTTTAGGTAAAGGAAACCTATACTTGATTGTAATCTTATTGATAGTTTCGGAGTCGATACAAATTCTCCACTCGCCATTCTTCTTAGGTGCTAACACCATTGTTACAACACAAGGACTTAGACTCTCTTATCAGCCCTTTCTCTAGTAGCTCCTTAACTTGTTTGTTTACCTCTTCATTCTTCATAGGTGTCAACCTGTATGCTGCCTTGTTTGGAAGGCTTGGTTCTAGTATCAAATCCCCGTGGTGACTAATACTTCTCATTGGTGGTAAGCCTTCAAGAAGATCATGAGAGATGGTATCTTTGTAATCCTTCAATTATTCCTTCATTTCTTCAAGTATTGCACATGCTTTTTCTGTTGTCCCAATTTTGACTGGCTTTTTTCTTTCTTTGTTGTCTTCAATAACTGCTTGCCCGAAACTAACCAAACTTTGTTGGTGCTGTTCACATTATCATATCTTTCCTTCAATGGGATCATGGAAAACCTTCTCCCATCCTTCTCAAGGGTAATGGTATAGGCTCTATCATCACGTATGGCTTTCTTGTCATAGTGCCATGGTCTTCCAACAAAACATAACAAACTTCCATACACATAATATCACACCAAACTTCATCCTTAAGATCCTATCTGAAAATTAACTAAACATTTCTCATTAACCACTAACTGACGACCCTTCTGAATCCATGACACCTTATATGAACCAACGTGTACTGCCCTCTTCAAACCAAGCTTGTCTACCATTTCATCAAACACTAATTTGTCTATACTGGCATTATTAATGATAACTTTACAACACTTACCTCTTGATTTGCAGATGGTTTGAAGATATTCTTCCTTTGCAATGGTTCATTGTCCTTTTTTGGTTTCAGCAACACCCTTTTTATCATGAGGGTCTCTCTATGTTCAAGGTCTTTAGTGTGGTCTGGCAGTGCAACAGTTTCTACATCAACTTCCTTAACATGAAAACTAGATTCATTTTGTATTTTGCCATCATTTTTTCTTGTGGGAACTCAAAAGCCTTATGACCAGCTTGTCCACATTTGAAACATGCTCCACCATATGCCCTTCCTCTTCCTCTACCATAATATCCTCTTCCTTTCGAAGGATATGATCCACCTCTTAATGGCTGATTCTGATCTTGAGAAGTTATAGCTTCTCCTTAGTACCCATTTTGACCTATTCCTGTATTTGCCCAAGTCTTTCCTCTAGCGAATCTACCTCTATCTGTACTTTGTTGTTTTCTGGACAACTCCTCCTCAGCCTTTAAGGCATATTGATAAGCCTCAAGCAGGGTGCTCACTGTTAGAATTAGTTCATCCTGGAGCTGAAATCTTATTCCATTGAGATATCTAGCAGCTGCTTGTTCCTCTCTTTCTATATTTGTTCTAATTTGCAAGCATAAAAAAAATTATGTGCACTCTTGCACAAATAACTATGTCTCAAGTTTTGAAATTGCTTTAACAATTTTTGTTGATGGTCTAAGGGCAAGAACTTTTCTTTGAGATGCTTTATCATTTTAGGCCATAGCCTTACTTTCTTCTTGCCTTTCCTTCTCTAGGATTGCTAAAGACTATCATGGCAGCACGTGACTTCATTTTGATGACAACAAACTTGACTCTTTTAGGATCATCTTCCTCCAAATTTTCCATATCAAAATATCTCTCGAGCTCCTTCATCCAATCTACAAAGAGATTTGGGATTAACTCTCCTTTAAAGCTTGACACATCTGACTTGACCTTGCCCCTTGTCTGGCTATAGCTTGAATTAGTCTTTCCATGGGAGCTTGAGCCCCGATGGAAGCCCCTTTGGTCTCTGCTTTACTTTCCAATTATTCATGATATAGTCTAGCCTCCAAGGCCTCCATTCTCCTCAGCAATTCCTCAATTGGATCTCTCCGTGGCCAACCCCATCAACAACAATTCCTCTTTGGGCCATCTCTTCTTTCCTAGCACTCTCTTGCTGGAAGATATTCTCTCTCGTTGTCCATCTCTGACTTTCTTGCTCTTTACCCAGTTTTCTCCAGTGGAGAACAAGTACATCTTCTCTCTTTGTTCTCTATCCACTTATAATAGTGGAGAACCCTTTCACACATCACTATTCGCAACCTGTACCTACAGGATACTATCTACTCTTATACCAACTGATTTAGTCAAGGTAATGGCGGCCTTAACCTTGCAGCTCGCAAAAATATATACGGTTAAGTTTTCCTCAATTAAAAGGGCCAAAGTGTACCTTGACTCCAATACCTAATTAGAAACGTCTCCAACTCAGACAACTCATAGTTGCCAATTGGTTTTTGGTCTAAGAGTAAGGTGGAGCACTTATTACCACAATAATCTAGGTTCAAACCCCAATGGGAGTGCTCCTATGCTAATGTGGCTTGCATACAGTCAAGTTTTCCTCAATTAAAAGGGCCAAAGTGTACCTTGACTCTGATACCTAATTATAAACATCTCCAACTCAGACAAATCATAGTTGCCAATTGGTTTGTGGTCTAAGAGTATGGTGGGGCACTTATTACAACAATAATCTAGGTTCAAACCCCAATGGGAATGCTCTTGTGCTAATGTGGCTTGGTGTAAAATAGACAAAATGTTGACTTTGTGGCAATGTTTTAGCGTGACTTACAAGATATGCATATAGGCCCATCAAGTGAAAATTTATGGCAATCACTGGAGGGATCCTGCATACTGCTTCCAAAGAATTCCATGATGTTCAGCTGATCGACACTTCTATGGAAAGAGTAAAAACCCATTAGTCAACCGTAATGCAATGTATTTGTTTTCTTGTACCTTAGTCAATATACCCCAGTACTTAACTCGCTCACATTGTAATCCTACCTTTCTAAGTTGTACTAGCATACCTCCTCTCAATTCAGTGACCCATTCACCTGTCAATTGGGCAACCTAATATAGATGTCATTCCTTAGAAACACACACTGATATATGCCATTATGGTAGGTGTTCAAAATACCCTCATTGCATTTTGTCACATCACATCCCCACATGGCTATTTCTCTGGACAGAAAGCACTTCAGCTATGTCTCTTCCTTGCTATGTCTCTTTTTCTTGTCACTTAGCCATTGAAAGGTGATACTTGAACCACATAAATTAGTGTAATATATGTATCAATGGTAGCCACAGGGTCACCCTAGGAAATGGCAAGTACTATGTTTAATTTTCAATTTTTATTACTTGATATACCTTTAGAAATAGGGGTTCTAGGAAATCGCGATAATAAGAAGTAAATTTCAAAAATAGAAATATGAAAGAAGGTGAAGTTCTATTGGTGGAAAATGTTTGTTTATGAAGAACTTACTAAGAATCAATTCCCTAAAAGTATTGAAATAAAGGATACCAATTTGACATGGTAGTATCCTAAAATTTTATAACCTTTCTCTTAAAATGGGCAGTAGTACAGAATAAGAATTTGTGAGCTAATAGTCCTTAAACATGTGTACAGGGTGTTGGGTGAATATTTTGTCGACCAGCTAACTGGGGTTCAAAATAGTTCCTATCACCACAACATAGGGAGATTGGTGGTCCAGATGTGCAAGTTTACTGCATCAGCAGGAGACAAATCTCTCCTCTCATCAAGGGGAGGTTCCCTATAGATATGCAAGAGATGCAGGAGACTATATACTATATATATATATATATGCAGAAAGTAAGACACAGGGGGTAGGACAAACCATCCATCTCTCTTCTTTCAGAGATGATGCTGACAAATAGAGGAGAAATATTGGGTGATGGGGAAGGTGCTTCTCTTCTTTCAGAAGCAACTTTCAGCCAAGAGCCAGATTCCTTCCTAAATAGTAGAAACCCTGGTGAGGCAACAGAAGGCACTTCTCTTCTTTCAGAATTGCTTGTTCTTGCAAACAACATGACTCTTTCTGGTAGCAAGTAACCGGTAACAAGGTAACTAGCAGCCTGAAATGTAGTGCAAAGTCTCCATCTCGACTGCCCAAAGAGTATATCACAAAGGATAATGGGGGCACAAAGTCGCCCCAAAATCCTCAACACAAAAAAAAAAAGAAAACAGAAACTGAAATCAATTGTGAAAGCACAAAGTCTTCTCACAGTGGGTTTCAGGACACTTCTTTGTTACCTTTACTAATTCTGTGCACCAAATTAAATGAATAAGGACACCTTCAGATGACACAAGTCAGAATAGCACAAAGTCTAGAAAAACCTGCTTTCTCATTCAAATAACAAGGAAAATGAAATTACAACCTGAGCTCAAAGTCTCAGTGTTCTTCTTTCAAAATGGGCAGAGTTTCGTTCTTTTAAAAATGAGAAGTCTCTTTTACAACAAATGAGCCATTACAATATATAGCGCTCCAAGAAAGATTTGGGCGCTTGTTTTCCATCGAACGGCCCATGCTGTGCATTCAATGCCTTGAATGCGTTTTCAGGTTTGTCAAAGGACTGCGTTGAAAATAGGGCCGTTGTCTTAACTATTTTATCCCATATGTCTTCTCCTTAATATGGACTGTCTGGTCCTTTGTGTATTTGTCTTTACTTTATGGAAGAAAACAGGCCACGTCCTTGGTTTGGTGCGCTCAGAAGTCTACTCGATCCACTGTTTCACCTACTGAAAATAACTCTTTCGAAGATATTTCTGATCCTTTGGTTTCACTCCTCTCTTCACTGCTTAAGCGCTTCTTTGCTCTTTATAGCCCTTCTTGTCTAAGTCTTCGGGGGGTCCTTTATGCGTCTTTGACAAGTGGCAAGTTCCGCTGTTATGAAACTCATTAGAAACTTACGAAAAATGGAGTCCACGACACGTTTTGCCCGAGCAACTCCAAAAGGGGAACACGGACGCAAACACTTGTCACGTTCGCTGCACTTGTCTTTTTCCATCGGGGGCTTTTCCGCGGGCTTTTCTCTTCAGTCGGGCTTTTCCAGCTTTGTCTCTTCCTACTGTAATTTGAGCTATCGGGCTATCTTTTCAGCCAGTCGCTTGGTTCTTCCTTTGAGTTCTGCGCTTTATTTGAATTTTAACGGATATTCCCTTACCTTAAATTTGACGTCTGCGGGGACGTCATTGGTTGACTGTTGCTTGAACCATGTCTTTGAACCAAAGCGTTGAACCAAAAATGGGTCAAGCCAATGGTTCAATTGAATGAACCAAGCCGATGAACTAAGTATTGAACCAAAAGACGCTGAAACAAAGGGAATGAACCACCCGAGTGAAATAAAGCGTTGAACCGCTTGGTTGAACCGAGCCATTGAACCGTTCCTTTGGTTGAACCCACCGTTGAACCACCTATTTGTTGCTTCTCTCTTTGACAGACGCTGCCTTTGAACCATATTGAACCATTGAACTTTGAACTCGTTGAACCTTTGGTTTCAATGGTTCATTCTTCGTTATTTGGCAAAGTCCTTTGTTCTTTTGCACCAAGCGCGTTGAACCAAACCTGGAAACGACTGAGTGCTGGAAACTTGTTCTTTTGACTGAACTTGCCTGCAGAAGCCTTTGACCTGTGAACCCCCTTTACGGAAAAAGCTTTAAAATGAGGAATTTGAAAGCTCAGAACAAATTTGAAAGGGGAAGAGAGGAATTTTTGATCTGTAGGTTGTCCCAAAAATGAGTGGCATTTTTCGGGGACAACACAGGGGATTGTAATGAACACTCATAAAAGCCATTGACCTAGGTTCAAATCCTTCCACCCCAATATGGCACCCCATCACTTCAGCAGACACATGCCAAAATTATGATTTTATGATTGGAGTATATTCCAACATGAACCATTTTTATAAATCTTAAGAACGTGATCCAAACTTACACCACACAAGACTAAAGGAACCCAATTTTTTTTCCCAAGTCGTTAAACTAATGAGAGTTTGCACACTTATTGCTTAGTTCAAACAAAGCTTCTTCTTATCCATATAATATTAAAAAACTTACTTAAGGAAAATAAGGATACGCCCAATAATTTCAATGATACAAAGAAACGAGGAACGCAGAGAGCCAGAAACCTCTGCTAAGATCGAAGCAAGTTATTAAATTTCAGAAACCCAGAAATAATATCTGAAAGAAACCTTAAAAAAAAACTCTGTTAAGGTGGAGAGAGTTCCTAATTCCCAAGCAAGTACAACTTGCTACAAATGCCACAAACCAGTTGGGCTTTGAAATTAAATGGTTATACATCAATGACAGCACAAAAAATTGCTAAGACACAGAAACATACGATTAAGAGCGAGTGAAACCTTTGGTCCTTGTTAGGCATGGCTGAGGATGATACTGATAAATGAACTCTCTGTATATTTGTTCTTGGATGCAGCTGATGCTGTTTAGCATTGAACAGCTTCGAGTTGAAATTGTTAAAAGCACAAGTGCACATTGTCATCCTTCACACTCGCGCCCTCTCTCCACCTGAGAGGGAAATACAACGCTGTGGATGTCATAATCTTGCTATCGAATATGGTGGCAGGCAACATGTGTCCTTTGATAAGGTGTAATCGCTAACTAGAGGTGAACATTAATGTGCATCTTATGGCTTAAGTTTAATAAATTATATTATATGATATTTTCATGTTGTATTAACAGAATGAATTAATAAGATTATTATTTTCTTTCTGTGGGTTTAGTTTTTAGTAAATATAAATTTTAAATTGATTTATTGTAAGATAAATTGTTATTAGAATATATAGATTATTTAAGGAATTGAATTCTTCATTAAGGTAAAATAATAATAGAGATATAATCAATTTTGATAAATTATTATTAATTTTTAACATACTATTATTGAATATAAATTGAACATTATTAATTTTATTTAATTTTAAAATAAATATGTTTATGATCATGTTATATAATACACGTTATTTTAAAAATGTTTCCCATTTAAATATATAAATTTTAAATTTTTTTTTTTTTTTATTTAATTTTTTAAATAAACAATTAATACCATTGATTTCATATAAATTTTTTCAAATTTAAAATTTTGAAATATTTCTCTCTTAACCTATATTATGCACTTCTCCCAACAACATTTATAAAATGTTTTTATATTCGTAACTTTTTTTTAATTGGAACTCCATTTCTTTTTTTTTTTAAAAATAGTAATTAAAGATTGTGAGGGTCTTTCATTCTCTACTAATTTTTTTAAAGTAGTAATTAAAGACCTAAACGGCAGCCCCTCAAATGTAATAGAACAGGTGTTTAGAAAGATTTACTATGGCGAAAACTCTGATAAACCGCGTGAGAGGCTCAAAGTGTCCTCAACCTTAAATTTTCTGATTAATTGCTTAATAGAAACTAGGTCTCTTAATGCTAAAGGCAAGTTGAATAATCGTATCGATAGAGGAAGCCTTGGGTGATAACAGCGACCAATGGATCAAAAAAAAGGTCCATGGGCTTAGGGACAAATTTCGGTGTTTAAAGAACCAAGCACCATTGTTCCAAATAAAAATCCCTTTGCAGACAACGAAATGAGGGGTGTAAAAACCATGCTCCAATTTGTTCTTATCCATCGGATTAAAACATCCAAACAGTGTCGCTTCCCCAGAAATCTGCCAACTAGAGATATGCGACCCGGTTCTCCTCCTAACAATTGTAGATACTTCTCGATCCTCATCTCAGACACCTCCTCAAAAAAGATTAATGGAACATCCCTACCGAAAAGGAAAACAGAGCACCTTGAACCTTCGCTGGCGCTTCGGGCGCTGTTTGTGAAGAGGAATTAGGGCTTAGTTGTGCGGTAGAGAACCCAACAGTGGCAATCCCAATCCCAGCCCTTTCGGACCCGCATGGAGGAGGTCGATGAACCAGAACTGGGGAAAGAAGAGGTTTAGACTGAAGAATCTTCCCCCCACAGAATTCGCTACCAACATGAAACGATTTCAACACGTTAGAGCATTTCAAAAAAATTATCATTTGCTTTCTTTGTCGGGTTTTCTTTCCTGTTAACATATTATTTCCTGCTCATGACCTGCACAAAGGATTTCCACGCAGTCCAGGTGTTCCCTGTTGAAGCATAAGAAGTAAGTTTCAATCGCCAGCGACAAAATTCAATGCAGGAATTATACGGGTTAGTCGGGTTTGTGCAATCCCGAATGAAGAAACGGACTTGGATATCCGCGCTGTCTTTTACATAATCATAGACTGGAATCTTGCCCTTAACGAATTTCCGTGATTTTGGTTTCACCGCCTCTCACCTGTCGTCGTTGCGCTCATTGCCACCAGACAAACCGACCCTGCGGAAATCTTTGATCCTACCGTTCCTCTGACTGTCGCCAGACAGTTTCTCCTATCAGCAATCTGCTCCCATCACATGTTTTTTATTTTTTTAAGAATCAATGAGCTAAATCAACTTCCCAGTTGAATCAACAACGCTTCGTCCTTTTATTTTATCCTATTTGTTATATTACTTATTACTCATCTATATAGAGAGAGTGGGGAGAGAGAACTTGAAGATGGTTACAATATAAAGGTGGTCTACATAAGTTCATATTGTGAAATGTATTTTTATTTTAAAATAATTTAACTTTTCAAAGATTTAATGTTTTCACACTGCATCAAGTATTAACAAAAAAAATTTGAAAGAAATTGTATTCAATTTTTAACATCAACGCATTTCGAATCAACTACTTGATCCTTTATCAAGAATAAAATTTTGTGAAAACCACAGAGTTTTGCACTTTAAAAATTGAAGGAAACTAATTGTTTAGTTTAAGGCAAATTTTTATGTAATGACTAGTTTCCTTCAATTTTTGAAGTGCAAAACTATGTTGTTCTCACATAATTTTATACTTGATGAAGGATCAAGTATTTGATCCGAAACACATTGATGTTAAAAATTGAACACAGTTTCTCTCAGAAGAAATTTGTTAATAATTTAAATTTTATTACATGTAGATGGATGTACGAATATTCGGTATTTGTAATCGTAATTTGTTATATGCAATCCAAAATATGGGTAGAGATATTGATATCTATGTAACTTTGAGCTTTTACATCAAAAAAAAATATTAAATTCATCTTTACAATTCTAATTATAACATAATATATATATTTTTTAATGAGTCACTGCTTTATGCAGTGATCTTAAGCTAGGAGTCAAGAACTGAGGGGTATCCCTTCTACCAAAGTCGCCTGGGGCATGATCCTGGCCTCATCCTTTTTCGTGTGTCATGTTTTGCTAACAATAAGAATTGATCCCCAATGGGCTCTTTGTGAGCCAAACAACTTCACCAGTTAAACCAACAACTGTTAACATTATAAGACAATATTCAATATTTATGCTTTATATTATTGAAATGAATTACATTATATTGGGACCAAATTCATGATAAATTACATTTTCTTAGTTTGCTTAATATCCTAACATGGCACATATTGCTTTCTTTGCTTCATATCCTTGGGTCTTAGTTGGTTTATTAGTGCTCTCTTAGCTCTCGGTTAGGTTGAGTAGTTGGTTGGTGGTTGTAAAGTTAAGCGCCCAAGCTTCCCACTAGTTTGTGGTTAGTTTTTGTGGTTCATTACTGTATATAAGATTAGTTTCTAATATATTAATGCACAGTGATGGACCAACAAATCTCTTTATTTACTGATCTGAAAAAATATTCTAATGTGGCACATATTGCAATAGTCTTTCACTTTATAAATGTGTTTTTATAATAGACTTGAGTTAGTCTAATTATGAAGAACTTGTTTCCTTAAAGGGTGTCACTAGTTTGAATTCTATAGGAGGTAGGGTATGTATACCTTGTATTTGAAGTATAATCAGGTGTTTCATACTCCGTCTCATATGTTATAAGCTACCTTGCATATCTAAGTAAGGTGCTCAACATTGTGAACCTTAAACGAACATTTTCTATCATTTTTAAAAATATATATAAATGCATGTTTATGATTAAATTGCATTCTCGCATTTCTAGTGGGTAGATGATGGTATTGATTAAATTCAATCAATTTACTAGTTTCTCTTATTCTCTCTCTTCCCTTTTACAAAACTTAATTTCACCACTTTATCCAAAGTCATGATTATCAAATTTCTATCATATTATTGTTTGATTTTTGTCACCTCTTGTTTTTCTCATGCCAAATTTCAAAGGCACTTATCTCTAATTAACATTATAGAGCATGATTAATGATGAAAATATTGATTTACTTATGTGCAATCAAAGATGTTACATTTTGCTTTATATATTATGGAATAGTTAATTATTGGTATCATGCTTTATATATTCATGTGATATAATTAAGGGTATTAATTGTAATCCATATAAATGAATGTTATGCAATTATGGGTAATGATAGATATATTTATCGTTGTTGTCCCCAAAAATGAGTGACATTTTTGGGACAACCCATGAACTATTTTGGTTCATCAAACCAAAATCTCTCTCCCCTTTTCAAAAAATTATTCTGAGCATTCGGATTCTTCATTTTTCAAAGCTTTTCCAGAAATCTACGGACTCTGCAGGCTTGAATCTATGGACTCTACAGGCTTGGAACTACGAACTTGGTTTCTACGGACTCTGCAAGTAGACTCAAATCTATGGACTCTCAAGGTTGGTTTCTACAGACTCTGTAGGAAAGAAATGGGTTCAACACTTAGCCAAATAACGAAGAATGAATCGATTGAACCATTGAACCGTTGAACCAAAGTTGGTTTAATCGGTTGATTCAATCGGCAGGTTCAAGGGGTTGCCCCAAAGCGAAAAAGGCAAGTGCCCGTGCGAAGGGCAGGCAGAATTGGTTCGAAGGTCGAAGAAAAGACAGAATTCCTTCATATTTGTTCAAAGGCCCAAAAAGGAACAATTCTTTCAAAAAATTTGTCTGATGGAAATGGCTAAGTCCAAAAGGCCGAAAGGATTCTCTCGAAAAAATGTTAAGGCAAAATTCCTTCGGACTTTTTGTCTGAAGGAATTCTTTCAGGATTTTTGCCCAACAGGAAAAAGCCCGTCGGGGAAGTTGAAGCCCGAAGGACAAGTACCCTTGCGAGGGGCACTTAGTGACAGAGAAAGGACCATTTCAAAAACCTGAATGAAGATGCAGAAAGGAACTTTCATGGACTTAGACAAAAAAGGGGCTTCACCGGATGAACCAAATAAATTGAATGAACTGAATAAACCATTGAGTCGTTGAACTAGCAGGTTCAACGGGTTCAAGGTTCAAAGGTTCAACCAGAGCTTAGAAAGATAAAGGAAGCAGTGTTTGAGCGAAATGCATAATAAACCAATGAACCAATTGAACTTTGAACCGAAAGAGTTCAAAGTTCAATGGTTCAGCATGGTTAAAGAGTTCAAATGCCGCCTCAGTCAAAGAAAAAGTGGCACACAAGTGGTTCAACAGATGGTTTAACCAAGGAGCGAAGAAGCGATTGAACCAAGAAGCAATCGACTAAAAAGAGAGCCCGAAGACTCAAAGAGAGAAGATCGATGCAAAGGACCAGAAATGTCTTCAAAAGAGTTATTTCTAGTAGGTGGAACAATGGATCGAGTAGACTTCTGAGCGCACCAAACCAAGGATGTGACCTATTTTCTTCCATGAAGTAAAGACAAATATGCAAAGGACCAGACGATCCATATTAAGGAGGAGACATATCAGATGAAGGGACATGCCATAGTTATGGCAGCACACTGTTATCAGAATGGTCTCTCCAAACAAAATTGGAGATGTATTGAAGACGCTGAATGTAGCATGGGCCGTCTCATGGAAAAAGGTGTCAATCCTTGGGTAGTTTCTATAAGTTTGTTAATTCTCTCATTTGTAAAGGGGGACTTTCATTTTTACAAGAGCGAAAATCTACCCATTTTGAAAGAAGACTGAGACTTTGAGCTCAGGTTGTAATTTCATTTTCATTATTATCTGAATGAGAAAGTAGGTTTTTCACAGACTTTATGTTGTTATGACTTGTGTCATCTGAAGATGTCCTTATTCATTTAATTTGGTAAGCAAAATTAGTGAAGGTAATAGGGAAGTGTCCTGAAACCAACTCTGGGAAGACTTTGTGCTTTCACAATTGATTTCAGTCTGTGTTTTTTCTTTTCTTTTTGTGTTAAGGATTCTAGGGTGACTTTGTGCCCCCATTATCCTCTATAATATACTCTTTGGGCAGTTGAGGTGGAAACTTTGTGTTCAGCTTCATCATGCTATTACTACACCCTTTGGTCAATGGTTATTTCACTACCTAAAAGAAACCCCTGTTGTTTCCGGCAAGAACACTTCTGAAAGAAGAGAAGTGCCTTCAGTGTTTACACCAAGATTTCTCTTTTATCTGTGAGCATCATCTCTGAAAGAAGAGAGATGGATGGTTTATCCCACCCCTATGTCTTACTTTTTGCTTATTTATATAGTATATAGCCTCTGTATATCTAATAGGGAACCTCCCCTTGATGAGAGGAGAGATTTGTCTCCAATTGATGTAGTAAAGTTGCACACCTGGCCGACCAATCTTCCTGTTGTGGTTGATCAGACCTATTTTGTTGATTCGTATGCTAATTGACAAAATATTCACCCAACAATTTTTGGTGACTCTGTTGGTGAAGAGCGCGTAGTTTGAAGTCTCAAACTTCAAGTTGAAGCAGATCCTGCTCTTTTCCATTTTTTGTTCTGCAATCTGGCAACTCCACATTATACCAGAGGCTAGAAATTTCAAAGTGTTATTGACCCTGCTTTTGAGTTGGTGCAACAGAGTAATTTTGAGTTGTTTCCTCCACAACCTCACCTTAGACGAACTAGGAGTCTTCCTCCTAGCCCTACCAGGCCACCAACACAAGGCATAGCTTCTTTTTATGTTGTTGGCCGAGCTTTACCTATCCACGCTCCACTTGGATTAGTGATCCCACTTTTGCATAATCAAATCATGGCTCAAGGCCCCTAGGGTAATTCTTTTGGTCCCCTGAACTTGACTCCACCGCTGCATGAGTTTCCACGTAGTTGAAGGAAGAATTTTCCCAAATTCTTTGGTGATGGGAAGGTTCATCCTGATGAACACATTACATCTTTCAGCATAGCCTGTGGTGTAATAGGGGTGGAATTTGAAGACATAGCAGTCAGGCTATTTGTGGAGACACTACAAGGCGCTGCTGCAAATTGGTTCTACCACCTACAGGCTGGATCAGTGACTAACTGGGACACTCTGAAAGACAAATTTGAAGCCAAGTTCAAGCCTGCAGAAGATGCACATGCCTTACTGGCCCAACTCACTCAGATGAAGAAAGAGCCTCATGAGCCTATGAGGGATTTTATTGCCAAGTTCGACAAGCTGAGGCACAGGATTCCCATGGTCGCCCAGCCGATGCCTCAGAACCTCAAATGCTTCTTCATCAATTCACAACTACCTGAAGTGGGTTTCTTGCTGAGACAAGCCAAACACATAGACCTTACTGCTGCTCAAGACATGGCTACTGAGGTAGAAGATGACCTTCTCTTGGTAGGAAAGATAAGGAGAGACCCTAATAAAGGTAAATCCTCTTCATCTTTTGAGTATTCACCTGCAGTCACCATTGACCCAATGGTACAAAAGCTAGCAAATGAAATGCTAGCTCTCAAAAAGCAAATGGTGCAAGGGATGTCATATGCTCCTGCATATAGAGATATGCCTAGGAGGACATTTTAGAATTAGGTGTACCAAGGTAATGCTACCAGGAATCAGAGACAACAAAATCACCTTCCTCCTCCATAGAGGAACCTCACCTTTGAAGTGCCTCCAAACAACTCGATAGTTGGATATCTTGAAGCTGAAGCAGATTTCTCACTCCAGCCTGAATTGAATCCTGAAGATGATGCTAATCTCTTCACTGAGAAAGAAGAAGAATTAGTTGGTGACTCCCATATTGGTTTCCTAAACTATCAAGATGAACCCAGAAGTGAAGGCAATGCAGTTGAGGGGTCATATGTTGAATTCACCCAGTCTAAGAATCAATTAGCTCAACAAGCTGATAAGGAGAAAGCAGAGGAGCGACCTCAACCAACAGTTTCAATTGCTAAGCAAGGATCCACTCTTCCTTTCCAGCCAAAGGACCCAGTGATTTCAAAAAAGGTAAGTACCCCAAATGCCCCTATGCCTTATACTTCAATTTCACAGTCCAGTCCTCCTCCTTTCAAAAATCAAAAGGATGAACTCCCATCCTCTACTCCTAGCTCATTCCAGACATTTGATATCATTGACCATATTAAGAGAACCAAAATTCAAATGTCTGAATTTGAATTTCTGTAGTCCCATCCTGAGCAATTAGACAGACTGATTCAATGCGTTAAAAACCAGAACATCCCTATTAAATGAGCAATTTCCAAAGTGACACATGATGCTGCCAAGAATGCACCCACTAAGAACAACCTTATCACCGCTCCCTTGCTGCTCCTGGCAAGACTAAACCTTTTTATGTCTCATTATTGATAAATGGACATCACCTGAATAATTGCATCATTAATTATGGAGCTTCAGACAATGTCATGCCATCTAAAGTGGCCAAATCCCTTTATCTCATGTTGACCAAAACTTTTGGTAGATGCTTCTCCATAGAGAACAAGAAAGTGCCTTTGTTGGGATAAATTAAAGATGCCCAATTTGCATTTGTTGCATTTCCAGATAAAAGAATCAAGATGACTGTCTTGGTAGCAGACGTCCCAACATCATATGGCATCTTTCTTAGGCAAAATTTTTGTAGGGATGTTGGTGGTGAATTAAGCATGGATTTATCAGAGGCAAGGATTCTAGTCAAAGGTGTTATGAAGAGGTTGCTCCCTGAGAAGGAAGCGAAATATGTGGTTACCTAGACTTCAACACCTGAAGCTCAAATTTTGTTTGAGTCTTCAGGCATGGGTAACTACTTTCTATACACAGATGGAGTTCATGAGATATCTAATGAAGCTCTTACAGATGACAGCCTGGAAATGCATTCAGTTGACATAGTAGAGGAATTTGCTGAGCACAAGGCAGGTGTGAAAGTATCTCCACCCCCGGATGAAGAAGAATCCAAAAGGAAATCAGTATCAAATGAGGTATGGATTCTTGAATTTGACGGCAGCTGCTATTCCACTAGTTTAGGAGCCAGGGTTGTGTTAATATCTCCTCAAGGAGATATTTTTCCCTCATCTTATAAATTGCAATTTAGCAACATGAATAACACAACTAAATATGAGTCTCTGTTGCTTAGATTGAGAGCTACTCGAGACAAAGGCATCAAGCTCCTTCATGCTAAAGGAGATGCCGAACTAGTGGTTTGTCAGGTAAGGAACCTATACCAAACTAAGAATGAAAGATTGCGTCATTATCGCAATCTAGTCTGGGACCAACTTGAAGACTTTGATGCTTTCAGCATCTCTACAATTCTCAGAGAATTCAATGACCAGGTGGATGCATTGGCTATTTCAGCTACTCTCTTAGTCCCCCACCCAGATTTCAAAGGAGACAAGTACATGATTGAGATGGTTTTTTGGCCAAGTGTACCTGATAATGCCAGTCATTGGTAGGTATTTAATAATGATAGCCAAATCATTACCTTCTTGGAGCAAAAGGATAGCTTTGAATAGCTGCATTTTGAAGGCAACAAACCTCAAAAATGTGAAACAGCTCCTGAACCAAATGCAGACACAGGTGAGGAGTTCTTGTAACTCAAAGGGAATAAGATTCCCAAAGGCTTGGTTTCCCTTGAGAAGCTGTTTAATAAGCATGATAGATTCATCAGACAACAGCCAATAGATTCAAGCTCATCTCAGGAGTTTGATCAAGTAAATATAGGAACCAAGGAAGACCCCAAGATGGTAAATGTTGGGAAATGTTGTACTCTTAAAGAGCATTTCAAGTTCACCTCTTTGATCAATGAATACATGGATGTCCTAGTATACTCTTATGCTAACCTAAAATCACTTTGGCCTGACGAAATTCGACATAACATCCCTCTTAAGGCTGATTCAACACCTTACAAGCAAAAGACTAGGCATTATAATCTGAAAATATCATGTACTATTTTATCTGAGATACAAAAAATGCTAAATTCCAGGATAATCTTCTCAATCCATCATTCCACATGGATTGCCAATATAGTGCCTGTAAGAAAGAAGAATGGTGAAATTCACCTTTATGTGGATTTTAGGAATTTGAATCAGGCATCCTTGAAGGATAATTATCCTTTGCCAATCATGGATCAAGTGTTACAGACAGTGACAGGCTCAGAGATGTTATCAATGCTAAATGGCTTCTTAGAATATAATCAAGTTGAAGATGGTGAAGCAGACCAGCATAAGACCGCTTTCACCACACCTTGGGGCACCTTTGCGTATAAAAGGATGCCTTTTGGCTTGATAAATGCTGGTGCCACCTTCTAAAGAGCAATGGACCTTGCCTTTAAGGATGAGATGGGTAAGTTCATCATAGTTTATCTTGATGACTTGACTGTCTTCTCTAAGCATCCCCCAAATCATGTGAGCCATTTGCAACAAGTGCTGACACGCTACCGCTAGAATGACATTTTCTTAAATTCTAAGAAGTCAATTTTCAGAGTAATAGAGGGGAAACTTCTCGAACACGTTGTGTCCAAAGGAGGCATAAAGATTAACTTAGATAGATTCAAATCTATCCAAGAACTTTTCTTGCCCACAAGCAAGACTGTTGTTCTTTCTTTCTTTGGAGAGGTGAATTTCTTATGGAGGTTCATCCCTGAATTTGTCAAGAAGACCAAGCACATTGTAAACATGATGAAGGAAAAGGGCACTTTCAGCTGGACTGAAGAAGGCAAGTTAGCTTTTGAGGATATCAAGACTACCATTGCCCATGCTCCAATTCTGGCTTGTCCAGACTATAGCAAAGAGTTCACCATTTACAGCTATGCTTCAGAACATACGCTTTCAACAATTATGGTTCAATAGAATAAAGAAGGTATGGAATCTCTCATTTCCTTCATGAGCTATCCCCTCAAAGCTCATGAGCTAACGTACTCAAATATGGAGAAGCATGCTTACGCAGTGGTGAAGGCTGTGAAACATTTTCATTTCTACATCCTCAATTCTCGAGTTACTGCCTTGGTCCCTGACACCACAATGAAATCTATATTGACTCAGCAGGAGTTTGGGATGAAAAGAGGCGATTGGGTTGCAAAGATCCAGGAGTTCGATCTGATCATCAAGCCAACAAAGCTAGTACGTGGAAAGGGGCTATGCCAACTAATTGTTGATAACAAGCCAAGAGGAACAGAGCATGAAGAACCAGAAGTGGGTGACACGCCAACAATCCTCTTTGTCTCCACCATAGATGAGTGGTATTTAGGTATTGCTCATTTCCTTACTTATGGTGAATGTCTTTCTCACCTATCTTATAAAGAAAGGAGAACCATCAAGATGAAAGATGCTAATTTTGTCCTCTAGGACAACGGCCTGTACAAGAAGAGCCTTAATGGAACGTTTCTTCGCTATGTGGACAAGGAGCAACAAAGCTAACTTCTAAAGTCCTTCCATAATTCAGCCTGTGGAGGACATTTTTTTGCCCCTGTGACTGCCCATAAGATCCTATGAGCCTGATATTATTGACCAGCTCTCTTTAGAGATGCATACAAGTGGGTCAGGAGATGTGAACTGTGCTAGCAGTTTGTTGGAAGGCCCAAGCTAGCTGCTCTACCTCTTAAACTAGTGATCATAGAGGAGCCTTTCCAGTAATGGGGAATTGACTTTATTGGTGCTGTAAACCCATTGTCAAGTGCTAGACATGATTATGTCCTTACAATAATAGACTACTTCACCAAATGGGTGGAAGCAGTTCCAACCAAACATGCTACTTCAAAATTAGTATGCAATTTTCTTAAAGAGAACATCATGTCCAGGTTTGGGGTCCCAGTCAAAATTGTCACTGACAATGTAGCCTATTTCACTTCTCAAGAGATTACCCAATTCTGCTTCTACTACAGAACTACACTCTCCCACTCCTCTAATTACTTTCCACAAGGGAATGGACAGGTTGAGTCAAGCAATAAAAATTTGGTGACTATCATCAAGGGGCTGGTGGATGACAACCAAAGGACTTGGCATAAGGCATTGGTTGATGCTCTATGGGTAGACAAAATTACACCAAAGAGAGCAATTGGTATGTCTCCCTTCCAACTTTTGTATAGTGTCAATGCTGAGATACCAATCACCTTGGCATTGCTAGCATTGAAATTGGCTAAGGCGATTGAAGATCAAACATATGAGAGCTCACTTGAGAAGAGGATCATGTGCCTTGCTAAGCTGAATGAGCAAAGAACTACAGTGGTGGACTGAATTGCCACCCATCAAATCTTGGTGAAGAAGCTCTTCGACCAGAAAGCAAAGAATTGCGATTTCTAGGTTGGAGATCAAGTCCTGCTGTGGGACAAGAGAAGAGAACCAAAGGAGATGCACGAAAAGTTTGATTCTTTGTGGAGGGGCCCTTTTACTATTCATCATCTCAATGGTAAAAAAAGTTTCCTGTTGAAGTATCAAGATGGCACTCTCTTTTCTTTGCTTCACAATGGGCAACATCTGAAGCACTTCAACTCTTGAAGTATCAGATGAGTTCCCTTGTACATATGTATATTTGTATAGTCTTTTGTTCTATTTTGTTCATTTTATTTTCATTTTTTTGAGCTTTTCTTCTTGGGTAGCATGACTTCATAGCCCAATGGCACACTTCAAGGCACTGGAGATTCTGGTTTCTACTCCCCTCAACTGTATTCCAAGTTTTCAACTGAAGGAAGTTCTCCAATTGGAGCCAGCTGTTGTCCCCAAAAATGAGTGACATTTTTGAAGCAATCTATGAACTATTTTAGTTCATCAGACCAAAATCTCTCTCCCCTTTTCAAAAAATTGTTCTGAGCATTTGAGTTCTTCATTTTTCAAAGCTTTTCTAGAAATCTATGGACTCTGCAGGCTTGGAACTATGAACTTGGTTTCTACGAACTCTGCAGGTGTCTAGACTCAAATCTACAGACTCTCAAGGTTGGTTTCTACGGACTCTATAGGAAAGAAATGGGTTCAACACTTAGCCAAATAATAAAGAATGAATTGATTGAACCATTGAACTATTGAACCAAAGTTGGTTCAATCGGTAGGTTCAAGGGGCTGCCCCAAAGCGAAAAAGGCAAGTGCCCTTGCGGATGGGCAGGCAGCATTGGTTCGAAGGTTGAAGAAAAGACAGAATTCCTTCAAATTTGTTCAAAGGCCCAAAAAGGAACAATTCTTTCAAACTTTTAATCCAATGGAAATGGCTAAGTCCAAGAGGCTAAAAGAATTCTCTCGGGAAGATTTTCTCAGAAAAATATTAAGGCAAAATTCCTTCAGATTTTTTATTCGAAGGAATTCTTTCAGGCTTTTTGCCCAACGAAAAAAGCCCGTTAGGGAAGTTGAAGCCTGAAGGACAAGTACCCTTGTGGGGGGCACTTGGTGATAGAGAAAGGACTATTTCAAAAGCTTGAATGAAGACACAGATAGGAACTTTCACAGACTTAGACAAAAAAGGGGCTTCACCGAATGAACCAAATAAACTGAATAAACCATTGAGTCATTGAACCAATAGGTTCAACTGGTTCAAGGTTCAAAGGTTCAACCAGAGCTTAGAAAGATAAAAGAAGCAGTGTTTGAGTGAAACGCAGAATAAACCAATGAATCGATTGAACTTTGAACTGAAAGAGTTCAAAGTTTAATGGTTCAGCATGGTTAAAGAGTTCAAAGGCGGCCTTAGTCAAAGAAAAAGTGGCACACAAGTGGTTCAATGGATGGTTCAACCAAGGAGCGAAGACGTGATTGAACCAAGAAGCGATCGACTGAAAAGAGAGCGCAAAGACTCAAAGAGAGAATATCGATGCAAAGGACCAAAAATGTCTTCAAAAGAGTTATTTCCAGTAGGTGGAACAGTGGATCGAGTAGGCTTCTGAGCGCACCAAACCAAGGATGTGGCCTATTTTCTTCCATGAAGTAAAGACAAATATGCAAAGGACCAGACGATCCATATTAAGGAGGAGACATATCAGATGAAGGGACACGCCATAGTTATGGCAGCGCACTGTTCTCAGCATGGTCTCTCAAAACAAAATTGGAGACGCATTGAAGATGTTGACTGTAGCATGGGCCGTCCCATGGAAAAAGATGCCAATCTTTGGGTAGTTGCTATAAGTTTGTTAATTCTCTCATTTGTAAAGGGGGACTTTCATTTTTACAAGAGCGAAACTCTACCCATTTTGAAAGAAGACTGAGACTTTGAGCTCAGGTTGTAATTTCATTTTCATTGTTATTTGAATGATAAAGCAGGTTTTTCATAGACTTTGTGTTGTTCTGACTTGTGTCATCTGAAGGTGTCCTTATTCATTTAATTTGGTAAGTAGAATTAGTGAAGGTAATAGGGAAGTGTCCTGAAACCAACTCTGGGAAGACTTTGTGCTTTCACAATTGATTTCAGTATGTGTTTTTTCTTTTCTTTTTATGTTAAGGATTCTGGGGTGACTTTGTGCCCCCATTATCCTTTGTGATATACTCTTTGGGCAGTTGAGGTGGAAACTTTGTGTTCTGCTTCATCATGTTGTTACTACGCCCTTTGGTCATTGGTTATTTCACTACCTGAAAGAAACTCCTATTGTTTCCTGCAAGAACACTACTGAAAGAAGAGAAGTGCCTTCAGTGTTTACACCATGATTTCTCCTTTGTCTGTGAGCATCATCTCTAAAAGAAGAGAGATGGATGGTTTATCCCACCCCTGTGTCTTACTTTTTGCTTACTTATATAGTATATAGCCTCCGTATATTTAATAGGGAACCTCCCCTTGATGAGAGGAGATATTTGTCTCCGGTTGATGTAGTAAAGCTGCACACCTGGCCGACCAATCTTCCTGCTATGGTTGATCAGACCTATTTTGTTGATCAATATGTTGATTGACAAAATATTCACCCAACAATTGTCATGTTTTTACTATTTCATATTGTATGGATTTCATATCATGAACTGAATAACTACATTTGGTTCATCTATTGTGACCTAGGTGCATAGCCCCCTCGGTGTAAGGGAGAGTATCATTAGGGAGAGGGACCTAGATGCAAATTATAGGTAGTGGAGAGAAAATCCAATGAATTAATTTGCATTCATTCTAGTTGTACTTCAAACATGAATAATTGATTTTATTTGTTTTAACACGAGTAGTGACCACTAGTAGGTGATGAACTTTCTTGTTATTTTGATCTCACTGTGACTATTAAATTAATTGAATCTAGGGATTGTAAGAGGTCATAGTGATTGATAGGGCAATGCATATCATGTTGAATTCATAGAATGCCTTATTCCTTGGTTATTAATCAAATGCATGTGATTCTCAATGGGTATTGCTATACTCAAGATTTTGATTATAGAGACCACTTGTAATAGGTCACTGGGTCAAGAACCCAATGGACCTATATAGATTAGTGTGATAAACAATAAAGAGAATATAGGCCTCATACAATTGTTTGACCTTGTTAAAGTTAATAAGGTTGAGTTTTCTAGTTATCTTTGTGGCACGACATCCCTTGAATACATGTCGATACAAAAATGGTGCATGAAGCCATTGATAAGGAAAATGTCTTTTCAAATAAGACTTTGTAGAACATAAAATGTGAAAGTTGAGCTATTGAGGTATCTATATAATATATTGGTTTAACTAGTTGTTTTAAGGGTTAATACTTTGGAAAAATAAGCTATTTCTCAAGCACATATCCCTCTAGAGGATCCATGGTAGCTACATTACCAAGACCCTATGGATAAGTTGTCAAACATGAATAATAGTTATGCATAACCCATAAATTGCAATTGATCCCAAAAGGGAAAAGGTGTATCACCATCTTTAACCAACCCACTGCACACATTGTTGTGATTGGTGGTAAATGGTATGGCATTGGCATTGTATGATTATATTTTGAAGCATTGGAAATTTGGATTGTTATTCAATGTGCTTCCATTATATACTGAGTTGTTGAAAATTGTGAGATTTGGATATGGAGATAACCAACAAGGATCTAAAGGCCTAATGAAAACACTCACAATAATGGAAGTATTCTTATCAAGGATGAAAAAATACAATGAGAGAGTTTTCATTTGAAACAATAATTGCAATGAATGAATTGATTTCAAAAGAGTTTATACAGGGGTATTTATGGAAATAACACTCACAAAACCATTCAACAAAATACATAGGATTATGATAAGTGTTATAATCATATGAGGTGAGACATAAAGAAAAAAAACCTATGTAAACTTAAATGAAAGGGTGTGAAAGGGACCCAAGAGTGGAACCAATTAGACAAATAACCTTGTTCACACCAACACCCCCCATAAGTGCAACTTAGGGGGAAAACAAAATGAAAATATGCAAAAATGGGTCCCATAAATAAATATTGATGGGGTGCTCATGTACAAAGTGATCCCCTCAAAATAGAAGAGAATGAGAAAACCTATAAGAAAAAAATCTCCCCTCCCCATGAGAGGATGATGGGAGAAGGTTAGGTGATGCCCTCAAAGTAGTTTCCCATACTCCTAAGAGAGCTCACAAGTTATGGCACTTAATCTCAATGAAAGGTTTGGTGGAGATATTCTACAACCTGCTATGCTTTAGGACAATATTGAAGATCAATGACATGCTTCCGAATCAGCTCCTTGCTATAGTGCATGTGGATCTCTATGTGTTTGGTTTGTTGATGCAGGAGCATCACTACTTAGAGCGCATTTATTTCATTCTGGATTTGATGTAGCATGTTTTAATTGTTTTGTTTTCCCTTCGTTTTCTACATTTTCAAAATTGGTTTTTATTTTTATTTTTTTTAGCCTGCAAATATAGTCTGTTAGGCAAATAGTTAAACCGTTTTGAATCTTCTTATGTTTAGAAGATTGTTTTATGCATTTTTGGGGAGATTGTTGCACCTAGCTCAGGATAGAATTAATTAGCTAAATTGGGAGCATATGCGGATTGGTGTGGGTGAAAAAGACAAAAACAAAATGTACATGAAAACAGGGGAGAGGATGGCAATTTGAAGGCAGGGGCATAGGAGGAAGGAGATGGGCAACGCACAGACAACACAAAATGTATGTCTCCTTACAATATAATATAATATAGTGTATTTTTTCCTGCGTTGATTTGTTTTTGTATTTTTTTCTGTCTGCCTTCCAATTCTGTGGGAGTTTAAAAAGATAAACCAAGGAGGCGTAATAAGAAGAAGCTGTTGTGCGTAGAATTAGAGAAAAATAAATTTTGTCCTGCTGGGTCGTATAACTACTGGGTGTTTCCATACTGGCTGGGCCATTTTATTATCAAATATAATGATTTTAAATTCTAGTTTATTTTAATTCTGAGTGTTCCATTTTGGCTGGGCCACCCCAATGAACTATTGCAACTTCAGCCAAGTTAATTACAACTTCAGCCAATTTAAATGTTATGTTGGACGTTGTTAAGGTGATATGCGACCATTTGGGGCTGGGAGTGAAGATAGGATTGCCATATATTTGGCACAAGCAAAGCGAGTAACCCATTTGTGAATTTGAAAAAAAAAGAGAATACAAGTGAACATTTTGACAAGAGGAGATAATTCCATTTTATTTTTGTTTTGCTATTAGAGTTAAGTTTGTTATGTTGAGGAAATCAATGATTTTGTTATAGCAGCAGGCAAAGAAGCACTTATTGTTGATTAGCCGTTAGAAATGCACGTTGCTAAAGCTGCGAGTGAAAAGAACTTGGAGTGTGAAGCTACAAACCAGGATATATATGTGGCTTGGGAAGATACTATAGAAGCAGAAGACACTGATTCAAATGCAAATGCACGGATGGATGAATGCAGGGAATATTGTTTAAGCTTGCAAGAAAATATTGATTTTGTTTCTGAAATTGGTGTAGACAAGGATCAAGGGATTCCAAATCCTGCAGAAGAAAATAAAAGTTTGTTAAAAATTCAGTTTAGCCTGTGTGTTGCAAGTTAGTATACATCAATTTGGTATCAGAGCACAAGGGATTGTGATCCAAGCCAAAGAGAAGCAGAACCAGATTTGTGAAGAAAAAGCAAGATGGCCATGAGAATCAGGAACAGAGGTAGAGCTGGAGGAAGGAGACCTGGAGGACAGGTTGCACTAGTAGAAGAGATTAGGAACCTGACAGCTAGGCTACAAGACCTGGAGATGGCTCAAAGAAGAGGCACTGACATGGGTGAAGTCAGTGACAGAGAAGAGGAGCCACCAGAAGATGAATTGGTGGTGGAAGAAGAAATAGCTGAAGAGAGGTTGATCAAAGCCATTATGAAGGTGAACACAAAGCCAAAAAGGGAGGTTCCAATGTATGAAGGTAATTTGAATGTGGAAGAATTAATTGATTGGATTAATGCATTAGACAAATATTTTGAGTATGAAGTAATTGAAGAAGATGATAAGAAAGTCAAGTATGCCATGACAAGGCTAAAGAAACATGCATCCCTGTGGTGGGATGGAGTGCAAGAAGAAAGAAGAAGGAAAGGGAAACCAAAGATCAGAAGCTGGGACAGAATGGTATTAAAAATGAAAGGTAAGTTTATGCCTAAAGATTATCAAGCAAATCTTTTTAAGCAAATACAAAATTTAAAGCAAAAAGAAATGTCTGTGAAAGAATATACTAAAGAGTTTTACAGATTAACTATAAGATCAAGTCATGTTGAGGATGATACAGAGAAGGTAGCTAGATACACCAATGGTTTGAAATTTTCCATTCAAGATGAAATTAGTCTTCTCATTCCTAAGACAGTTGAAGAGGCATATCAATTTGCCTTGAAATCTGAGGAGAAGATTGCAAGGAAACAAACATCCTTCTCAAGAGGAAGGGGCAGGTCCATCAGAGGTAGAGGATTTCAAGGAGGTAGAAGACAGCTGCAAACATCTCATGAAGAGGCCAGCATCTCACAAAGTTCAAGAGGCAGCTATACACCAAGAGGAAGAAGACCATACCAAGGATATCAAAGAGGAAGAGGAAGATTCATGGGCAAATGCTTTAAGTGCAACAAGTATGCAGGACACAGGGCATATGAGTGTCCAGAGAACCCTTCTACCAGCCATGAGAGAGGTGTACATGTGACTCAAGGTGAAGAACAAAATGTAGAAGTTACAGTAGCTTATGAAGATACTCCAGAAGAAGGTGAGTCTTTTTTGATGAAAAGAATTTTGTTAAAGCCAAATAAAGAAGTTGTAGAACCACCTCAAAGGAAAACTTTATTTAGAACCACATGTAAGAGTAAGGGGAAATGTTGTAAGGTCATTATTAACAGCAGAAGTACTGACAATCTTGTGTCAACTGAGATGGTGGAGAAACTAGGCTTGAAGAAGGAGGTACATCCTACACCTTATCAAGTCTCTTGGCTACAAAAAGGACACAAACTTTTGGTAAGTGAACAATGCAAAGTAGATATTCAAATAGGAACATATAAGGATCAGATTTTATGTGATGTCATGCCCATGGATGTATGTCATATCTTGCTTGGAAGGCCTTGGCAATTTGACAGGAAGGCCATACATGATGGAAGGCAGATTACATACATGTTTGAAAAGGATGGGATCAAGCATACACTCACACCATTGAAAGAAGAGGCTGCTACTGTTGTTGGACAGAATTCTAAAATTTTGATAGTAAGTGGCAAAGAATTTCTACATCAAATGAAGAAAGAAGAGGTAAACTTTGCTGTAATTGGTAAGCCAAGGAGTGTAGTCACTAGTACTAAGTTGATTGATTTGCCATTAGAGATTCAAGATATGTTGAATGAGTACATTGAAATTGTGGTAGATGATTTACCTAATGAGTTACCACCATTGAGAAGTATTAGCCATCACATAGACTTGATTCCAGGAGCAAATCTTCCAAACAAGGCTGCCTATAGGTTGACACCAAAGGAAAACGAAGAGATCAAGCACCAAGTTCAAGAATTGTTAGACAAAGGATTGGTAAGAGAAACTTTAAGTCCTTGTGCTGTCCCTACAGTATTGAGTCCTAAGAAAGATGGGAGTTGGAGAATGTGTACAGACTCCAGAGCAATCAACAAGATTACTATCAGGTATAGATTTCCATTGCCAAGAATTGATGATTTACTTGATTGTTTAAGTGGAGCTACATATTTCTCTAAGATAGATTTGAAAATTGGTTACCATCAGATTAGGATAAGAGAAGGGGATGAATGGAAAACAGCCTTTAAGACTAATGATGGACTCTATGAGTGGTTAGTTATGCCATTTGGACTAACTAATGCACCAAGCACCTTCATGAGGCTGATGAATGAAGTGCTGAAGGAGTTCACTGGTAAGTTTGTGATAGTGTATTTGGATGATATTTTGGTGTTTAGTCAAAATAAGGAAGATCATTTGAAACATTTGAGGATGGTATTGAGTAAACTACACGAGGGGAAATTGCTAATCAATGTCAAAAAGTGCAGTTTTCTGAAAACAGAGTTGATATATTTGGGATTTGTGATTTCAAAAGAAGGATTGAAGATGGATAAGGAAAAGATTAAGGCCATACTTGAGTGGCCTACACCTAGGAGCACATATGAGGTAAGAAGCTTTCACGGTTTGGCTAGCTTCTATAGGAAATTCATAAGAAATTTTAGTGGAATTATTGCTCCAATGATAGATACAATCAAGGGTGATAAAAGAAGTTTTTGTTGGACTGAGGCTACTGATAAGAGTTTCAGATTGTTAAAAAAGAAGGTAACTGAAGAGCCAATCTTGACCTTGCCTGATTTTAATAAGCTTTTTCAAGTAGAATGTGATGCTAGTGGAACTGCAATAGGCGCTATTTTAAGTCAAGATGGGAAGCCTATAGCATACTTTAGTGAGAAGTTAAGTGATGCTAAGAAGAAATATTCAGCTTATGATCAAGAATTCTATGCTCTTGTACAAGCTTTGAAGAAATGGAGGCATTATCTTTTGCCTAAAGAATTTGTTTTATTCACTGACAATTATGCTTTACAGTTCATTAGCAATCAAAATAAGTTGAATCAAAAGCATGTCAAATGGATTGAATTTTTACAAAGTTTCACATTCACTATTAAACATAAGAAAGGACAATATAACAAGGTTGAAGATGCCTTAAGCAGGAGAAATCTGATCATACAAGAGTCTCAAGTAAGCATTGTGGGATTCGAAGATTTGAAGGAGCTATATAAGGAAGATCCAGACTTCAAGGAACCATATGAAGCTTGCATGAATCCAGTGGGGGTTGATAGAAGTCCTTGGATAGATTTCATGGTCTAATAGGGTCTGTTGTTCAGAGGCAGCCAGCTTTGCATTCCCAAGAGTTCCATGAGGGAGAATTTGTTGAAGGAAAAACATAGTGGCAGCTTATCAGGACATTTTGGGCAGAACAAGACATTAGCACAATTGAATGCTCACTATTATTGGCCAGGTATGAGTATTGATGTTAAGAAATTTGTTGAAAGGTGTAAAATATACCAATATGCTAAGCGAATCAGTCAAAACATAGGTTTGTACCAGCCACTACCCATTCCAAATAGGCCTTGGGATTCAATAAGCATGGATTTTGTACTTGGTTTGGTTTGCCAAGAACTCAAAAAGGCCATGATTCCATATTTGTTGTGGTAGATAGATTTTAAAAGATGGCTCACTTTATTTTGTGTTTCAAAACAAGTGATGCTACTCACATAGCTAATCTATTCTTTCAAGATGTTGTTAGATTGCATGGATTGCCTAGAAGCATTATTTCTGATAGGGACACCAAATTTGTTGGACATTTTTGGAGAACCTTATGGAAGAAATTGGGAACACAATTGAGTTTCAGTTTAGCCTATCATCCCCAAATGGATGGCCAAATAGAGGTTGTCAATAGGAGCTTGGGCAACATCTTGAGAAGCCTAGTAAGTATGCATCCAAAACAATGGGATCTTGCACTTGCACAAGTTGAATTTGCCTATAATGATTCTCCTAACAGAAGTACAGGATTGAGTCCATTTCAAATCATGTATGGAATGCATCCAAGAGGCATGTATGAGTTAAGAAATCTAAGTAGCATGGAGACAAGGAGTGCTAATGCAGAAGAATTTGCCAATGCCATGCAAAATTTGCATGAACAGGTAAAGAAGAAACTTGAAGAAAACACCATCAAATACAAGTTAAGGGCAGATCAAAAGAAAAGAGAGGTCAGTTTTAGTATTGGAGACTTTGTTCTTGCTCATCTCAGAAAAAAGAGGTTTCCAAAAAAAGAATACAACAAGCTGAAGGTAAAGAAAATAGGACCATGCAAGGTAATAAGGAAGTTTTCAAATAATGCATATGAAATAGAATTGCCAAAGGGGATTGGAATCTCTCCAATTTTTAATGTTGCAGATTTATATCCATACAAGGACGAAGGACAATCAGCCAAAGAAACTAAAACAGGGGTAGATGAAGTTATCCAATGGGAGCAACAACTACCAAAGGAAGTGCCAAAGGAAATTGAGAGTATTTTAGATAAGAAAGTAGTTAAAAAGACAAGGAATAAAGAATACTTCCATTATCTAACTATGTGGAAGAATCTACCAGCTGAAGATGCAACATGGTTGACTGCAGATGACATCCTTAAGCTAGGCACAAGTATAAATGAAGTGATGCAGAAAAACAACAAGTGAAGAATACTTCTTTTGCTTGTTGGAAGAATGATGCAGGAGCATCACTACTTAGAGCACATTTATTTCATTTTGGTTTTGATGTAGCATGTTTTAATTGTTTTGTTTTCCCTCCATTTTCTACATTTTCAAAATTGGTTTTTATTTTTATTTTTTCTTAGCCTGCAAATATAGTCTGTTAGGCAAATAGTTAAACCGTTTTGAATCTTCTTATGTTTAGAAGATTGTTTTATGCATTTTTGGGGAGATTGTTGCGCCCATCTCAGGATAGAATTAATTAGCTAAATTAGGAGCATATACGGATTGGTTTGGGTGAAAAAGACAAAAACAAAATGTACATGAAAATAGGGGAGAGGATGGCAATTTGAAGGTAGGGGCATAGGAGGAATGAGATGGGCAACGCACAGACAACACAAAATGTATGTCTCCCTACAATATAATATAATATAGTGTATTTTTTCCTGCGTTGATTTGTTTTTGTATTGTTTTCTATCTGCCTTCCAATTTTGTGGGAGTTTAAAAAGATAAAACAAGGAGGCGTAATAAGAAGAAGCTGCTATGCGTAGAATTAGAGAAAAACAAATTTTGTCCTGCTGGGTCGTATAACTACTGGGTGTTTCCATACTAGCTGGGCCGTTTTGTTATCAAATATAATGATTTTAAATTCTAGTTTATTTTAATTCTGAGTGTTCCATTCTGGCTGGGCCGCCCCAATGAACTATTGCAACTTCGGCCAAGTTAATTACAACTTCGGCCAATTTAAATGTTATGTTGGACGTTGTTAAGGTGATATGCGACCATTTGGGGCTGGGAGTGAAGATAGGATTGCCATATATTTGGCACAAGCAAAGCGAGTAACCCATTTGTGAATTTGAAAAAAAAAGAGAATACAAGTGAATATTTTGATAAGAGGAGATAATTCCATTTTATTTTTGTTTTGCTATTAGAGTTAAGTTTGTTATGTTGAGGAAATCAATGATTTTGTTATAGCAATAGGCAAAGAAGCACTTATTGTTGATCAGCCGTTAGAAATGCACATTGCTGAAGCTGCGAGTGAAAAGAACTTGGAGTGTGAAGCTAAAAACCAGGATATATATGTGGCTTGGGAAGATACTATAGAAGCAGAAGACACTGATTCAAATGCAAATGCATGGACGGATGAGTGTAGGGAACAGTGTTTAAGCTTGCGAGAAAATATTGATTTTGTTTCTACAATTGGTGTAGACAAGGATCAAGGGATTCCAAATCCTGCAGAAGAAAATAAAAGTTTGCTAAAAATTCAGTTTAGCCTGTGTGTTGCAAGTTAGTATACATCATTTGCTAATGGTGAATCAGGGTCTTCAATATATGGATGTCACTTTAGTTTCCATAAAATAGGATAGATGGTCAAGGAATGGTGATACCAAATGTAGTCAAAATGTTCTAAAGCCAAATAACCTTAGTGGCAACATTAACAACTCCCTGATACTCAACATCAATCGAAGAGAGAGCAACAACATGTTGTTTCTTGATCTACTAGTTAATGGGGCGTAAACTAGATAAAATTTGTAATTGATGTGGAATTATAATCCCTAATATCACTAACCCAATTAGGAATTTATACATCTGACCAAGTCTAGACGAGTCCTTGTTGCATAATGAATCCCATGTCAAGAAGTGTGATGGATGTAATGCAACATGGGTTTGCCCACTTTTTAATGAGGCTAGTGTGGTCCATAAAGCACGAGACCATGCCAAAGTGTGAGTCAAATAGATGAGGCTACCAAAAAATTGATGATATAAGGTAGCATTAAATAGTGGATTGAAAAACTTCACCTCAAGCTTGACTCTTGACAGAAAAAGAGTCAATGCAGGCTTACAATCATCCATGTGAAATTGAGCTAGGAGATCAAGAGCATACTTGGGATGAGTAAGAGTGATCCTAAAAGAAGACTTAATGATCTCAATCCTGAGAAAGTACTAAAATAGGCCCAATTTAGTCATAGAAAATTGGTCACGCAAAGCAAATTTGACCTGGCCAATGATGGATGAGGAGCTCCTAGTAAGAATCAAGTCATCAACATAGAGGATTGGAAGCAAATGGGATTCATCCTATCATATAATTTAGACATTTAGATATGAGTGGCATCTTTAAAATATGACCGAGAGAAGAAAGGATTTCATCTTGACATACTAATCCAAGGAGCCTGTTTGAGGCCATAAATACACTTCCTCAATCTGCAAACTAAAGAAGAATCATGCATGAACCCTTGTGGTTGCTCCATGTAAATCTTTAGCTGAAGATCCATGTGAAGAAATACACTCTTCACATCCATCTCATGTATAGCCCAACCATGAGCTTCAACAATAACAAGAGTTAAGTGAATGGAAGTCATCAATAAGGGAAAAGGTATTAGTGTAGTCAACACCAAGAACTTGTGAGAGCCCTTTGGCTACCAGTCATGCTTAAATTTTTTAACAACCACATATGTTGCATAATTAGTTTGATATGTCCACTTACATTGAACTATTTTCCTTCCCTTAGGAAGGGGTACAAGGTCCCAAGTGTGGTTCCTCATCAAAGAACCACACTCTTCCTCCATTGTTCAATCCCACTCAAAAATACACGATGCTTCATAAAAGGATTATGGATCTAAGGCAATGGCAATGTACACATGTGAAAGATGTTGATGTTGTGATCAAGTCCTTCAAGTGTCTCAAGGATTCTCAATAAATGTGTCTACTGAATGAAGAGTCTATCAAACCTGTCGAGGTGATGAAGAATATGGGGATGAAGGAGTAGAGTTTGCAGTTGTTGAGTATGACCCCTATAGAGGTGAAGGTGAAGAAGAGACCTTTGAATAACTATCCTTAAATTCCACTATAGAGGGAGGAGGGGAAGTATGAGAGGACAAGGGAGGAGATGTTTCCTCAAACTAAACACTCCTCCCAATGAAAACTTGTTTCATCTCTAGATAATTTGATACCTTTTAACACCATCAAGAAATCCAAAAAAAGAGGCAAGGTCAAATTTGAGGTTCAAAAACCTTGTGTTTCTCTAAAGGAATGCATGCTAAAACAGAGAATCCAAAAAATCAAAAATGTTGCACAACTGGTTTCTTGTCGCACCAAGATTGAAAAAGAGTTATGCCTTTCAAGGCCTTCTAGGGAACTTAGTTTGGAATGTGAGAGGCATAATTATTATCTTTAATCCAAAATTCTAGAGCAAGATAATGAGCATGAAACATGTAATTAGCCATCTCCTTCAGGGCCATGTTCTTCCATTTAGAAACATCATTTTATTGTAGTGTGTAGACAATTGAATGTTGAAGTTCAATCCCTTCAAGATTGCATAATTGCTCAAGGAGATGGTTCACATATTATTGGCCATTGCTTGTGTGAATTATCTTGACATATTTTCCAAATTTCTTCTTAGCATGAGCCTTGAATTCTTAAAACTAGTCAAAGACTTCACTCTTCTTGTGAAGAAAGTAGACCCAAATATATATGTAATAGTTATTAATGAAGGTGAGAACATAATGGGTCTTTCTAAAATGCAAGGTAGGAAATGGACCTATGAGATCATTGTGAACCAATTGAAGGAATTTTGAATCCCTTCAAGACATCCCTTTGTTGAATTTATCCTTAAGATGCTTTCCTAGGGTAGATCTTGATCATACACCCTCTAAAAAATGGATAGGAGGGAGGCATGTGACCATATTACGTGAGCTGAACTACTGAAGATAGTGGTAGTTGAGATAGCCAAACTTCTCATGCCATAGTTTACTCACTAAATTTGAATGAGGGAGTAAATAAGTAGAATAAGAATGAGATAAAAAGTGAGAGAGTGCATATAGTGGAGAATCATGATTGGCCTACCCAATGCAACCAAGGCATTATCTAAAAGATACTAAATCTCCATTGAATCAGGAAAAAAATAACTTTTTTACCATTTCAAAGATGAGTGATTTGGTAGATAAAAATAAGGTTGGCACATAATTCAGGAACACAAAGAACATTCTCAAATGAACCATCATGCATGTCAACTAAACATTTCCCAACAACATCCACCTGTACATCATCACATGTAAGAATACAAGGCCAAAAAATGGTTCTAAAGTGTAAAATTGCTCTCGATCAAAACTCATATGATGTGTAGCCCCTAAGTCAAGTATCCATTATTGTGAATATTTTTCCACTGCTATTAGTGTTTGTCCCTTCCCTCTATTTGATGTGGAAATAGTGGAAGGAAATGATTTTTTTGTGTAGGATGATGGCAAATTGGTGTGATTAATTTTAAGAAGATGGGGAAACTCATCAATTTTCTTAGCATGACAATGATGTTCATCATGACCAACTTTCTTACATTATGAACAAATTTGTCTCTCCTTTTTATGTGAATCCCCTTTCTTAGAATAAGATTTAGAATATGTTGGTGTAGGAAAAGATGACCATGCGTGATATTTTTGTGGATTATGCATTGGTTGATTTTGTTTCTTATTATACCCTTTTGTATGTTGTGCATAACACACAACCAAATCTTGTAACTTATATGACTTGAGAATGCCCATTGTGATTAACTTTGCTTGTTCAAGCATCAACATCTTTGAAAATAACTCAAATGAAGGCATAGTGTATGCCTTTCCCATATTCAGTTGATGAGTTTGAAAACTAGAAATAAATGTTACCTATTTAGAAAGAAGTTTGCCCAACACATTGAAGACTAATTGTACATCTTTCTTCTCAATACCACAATGTTTGAGTTGTGCTCTTAGTGCATTGACTTTTGACACATAGTCTTGGATATTATTAGAAGTTTTTAGATCTAGATTAGTGAGATCATTATCAATTTGATGCCCCCTAACCTCATCAGTTTGACCGTGCATTTTTTGAAGTTTGTCCCAAGCCTCCTTACGTGATTTACACTAATCAATATGAAAAATAAGAACAAGAGAAATAAATGTACACAAATATCTAAGAGTTTTAGTATTTTCAATGAGCCATGCCATTTTTTCCTTAGCATCTGTTGGTTCTATAACTATTTCCTCCATGTAGTGAGAATATCATTTACCCATTAAAAGACTCCATGCATGTGATTTCCAAGTTGTATAGTTGTATGGAGTTAAGAGAGGAAATTTAGGATTGCCCATAGCAAATTTGCAAGAGCACAAGAGAGAACTCAAATAACATGGACCTAGTCACACACCAAAAGCCCCTAAAATGACCTAATTAAAGAACCCTCCCAAGCAAATATTATTTGGCACTTTATAATTTAGTGTAGTTATAATTCCCACTTGCAAAAAATAACAAAGTGGTCATGATCTCAATGATTTACAATTTTTAAAATGAGGCTATAATGTGGAAAGTATATTTATTGATCACAATGAATACACACCAATAGCACCACTATAAATTATGTGAAAAATCATGCACGTTTAAAAAAATCACCTTAAAAAGAGCCCGTATGAGCCCAAACAGAGTCCTAGAAGGCCCCAAAATGGAGATTGCCTCAACAATACCCATAAAAAATTATAATTTATGGAAAATTAGTACATCAAAATAATAAACTGTCTACACCACCATATAGAATGTGTAAAAATAGACAAAATAAGAAAAAAACATTACTTAGAAAAAGGAGGCTGAGGGCCCAAGATATTAGCCTTTAAATTTGATCTACAAATTTAAAAACTACATTAGAGAGGGGATGGTTTTGACAACTCACCATCCACACAATCATAATGAAAGAAAGTAAATTATTAAAACTAATGAAGCATGATCCAATGAAAGAAGAATAACCAAGAACAATATAAAATACTTAGTCTTTTACTGTTTGTGATTTGACTATGTGAAATTGAAAAGTGGTTGGAACTGAGCAACATATCTGACTTAGACTGTGCAAACTGAATTAAAAGTGTACTACTCAAGAATAATATTGACAGAAAGGGGACATGATCAATTGACACTATTGTCCTCTACTGGTCTATTATGTCCTCTATAGAAAAATAGATAAATTAGGGCACAATTATCTATAGCCACTGAAAATAGGCCTATGTGCATAAATTTGACCCTCAGATGAGTGCGAAAGGCCTACAAATGACTTTTTCAAAATTGAAACCCTAATAGGGATTGAAATAGTTGAAAACCTATAAATAGAAAAATGGGAAGTGTAATGGGTTGATTTTACCTCAATCACTCCTATGATGATTGATCGTTGCTTATGTATCCAATACTTCAAATAAGGAAATCAATTCCGTGTAGTTCTCCCACTTTAAGTAATTTGTGCAATTGTCTTCCTTTTGCTACATGACTACATTTAGAAGTGGCTTGAATACTTGATAATGCTTTGCTTGACTTGGATAAATTAGTCTCTTGACTTTGCTAATGACTGCTTCAAATGATTAAAATTATATTTGGAAAGAATAAAGAAACTTTGTTCAATGAGTAATAGTGTAAGTGCGTCTCAATATTAAAATTTCTAAGTTATATAATAGGTAATTTAGATGTACCTGTAGAGCAATCTAAAAGGTAAAAACTTTACGCTACCTATCCTAAAAATATGAACCAACCTGTAAGGGAGGGTCTAAATTTGAAAAGTGACCATTTCTAAGGCGACGGACATGATCGACCTATATGGGTCAAAACTAACTACCACTATTATCCCTTATTGGTTGATCATATCTTGAATGGAAACATGTGAATTTAATGATCTGAGATGTTTGTACAAATGCTTAGAGGGTTTTTTAGAAATTTAGAATATTTATATAGGTGTAAGATAGTAACTTAGAAAGGGATAGGTCTATATAAGTTCTTAGAATAGAGTGAGATGGAAAAATAGGTCTAAAATAAATAGGTAATTAAAGTGAAAGTGGACCAAAACTGACATTATAAAGTGTTAATGACCAGATGTGAGTGACTACATTTATTCTCCCTTTAGTCTAGAAATGAAATTACTAGAGTAAAAGGAAATATATACTTGAGTGTGTAAAAAATACTTGGCCTTTGGAAGAAAGATCCAATCATGCAAGATGTTCCATGGAAAAGTTTATGATAATGTAAAATTAATTAATGTCCATATGTGAAACTGAAAATTGAAATGTAATTTTAATTTGAAAATATTGAAAATAACAAGGAATAAGTACATATGTATATGCAAAATCAATGTTTATCTTGTAATTTCATATGGAGATGATATTTCCTAGAAGCATTGGAGAATTGGTACATCCCATGAAGCACTTGGAGAGGTTGGTTCCTTAACTGAACTAATGGTGAATTGAGCGTGACCAAGCCCCAATTTTAATTAAACTTATATAGAAATTAAAACCCAATGAGGAACATATAAACCTCAATTTATTCTATCAAGGACTATTTTAGATAATTTGGACTTATCTATAGTTTAATTGAAAAGCAAATATCAATCATACATCTAGATTATTCAACAATTTATAATTTTAAATTATCTCCAATATAATAAATGGGGAATAGATCCAAATTATTACCATACTCTCCATGTGCAACTTGTGCAAAACCCAAAAACTATTCATTTTCAAACATTACTCCTATCCAATTTAGGGACATAAGTCTATATTATCTGAAATAGTCCATTAATAATTGGTATTTTTTACCCCAAGACATGAAACGAGTCAAAATTTATAATGGATTCATAGGTAATAATGCTAGAGGACACTAAACCTCTAAGTTATGTATTATGAACTTTAACTGAATCAATCACTATGGATGGCTTACAGATTCAATTGTCACTTTGTTCCTTAGTTCTTGAATGCATGATCAAAAGACAATGAAGAACATCTATGATTCGAGCATGTTTGTAGATAGCAAGTAATACTAAAATTATGGAATGAATTTGTATCATGCCTCATTAATATGAGAAATAGTACAATGTCCATGAATCTATATCATGCCCCCATTAATAAATTTAAAATCTATAACTATATGTAAATGCAACTTTGTAATTTTTTATTTGAAGTTTGTGCATAAATCGATATCATGCACTCAAAATTATATGAATCTGTACTTTGTTCATGTAATGTGAATGTATGTGCATGGCATATGCCCCCATAATATATATCAATTATTAAATATTTGAACCTTTTTGTACTCTTTAAAATTATAATTTGTACCCAAAACTAATTTTTGCTTGAAGAGGCTTATCGCATGCATGAAAAACCCATTAAAATTCCCCCTTTTGAGGTGACAAAATTATATATCCTAAAATTCACTTATCCCAAAATAAAATTTAACTATAACATGTGTAGTAAGATGTAATTACTAAAATATTGTAACATATGCGAAAAAAATGTCAACATAGTAAGATATGTACCATTTTAATCATGTATGTAACATATGAGGCAATGCTATAGAAATGAATCAATGGAATTCATAGTAGTAAGTTTTTAAATTAGAATCGTATGCATTAGTTAGTGCATGATATGGATCATAACACTCATCAAAATTAACAAGCTCAACAAGCACACAAATACAACAAATGTAATTTCAACAATAAGGTCAAGTGATGCACGTAATAGACATGTTCAGATGTTACATAAGTAAATATTTGCACACTCAAGGCAAGTACCACATGAAAATAAAATTAATAATGTCACAAAAAAGGGACATGTTCAAATTTTGCATAAAACTAGGGCTAAGAGGAAATAACAAAGGATGTCATCAAATGCCATACAAAATATAGGGCCAATGGTCGAAAGTAATGAACATGCTCAAATATCACACATACCAAATAAGATCTCTTATAAATGTTCAATTAATATGCACACTAGGGCCAAGGGTAATACATAATATACAAATAATATCTAAACTACTATGTATAAGTAATAGTATCAATGGAGCGTAAAATTAAAAAGTAGTCTACACCGTGTTTATGTAATGTGATCATATCCTAGAATATAACATATCAATGTACACAATGTAATATGGAGATGTTAGAAAGACATTTGTAAAGAGTATAGATCATAGTATATGTTGTAACATGTGGATAAGATGCCCCCAATTTAGCATGGTCACTGGGTAGATGCAATTCTAACATCTTGGTCTATGGAAATTTATGTGCCATGCATAACACTCATGAAGACTGGTAAAATCTATGTGTGATAGAAAAATATTATGTTATCTACCAATCATGAGATAAATAATATATGACAATTATGTAGAATATACGTCTAATCATACTCAGGTTCTAATTTTTGTATTTTTAGAATATTTTGAATGTTTTTATATTTTTATAATATTTGAATTTTTTTGTATATTTTTTTTAATTTTGTGACTAAGTTAAAAGAGACTAGTGATGAACCATGGGTTCAAAAATGGAAGAAATTAAGAGTGATATGAATAATCTACGACATGTGTCAATGTAAATTAAATGTTTTGTGTTTGCAAGAAATTAAAATTTCTCATTATTTTTTCCAATTTGCTCCTTACACAATTTGTCTAGGGGATCTCTACTAGGTGTTTAATCATGATCCTAGAAGTTGTGAAGTCATCACATGACTTGCAGTAAAGCTTTCATGAAATATTATATCTTAGGGATCTAACCCTACCCATCGGGTGGTGTGGACCCTTTTATTTTGACGCTGACATTTTGGGTTGGCCAACATGTATGCTTCCAATGATGTTATGGAAACAGACTTACTCTGGAGGTGGTTAGCAAACTCACTCAATGCTCACTAGGTGTTATGTGGGGATTTCAACATGGTGGAATCTAGTGAAGACAAAGAATGTTATCTCCCCATACATTTTGTGGAGGGGAGCTATCAACACAAAAAAAATCCATCCTAAATTTAATTCTCATTAGTTGCATTATAAATAATTTTATGTAAAGTGTAATTATTAGTAACGTATATTAGAAGTTATTATCACCCACTAGCAAATAAAAGTGGACACCATAGAATGTCATAAAGTAAAAAGTAAATTTTCCACGGTAACAGTAACATTACTTTAGAGAATATTGTGAAAATGATGGTCTATGGCAAAAAGTAAATATTTGTCATAAATATTCATAGCAATGTAAAAATATTACTATCATGGTAAATAGGTCACTAGGGTTAATGTAGTCCCAAATAAATAATATTTTATTGGTAATGATTTCAAAACACTGATGTCATAAATCTTTTAAAAATATTTGGTCTATTTATATGAGAAATCTAGGAAATAATAGGTGGAGTCTAGGAAATATTTGGCCTATTATTAGGAAAAGTCTGAGAAATATTAGGTAAGTTTACTATTATGTGGTTAGGTGGGGATTCTATTTGATAAGTTATGCCATGTCAAAACTAATCCCAATTGAGATTGGTTAGAGAAGATTCTTGTCTTATATTGGGATTAGACGGAAGTCTTTGAGATTCTATAAAAAAGATGCATACCTTCCCCTTCAGAACATGAAAATACATGGAGATGTAATGAGCCACAAATAAAATAAGGCACACACAAAGAAGAAATAAAGAAGACAAGAAGGATAATCCTAGAGATATAGTATGGTGGAAGTTATTGGGTTGTGTGAATGTGAATTTTCTCCCAAAAAGGTTGTTAAAAGGGGTAGTGGTGGAGTCCATGTGGAGGTGGTAACACTCGGTGGAAGTCAAATTCACATTTTAGGTGAGATTGTATACACAATTCCAATAATATAGTTATTTCTTTCATTCTAATATGGTGTAAATTATTTTTACTATTTGTCCTATTGTCTATGTATTGTGTTTGTTGAGTTATGTCTAGAATCACACCACCACAATTGAGTTGTGCATTGATAATACAATCATAGCAGAAGGAGTTCCTAATGAAATACATCTTACGTGCTGAATTGAGTTGATATTTTTGGTTTCATTATTGGGACCATTCCTTGGTGGTGGTAGTTTTCAAATTGATGAAGGGTTAATGTATGGTTATTTTTGTAGTAACCTTGTTCTTATTGTGAATTAAGTTTTCTATAGTTATTCTAATCTTATAATGATACTTTAATTTTAACCATCTATAGTGTTCACTGTAGTAATTTCAATTTTCACTATGGTCACTGTAAAATATATTGTAAAAAATATTTACCACGATAAATTACATTTTTACCACAATCATTTCAGCTTTAACTATGAATAGAGTTTACCACAATAAATTCAATTTTTACAGTGGTCATTCTATTTTATATTATGGTATTTATAATATTCACCATTGTTGTAAAAAGAAAGGAAAAAGAAAGAAAAGAGGAAAAATGAGAGGAAAAATATATATCATATCCTCTTGTATTATTGGTTCAATAAATTGTTGTAGTTAGTTTACCATAAAATCTATAGTGTTAGGCCATTAGGTTGTGATTTATTGGATTTAATTGTAAGTTAAGATATTTTTTATTTTTAGAAAGGTATAATTATCTTTGACAGAGGAGGATGGGTAAAATTCTTATTTTTAGCCCAATTTAATGAAAATTCTTTCCTTCATTCAATAAGTTAAGACCTTGTATTGATAATGGGCTTATAAGAAGGGAACAATGGGCATAATTTCATCCCAAAATTTTATAATTTATAACATATAGACGGTTTGAGACATTAAATGACAATGTTAAAATTCATGGGATTTAATTCATGATAGTTTTCTTGAAGAATTTGGTGCACAATAGAAATATTTAGATCTCATGATAGAAATCATAAAGTTGGCCCAAAGAGAAAAAGAAAATATCCAAGAATACCATGTACATATTTTAGAGTTGAGTAGGAAGTTGGACACTCAAATCTAAAAGGAAGGATTGGCATAAGGGTTAATGAATGGTGTGGAAAATTTGTCATGCAAGCATTTCATCCAAGGGATGAAGTTAGAAATTAGATAATGGGTAAAGTAAGATCAGCCAATGAACCTTGATCAAGTAAAGGACATTTCTAGAAGACAGTAAGAAAGCATTGAAGAGGAACTAGAGGAAGTTTCTACCAAGGTTGAGATTGATAGAAATTGATTGAGATTTATCTCAATAGGATTTTTGGTCAGTTACAATTACTTAAATTTATTCAAGCATTTAAGAGTTATTTATATAAATGCTTGATTCTATAAATTAAGATTCAAGTCGTATCTCTTATCCCCATAAATATCTCACTTATCTCTAAAAGACTTTCTTAAAAAATTATCTCCTACAAACTCTCACCTAATATCTCTCTTGAATTCTATAGAAGTGAGTTGTGACAATCATAACTCATGTACAATTATTTTCACAAAATATTATTATTACTCACATAATATATGTTCACACACACACACACACACACACACACACAAGTGAACACTAACATATAGTATACCTAACATTTCTCCCCTTAGTGCGAACATGGGGAGAGGAAATATGTGGATTAAACATATCTATATTGCCCTCCACAAGATGGATGTTGGGTTCACCCGAGAATGTATTCATTACATTGAATAAGAGAGTATTACATCCATGTTTAATTGAGAAAAATATTACCTTATAATATAAACTTATTTGAAACTTTTTGACAAAAAATAAATAACACACAAAAATAATTATGACGACACTAAACACAAGACTTTCGACAAAAATTGACTGATGCTCAATTTTTTTTTTTTAATACTAATGACAAACTTAAAACCTTAAAAAAAAAAAACTCATACCAAAAAAAAAGACAATAATTAAAAAATAAAACTAAAAAAAATAATAATAAATTAGTCAAACTTTATTTTTTTTTGACATCATTGACAATTTAAAAATGACAAGATGGCTAAAAATAGACTATAAACTTCATATACCTAAAGACTTAAAACAAGAATAAATAAATAAAACTAAATATAAAGAACTTAATAAATAAAATAAAGTTATAAAAACAATATTTAAACAATTAAAAACTTTAAAATACTAAAAAAAACTATATAACTTTTTTTTAAAACTATATTAACAAAAACCTAAAAACTTTATTAACAAAAACCGAAAAACTTAAAAAGCAAATCAAATACTTAAATCTAATCATAAACATAAACTAACTAAAATGAAAAAATAAAAATTTAGAAATAAATTAAAACTTAAGATTTTATATATATATATATATATATATATATATATATATATATATATAAAAGAACATATTTGTATTAATATAAACAAATAACAGTATAGTGTTAATCATGGTAGAAAAATTCACACCCCATAAACATAATCAAATTGAGGTAAGAAACTTTCAAGAAGGATCAAATCTATATATAAAATTATTAAAACTTAAAACAAATATAATAAACTAAAAACAAAATAAGCATAATCTTTAACAATCATAAGTTGAAACCTAAACCGAAACCATTTATAAAAATAAAAAACTAAAAATTATAAACTATGATAAAATTAAATCTAAACTATATCTAAAAACACTGGAAACTTTAAAACCTAATACCACATGCTCTAAAAAGAGAAAATTGTGTGCTTATATTTGTGTGGTAATGCAAAATAGTGGGTAGAGTATTCTTCGTACAACATAATTTTCAGTCTCATTTGAATTATCAAATACGTCCATGCATGTCTGAAAGTTAGTGGGTGAGGCATTGAGCCAAGTCTAAAGAGTGAAGTTTGTAGGAATCTTGTGTGCTGAGGGAGAATCCAGATCGAGGACTGACTACAACTACTGCACAAGCAAGGGCAAGTCAGAGGTTAAAGATTGACTTCATTGAAATAACTCTCCAAGGATCCACCATAGAGGGTAAAACACCATTCAAGCACCATAGACTTGGTGTTAAGATCCAAGATTCAAGATTAAATATCCAAGCTAAAAAGATCCAGGTCAAGCTTCAAACCATATAAATTTTGGATTCAAGGTATCGTTTGAGGTGGCTTGGTATGGTTTTCCATGCTAGGGTTGAGATGGTGGACAAAGGGAAGATAAATGTACCACATGAGATCTGATATTGTATGATCTACAAGTGAAGATACCAAACAAACCCTCATGCAATGTAAATATGAAATATCAAAACTGTGAAGGTAAAACATAATCTAAAGATATGTTCTGATAGAACCATATGAAATCAAAGCCAAATGAAGAATCTTCACAATGAATGTGATTACACTCTTAAGTCTTATTTTTTCTAATGTTTTTCTTCTAATTTCCTACATTTAAAAAAAAAAAAAAATTGGGTATGCAAACTACAAACAATATGGAAATAAAGACTGTGGAAAGAATGCACAGGATGGAAGCATGTAGGATAATGCATGTGAATGTTAAATTTCAATAAATTTTCATGTGGTCTGAATTGCAAATTGTTGAAAGCGTGCAAGCAGGGTGAATAACCATATTAACAATATTTGCATATGGTCTACACTGTGAAACTATTGTATAATTTTTTTTATGTAAAAAATAAATGCATGGGGAAAAAGAGTGGTTCAAGGGAACTTGTTATGATACCACTGGTATAAAGTGATCAAGATCTCTCTTAATAACAGTTTTGGTTAGTCAAAATTACTTAATTTATTCAAATATTTGAGAGTTATTTATACAAATGCTTGATCCTATAAATTAGGAGTCAAATATTATCTCTTATCCCCACAAATCTCTCACTTATCTCCTAAAGACTCTCACCTAATATCTCTCCTAAAGTCCACAACTTATCAACAATTATTTTCACATGATATTATTATTGCTCACATAATATATGCACACACAAGTGAGAACTAATATAGATATTCCCACTATTAGATGCATCAATACCTTTGTCCCAAGCACCACAAACATTAACAATGACCACCTCTCCTTTACCTATTACATCAAGTGAGTATGATGATTTAATTAATAAAATGGGTCAATTGTCTATAAACATTCTTCAAGGGAAGGATTTGGGTTCCAAAGAGGAGATATGGGTCCAAGAAGAACTTTGTCTAAAATGGTATGATATGAGTGTAGAGAAAAGGGACATTATAAGTTTGATTGTCTAAATAATCTTTTTTAAGATCTAAAGATAAAAGAAAGAGGTAAAAATAAATCTACTAGATTTAAGTGTTGAAAATTATAAAGAAAAACTAGTAGAAATAGATGGTGAAGATGACGAGGATGATGTATATGTGGTGGATATATGTTTAACACAATTATCAAAATAATTTGACATGGTAGGAGAATTTGATAAGGTTTTTGAAACACTAAATAAATTTTTGATAACGACAATGAGGATCATGTTAGAATTGATGATGATGGTAGCAAAGACTCAACATTATTAGAATATTCCAAATATATTGATGTTGTCATTGAGGATGAAGAGGCTGATGTGGATGTATTAGTCATGGACATACTTCCAAATTCACCTATTGTTGTACCAAAATAGTTTATAGAATAAGAGTTCAAACATCATCAACAACATATGTAATATTTAGATGGTGATTCATTTACTGATTTTATGTTGGCATTTTCAGCAAAGGTGACACATAACGTATTATCAAATCATATGGGTTTGATGATGTTAATTATGGAACAAAAGAGGTACATGTTGTAGTTGTAGACAAGATAGTTCCAAGTGATGATAATGGGAATAATCATCCAATCTACTTTGGGTATAGGAAAATGAGCAATGCTGGGAAGTATGAATTTGACATTGAGGATAGGCTAGGAAAAAAGAATGTCAATGCAGAGGAAATTTACTAAGCCTATAATTGTATGGGTTCATCTTGTGATAATGATGAATTTTTAGATGCAACTTTACTACCCATTGATGTAGTTCCAAGTGAGTATACATATATATGGAATTATTTGAATGATTTCAAGTTTATTGATGGTGTTGCAAAAAATATTAAGAGGAATATTGCACAAGTAATTTTAGACACATAAATTAACAATTATTCATAAAAAGGTGCACTTGTGACCAATCATTTTACACACTTAGGTCATTCTCAAATCCATGGCTCCAAGCCACTATTCCTCTACTTCTATGTGGATAACCCTTACCCTTGAGAAACTATAATATAAAACATTTATATTGATCATTCTAAATAGTCTAAGCTCATCCATGGACTAATCCATGCTTCCAATTTAATCATATTTTCTTTTCAAACAAGGCCACTCCTTTAAGACTATCTTATTGTAGATGATATTTTGTGATTATGTAGCACCTCAATCTTGTACACTTGGCAAACTCATGACCCTGGCTATTTCTCTTAATTATATGCATGCCTTACTTCTGCAAGCCTTACATCTACAAGCCTCACATTTAATCTATCTTGTGCCCCTTGGCCTATCTCTTAGTCTAATCAGTCTTATATTAGTGACATAGACATCCCATCTTGTCTAGAATGCTTAAAGAGTACTTATCTTATACCTTTGAGTTTTTATCATGTGCTTGCTCTTTTTCTCCCTTGACACTAGCATCCTGGATATACAATAATTTAGATGTTATTTTCCTGACCTTATGTAAGTGTTAGTGCCTTAAAGTCATCCCATTTATAAATGAACATATTATAATGGTTGGCATACGTGTTTTAATGTGAGTTATTACCCCAAAGGTTTGATGTCAAAAACTTTCAAGGAGCACTCACTCTATTAAAATATTTCTTATTCTACCCTATTTTGATATTAGTCAAATGAATAACCTAACTACAAGTCTAAAGTACTAAAGGAGCAATCATAAGGTCTTATTTGCTAAGTTACAAGATATGTCACTATTGTACTTAATTTACACACATTACATGATTCACACACAAGCCAACAAAGAGGATAACTACATGAGTCTGAGGCCCTCTTCTAGAGTATTAGATATGTAAGCAAAACCCTTTGATAGTAGGGTCATTATAGGTCAACCCAACACCACATGCCCACTAACCCATTTTTTGCCAAGGTCACATTAAAGATGGAAAGTTAGAGTTTTTACCATTTTAATAGGAGCAACGGTCCATGACCCAGATTTGAATGCACTAGATTGAATGTAAATCCAAACCCATAAGCATCTAGATGGTTGTATCTTATTTTAGTGGATATTCCTTACATTACACTAATGTCTAACTTAGACACTAGTGCTGATACAACTGTCCCAAGATAACACAATTATCTAGAGAGCCAAAGGTATTAGATCTAAAATCTGAAAAACTAATCTAGAACTCTCTTCCTACCTGTACTAAATCCAACACTATATTAAGATAAAAAATAACTATGTACTCTTTTTTATGTCATTTATATATCTAGCATAGTTGTACTTTCCATTAATATCCCATCTCAGTTTTATAAATCCAACATATGGTATGTCTAAGTTTAACACATAAATTAGCCTATTGTAGATCTAATATTCACCCTCGTGCCCTATCACTTCTATATCCCTAAACCTATCTACTCAAGTAGGATATCCTCTTATCCAAATTAGGGTTAAACATTTGGTGAACTTGATCTATGAACATCATTGTTGCATAAGCATTTTATTATAGATTTTTATCTCCTACCTTGTCTTAATATTCATGTTATTTGTCTCTTTTATCATGGATGCCATTGATTGTTTTGATGATTATTACTATGAAACCCTTCAACAATCTCTCCAAGAAGGGATTAAAATCCATTACTCTTGCATTCCTCAAGTGCTAAGGTAAATAACATAAAAGCTTTGAATGGTTGTAGTTACTATCCCTCTAACCAGGTCCATGCTCCCATCCTTTCAAGACATAATATGATCCATCTGAAGCTGGATCCAAAGCATATGTCCTTGCCTTCTATACCAAAATTAAACCCCCATAGAGATAAGGTACTTTCATTTGATTGTGATAATTTATGTCAACTCCATAAAAAAATCATGGAGGATTTTCAAACCATTAATAAAGGGGATGTTCCTTCCATTTCATTGTTCAAAACCCCTCATATTCCTACATTTCCAAACAATATTCCCCTTATTAGGGGTAATAATCCTTATTGGCCTTCATTTGGTATTGAAACTTTTTGAAAGGTTAACCAAAAAATTATGGCATCTTTACCAAGTCATATTAAGCCATCAAGAAAAAGGAAACATACTACATTTGCAGAATAAGATAATATTAATGTTCCAAATAAAAAACATGTACCAATGTTAAGCAAGGTGTCTCAACAAATGGAGATTCCTACCATACCAAAAGAGGTGCCTTCACCAATATTTCCTTAATTGATATATATTTACAAAGGGTGCATCAATCAAGTTCTAAAGTGATTCTAATCTCTTTAAATAATACACCAAAGGTACCAAAACTCAAAAATCCATTACCATTACCAAAGTATCCAAAATTCAAGGATTACGAACTTGCACTTATTATATATGAGGATGATGATACTCATATGCCTAGATTCAAAAGTGGTGGTGATTTAGAACTAATGATAGCACCTATGTCAAACACCACCATCCCCATGGATTATCTTATATCTATAATGTGCACTATTGAGGACGTTTAAAAATATGTTTATATACTTCAAATGCAAGTAGATTTTCATAATGTAAATGCACATGTTACCTCATTCAATAATCAACCTCTTGCACAATATATACTTGAATATCCTTGTTCACCTACTTTTGAATTACCACATATACCTATCTTTGGGCACCATAAGGAACTACTTGAGCACATGCTAAATTATGTACATTATTTTGGTCAATGAGAAAATGATGACAAAGTATTATTAAAGGTATTCCATATGAGCATTTCTGATGAGGCTTACAATTATTTTTATAGCTTATCAAAGGGTTCCTTAACCACTTTTCAAATTGGGAAGATGTTTTCTTCATGGATTTCAATATTCACAAGGTGCAAAAACTTACACTAGAGAATTTTTCATAATTTTAAACATTGTGATGATGAGTCCCTTCAATATTATACTATTCAATTCAAAAGTACATCATATGAGCTAGCATTTAGACCTTTAGATTTGGAACTTCAATTTATATTTAGTAGAGGCCTTCTTTCCCCCTTAAAGGAAAAAACATTGCATAAACAATATGAATCTTTCACTCATTTACATGTGGATGTACATAGATATGTTACATTCATACTTGCTCATCCAATGAGACTTAACATTTCTCCTTCCAAGCACCAAAATTGTATCTCTCAAATAAAGGAAGGAGACCAATTGCCTAAAGAACATTATGAACAAAAATGTGGCATTCCTAATCTCTATATGACTAGTTTATAGATGTTACTTAACATGGGATCGATTCAAGGTCCAAGTCCCATATAAGAATCTCAAAATGAATAAAATAACAAGTGTCCCTGATAACAAGATTTAACCATTAGATTATACATGGGTGGTGCTTATTTTTGGCATAACCATGTTGATCCTACATAATTAAAAACTACTTGTAATGTAAGACAGTTGCAACAAATGGGATTCAATTTAACAAACTTATAAAATAAAGGAGGTTAGAAAGACTCATTAGGCAACATAACAATGCCAATTACTTGTGGTCCTAAAGTGATTCAAATATGGGTTTGGGTTATGCCTAACACATCTCCATATGCATTTACACTTGGAACTCTTTGGCTATACATAATGAAAGCAAAAATCGACCAAAATCAACAAGGAATTTCTTTCCCTCATGAAGGCAAATTAACACATTTCAAATGATAGCATTACATCTTCTACTACACATGAAAAACATGAGGAGGAACATGTCATGTCCCTTTTTGATGATACAAGTAACTTAAAAGATCAAACTCTAGGTTGTAAGGTTCACAATGAGGGGAGACATCTATGACCATCTATTGGATGGCATCATGGGATGATCTTTCCTCATCATCAAAAATACAAAAAATAAAATAAAATAAAAACATTCAAAAAACCAAAAACATTTTCATCACCTACATGTTTTATTCGCTCCTTGGAATTTATATGTGTTAGTTTCATGTTGAAGATTACTATATCATTTAATCTTACATACACATACAAAGACAAACATAGATATTTGATACACTTATGGGTGTCAGGCCTTCCTTCTACTCATGTCACGAGGATCACATTTGGGGCATCCATCTTCTATGATCTTGATATACACAGGTTATATGATTTGATGATCACTCCACACTATTATGTTTGAGCTTACATATGTACTTACACATTCTTATTATCCATTATTACACATTACACAAGGTACTTGATATGCTATGTACTTAAGATTTTTTTCTAACACATTCGATCCATGGGCCACTATGACCTTTTTATACTAGTTGTTTATGCTTTTCCTTTACACAAGTCTTTGAGTGTTTTTGCCTTGATATTGTCTTGTTTGTTCAAGTATTTGAATATGCTCCATTAAATGTGGCTCATGTGCCTATGATTTCCTTATTGTATATTTGAATATGTCACAACATTTTATGGACATTTTAATGTGTCATTCCTTGCTTTTGTGGATGTTTGACTAATTCATGTCCATTCAATTTTTTGGCATTTGAACATGCTCCTTATTTGCGGTCTCTTTGGACCATTGCTTTTGAGTGCTCTTGTGTGTGGGTGCTTGTTTACTTGTTGAGTTTGTACTACTACTATCTACACATTTCGATGATATTTATCATGCATATTAAGCCTACATGTGATCACATTGGTTTTATGTGCTTCAATGATACATTTGTTCTATGTGCTTCAATGATACATTTGCTTAGACATGTTTCTTTCTATATGTTATATGGTTATATTCGCATATTTATAGTTATATTACCATTTTGAGGTGAGCTAACTACTAGGTGATATTTCTACCTCACCTCAAAAGGAGTGCCTATTAGTTGGGGAATGTTATAGTGACATGGCTTCCACATTTTTTTAATTCTCAGATTTAGTGAGGCCATGCTTTGGAATCATGTTTTCCACACTCACATAGTATACAATACTTACACTAGTTTACAAATTTAGTGGGAGCATATCATGATGACATGGCTTCCACACGTTCATAGTTTTTATATTATAGTGGGGGCATGCTTTGGAAGCATGTTATCCACCTTTATTTAGTATGATACTTATAATTCACAAATTCAGTGGGGGCATGCTCTCCATACCTACTCAATTTTTAGTATCTTCATAGTGGGTGCATGTTTTGGAAACATGTCCTCCATGTTGGTAGTTATATCAGTTTCAAATTTGCACATATATAGTGGGGGCATGCTTTGGAAGCATGTCCTCCACACTTACACAATTTTTTGAATTAGCCAAAGCACATAATTATAGGATTATGATACATATTTGTGGCAGAATTCTATACATGGTATCATTTTTAGAAATAGTTTCATCATGATAAAAATCTTAATACGCATATGTTATGCAACATGTGCCTAACATTACAAAATCTAAATCAAATTTATATTTTAAAACTATTATACATATTGATACCCAGTGGACTTTTATGAACTTTAGTGATCCAATTTACTATAGTAGTTGGTTCACCTTTTGTCATGGTTGGGGTAATTAAATCACTCAAACTTACAAATTTTTTAGTTTGGGCTTAATCATCTAAAATCACTATGTTATGAGTATCATTGGGTTACACGGTTGAGTTAATATCAACTACTAGGTGGAAACTCACTTTTTCTCTAAATTTGTGGGCATGTGCCTTCCAACATCTCTCTCTCTCTCTCTCTCTCTCTCTCTCTCTCTCTCTCTCTCTCTCTCTCTGTGTGTGTGTGTGTGTGTGTGTGTGTGTGTGTGTGTGTGACTCCCTCCATCCATCCCCTTAGATACATGCAATTCAAAAATTTATATATATGTATCCTAATATTAGTTTTAGAGCCTTACAATGATACATCTTTTGTAAAAATAACTTTCCAATAGGCAAGGTGATTACATCGACACATAGGTGTACTCCTAAACCTTGTTCTTTCGATTTCAATCTATTCTAAGTACTTCTAACCTAGATTATATGCATTGATTATACATTATAACATGTTCTTAGTTGTAGGTCAGTCATCAATGAATCACTCAAAACCTAGCTCCATCAAAGCACTCAAATTCAACTCAAGCAAAGACAAGGTGTGTATACACACCCATGTGCTTATCCCTTTCCTTTAAATTAAAAAATCTCATTACTAGATTAAATGGGGGAAATGTAGATGATATTTTTTGATTATGTATCATCTGAATCTTGTACACTTGGCAAACTCATGACCCTAGTTATTCTTCTTAGTACTACACATGCCTTGCTTCCACAAGCCTCACAACTACTCTATTTTATGCCCCTTAGCCTATCTCTTAGTCTAATCAGCCTTATATTGATGACACATACATCACATCTTTCCCATAATGCTTAAAATTGGTACTTATCTTATACCTCTATAAGTTTTGAGCATGTCCCTGCTCTCCTTCTCCCTAGACACTAGCATCTGAGATAGACAGTAACATTGACATTATGTAATGAGCTGATGTAAGTGTCTAGTGCCCTCAAATCATCTAATTTTTAAAATAAATGTATTATAATGGTTGGCCTAAGTTCTTTAATTTGAGTTATTATTCCAAATGGATTGATATAAATATGAGATCAACCCTCATTCTTTTCTCACGTAGTAATCAAACCAAAAGAGCACTCAAAAAGCACTCAAGTTATCAAAAGCTTCCCTATTCTGGCCTATTATGATATTAGTAGAAAGACTAACCCAACTACAAGTCTGAAGTACTAAATGAGCAATCATAAGGTCATATTTTCCAGGTTATAATCTAAGTCATTATTGTACTTGCTTTACACACATTACGTTATTCACACATAAGGGAGAACTACATGAGTCTAAGGCCTTATTCTAGAGTATTATCTATATAGGCAACACCCTTTGATAATAGGGTCATTACAAATCATCTCAACACCATGTTTTCACTAACCCATTTTTTCCCAACGTCACATTGAAGATGGAAATCTAGGTTTTTACCAATTCACTAGGAGTGATAGTTCATGACCCAGATCTAAATGCACCATAGTGAAGTCCAAGCCAAACCCTAAAGCATTTAGATGGTTGTATCTAGTTTTAGTACATATTTCATACATGACACTAACATAGATCTTAAACGCTAGCATCAATGTAACTATCTTATGTTGATGTAAGTGTCTATAGAGTTAGAGGCACCAGATCTATAATTGACAACTGATCTAGAAATCTCTTCGTGTTTGTTTCCTATCTATACCAAATATAACATTGTATTAGCATTAAAAATAGCTAAGTACTCTCTTTTATGTCATTTATATATCTATCATAGTTGTACTTTCCATTAATATCCTATCTCGGTATTATAAATTTAACATATGATATATCTAAGTTTAGTACGTAAATTGGCATGTTATGGATTTGATATTCACCCTTGTGCCCTATCATTTATATATCCTTAACCTTATCTATCCAAGTAGGATAGCCTCTTATCCAAATTAAGGTTAAACACCTACTAGCCAATAGTATATAAATCTACTAGATGCATCTTCCCACTAAACAATGACTAATTACTCAAATTCAAATTGACCTTATAGGTCATCCCACATGTTTTACAAGTCCCTTCTAAGGAATTCTCCAAAATATATTTATAAAGCTATATTTTATAACCATTTTCTCGCTAGAGGCATGTATCATGAAAAAACACTAAAACATCTAACAACACATTGAGAGGAAAGCATTTATTCTTCCTAGTTCTAAGTCCATACAACCCTAGTAGCCCTAGACTAAGTTTGAATACACCTCAAAGGTCACAAGTCATTGTTGAAACACATAATTATACCATGATTACACTAACATCTATAATTACACTAGTATTTCACACACACCACTATAGCATGAGAAAACTACATGAAGTTTGATCCCTTTTCAGAGTATCAATATGTAGGCAACCCTCAATACAAGGGGTGTTGAGGTTAATCACAGATTTAACCACTAACCACTTTTCCCCATTTGTTTCATTTATTCCTCATTATCTATTGAAATAGGGTTCTAGTGGAAGAATAATGTATACATTAGCTTCTGTATCAAATCACATAAATTTGATCACACACACAAGACTTACAACAAAGGTGCACAAGCCCATTTTACACAAAGGACAAAAATTTATAAGACATCGACGCTCCCTACAAACACTAGTGTAGGTTGGCCTCATCCCTATAGTGTAACTTATCCTAGGCAAATACAAAGTCATGTTCCTGGTTCACAGTGACCTCTCAGAGCCATACAATCAATTGCATAGTTGCAATCACAATCCTGCATGTTTTATATCCATCTAAGTTCTTATTTGGTACTTTCTCTTTTTAGCGTATTTCTATATTTATAAATATAAAAATTAGAAATATTTAATTTATGTTTATTTTATACATCATAATTTTACATAATAGTTTGTCATAATTAATATTAAAACTATTTTAATACTGAATTTTGATCAAACATATTGGTGAACTCATGTTTTTGTTTGGGCATTTCCAAACCCTAGGTTTCATTGGGTTTCTAACCTTATTTATAAACTTTTAGAATTGTTTTCTTAAGGTTTCAGATCTAATCTCTACGTTCCCCTTATATTTTGTGTACATTAAAGGTTTTATTCTTTGTTCTAGGGTTTCACCCTCATTTTTGTATTAGGGTTTTCCTTTCCAAGGCTTATGTGTTATATTTCCTTGTTTGCATCATATATGATCCATAGTGGCTTTTTTTTCAAAATTATCAAAGGTTTTTGTTAGCCATATTGATAAAATTAGCAACTTATTTTTGTTCACCAAAATATTATGCAAATTTTTTTAGGTTTTATAATTTACTATTTTTAGTAAATATGGCCTAAAAGACTGGTGTACCTATTTTCAAATTAATTTATGGGTTTCATTTATTTACCTTTTTTTATAAAAACCTCTTTCAAATTTCAACAATACCTAATGAATTTCTTGTAGTGGTTGGTTTTTAATTGTGCACACCATATAATGGTTATATGAGTTACTTTTGGCATATACTTTTTAATTCGAGCAATAATTATTTGAATTGCATGGCATCAGTTATAAATATTAAATATTTTTCATAATTATGCAATAAATTAGATAATATTAGTTTACAATAAAATTAAGGTTGCACTTAATCATACAATACCTTCTATGTCTATGCTAACTTCTATTGACCCTCCTCAAGATGGTGATTACTACTTTCCCTCTAATTAGGTCCATGATATCACTATCCCAAGAGATAAGGTAGCCTACCCTATAGTTAAAATTAAGATAACCAACATGTGCTTCCTCAATTCCCTCCACCTCCCACGTCTCCTTTTGATGGTGTTTATGTACATATTCAATTGAAAGTACCTAAGGTTTGTGCTTGTGAAGCCTTTAAGAATCAAATCCTTATTATGACTAAGTCAATAGAAACATTAAAAACTCAAAATCAATATTTTGTTTCAAATATCATGTAATGGGAAAATTAAATAACATATGCAAAGAGTCTAAAATGTGCTAGTGTTAATCATGCATTTGTAACAACATCTAGCACTTTGTGCCTAACAAGAATTCATATCAAGATTGGAATCTAAAGAAGAATACATCTACAACTAGTGATTTAAAAATTAATCAAAAGGATAGTCAGAATTCAAGTGAGATTACAATATAAATCCTTAGAAATATGTTGAATAAACTACCTCTTATACATCCTCAAAAGAGATCAAAATATTATTATCCATATCATAAAATGCATGGGCATCCTACAAATAGTTGTTTGGATTTGGAGGATAAAATATGAAAGATAATTGATAGTGGTGATCCTATAATAGATACATCAAACAAGTAACCCACTCACTTTATGATTTCATTTTCAAATGAATAAGTGCAAATAAAACAAGTGGCAAAATCAGAATTAATGCTAGAAGAGTAAAGAGAACAAGTATGAATACAAAAAGATAAATCAGATAAAAAATAGTTTAAAAAGAAAAATTAGAGTAATTAAATATTCAAAAGGTAAATTTAAAAAAAGGAAAATTACAACCAGAATGTATCACAAAGGCAATGTCATAGAAATAAAAAGAGTAAATTCAAGATAAGCAAGAAAACACCTTTGTGAAAGGGTTTCTCATGAAAGAATTTCCAAAGCCAAATGTTCCTACAATGATTAATGGTACAACTACAATTTCTAAAGATTCAAGTATTATATCTACTCCATGCATTAAAAAAAATATAGGGTCCATCCTACAAAATTTATGGTTACATATCCAAATCAAGAAGTTAAAGCACAAATTACTTCTCTTCCTAGTACTCCAATAAATATACATGATTATTCTCTAGTTCAGACTAAGATATGAGATTTTGATGATAATGCAAATACTTAAGAGAATAAAAATTATAAGAAAATAAATCCAATCTATGGTGTAGTGAGTTGCTCACACATAGATTCAAAATATGATTAGAATGACATATCATAATCTCAAACACAATCTAAAAATTAATTATCTATTATGATCATGTTATTGATTATGCAAAATATGATTGGAATGACATGACTAATATGTAGAATGAATATGAAAATTTAAGTTAGGATTACAAAACATGTGATATAGGGCTTACTTATAGGCATGCCCTTGATGAGATCTTCAACTTATAATATATTTCTTCCCTGTACATAGTTTCTTTTCTAATCATACTATGCATTCAAAAGTACTAGAAAAATAGAAAATTCTAAAAATCAGAACCTATAGATGATATGTGTAGTTCATATAAAACAATTAATTTTTACTTAGTATATGCAATACTTATCTATATCTAATTTTATATCAAATATGCTTTACAAGTGTACTTGAATGAGTTGCAAGACATATAGGTTGTCATTCCCAGATGTAATTTTAGGTTTTGATGTTGTCTCAAACCCAAGAATTCTACACAGATAAAATCACACTATCCAAATAGTAACTTATTGTGTTCTTATTTGATTACAATGGAGTTGTCCTAGTGAAAACATGCTATTAATTTTTAGATTCAAACTAGTCACATGCCTTCGACAACTTGTTTACATCTCAATAAGTTCATTGAGGGCATCATTTTACATAGATTTTATTATTTTATGACTATCCCCATTGTTTATACTTTAGTTCAATACATCATGTAAAATATATCATTATTACTCACTTACTTTCGCATTGATATACCATTAAATACTTGAGTTATAAATATGCTAATATACTAATGGATTATATAGATCAATATCACTTATTCATGCATACTTATCATGATTTGCTTAACTTCTTCTTGCTTTGTGTGTATTATTTATTTGGATTGTGGACTTTTGAACATGTTTGTAGACACTAACATTTAATCAACAAATTCTTAGCAATGCTTGTTCTTAACATCTTTACCATGTTTGGACAATTTTTCATTCTAATAACCGACAATCTCTAGGAAAACCTTTAAAGTTGTAATTATTGTGCATATCTGCTAAACTTCCCTATTTTATCTCTATTCATCTCTATTTAGCATATACTTCATTATCATTTTAATTTAATAATCCTTTATTCCTATTGGACAAGGGTGCACTAAGCAGATAAGGGTGTATTATGGCCTTGTCCAATAGTGCAGCCTTATCCACGATGCTCTAATGGTCATCTTTTTAAAATGACATACTTCCTAATGAATTTCTTGCACAAACTAATAAATCAATTTTCAAAAACACTTTAAATATTCTCCTATAAAATCACATAAAGGATCACATTTGAACCTACCTGTCTATCACTAACAAGCATTTTTTTTATGATTTTAAAAGAATCTATCTTCTGAGTAAAAATTGTTATTGTAATTTTGCTATAATACCATTGTCCTTGGCCAAGCCTAACATTATGTTATTAAAAGTTAAGGGCATCATTTTTCAAGAATTATAATCATGAATTACACATAATATACATAGTATATCCTATTTTCACTAAACATAATATATCCTTATACACTAATGCTATATTAAAGGCCGATAAATCTCTTACTCTAAAAAAAGAGCCTATTCCTTCCTCTCTCTCACCTCTTTTTGGTGTTTCTATTCAATCAAATATACCTAGGGATTGTGCTTGTGAATCCTTTTAAGATCAAATCATCACTATACAAAATTTAATAGAAGAGTTACAAAATTAAAATCAATATTTAAGATCAAATCTCATATCTTTTGAAAATATTAACAAACTTCAAAAGAATCTAGAATATTCTAGTGTTAATCATGTATCTACATTTTTATCTATCTACCATGTGTCTCGTAAGCAACATACATCTACACTTAATGTTTCAAAACATATACAAAACACTAATAAGAGTCCAAGTGAGCTTCTAAGAAAAATGATTTGAAACAAGTTGATTACATTACCTTCTATGGCTCCTCTAAAAATATAAAAAATACTATTGTGCATATCACATAATTCATGGGCATCATACGTATAGTTTTTGGGATTTAAAGAACAAAATACAAATTGTCATTGATAGTAGTAATCCTATGCAATATAAAATTATGTAGCCACCCACTCATATTGCATCTCCTAAAGTAAAAGTGCAAAAAGAACACAAAGAGAATATATGGATACCAAAAGATAATATAAAACAAGAAAATATTCAAAAAGTAAAATTTAATGGGTTTTACCCCATTTTTAATGAAGAGACAGAGGCTCACAAGATGTGCAGAGCATAAAATTTAGTCAATCACAATAACATAGTTTATTGAATAAACACCAGGTTGCATAAATATGCAAGAGGGCTCCTAAAATCTAGGAGATCTTCTTCACCCAAATCTTTTAAAATCTCCTATAATAAACCCCAAGCCTAATGTGATTGTTATGAGTAACAATAAATTACAAATTATTTAGTTCCACGTATTAGTTAAATAATTATGGAACAAAAGAGCACATTACAATGTGCACACTAAATATTTTATCATTCCCCCTTTAGTGTGTGCATGGCAGAGAATGTCACATTCAAGATCATTGACCTTATTTGTGAATGTCCCCCCTTTAATGTAAATGACCACTGGATGTTGCTTTCTACTAATATTACATCTGAGTATAATTAAATGTGACCCCTTCCAATTTATTTTCCCGAAATAAACTCCTTACAAAATTATCAATAAAAAAAATACCTTATATCTCCATTTTCAACAATATTCTTCTACCCTTTACAAAATTGTCTCCCTCACACAATCACCCCTCTTTTTAAAATAAATTATTAAATCCATTTTAAATTTATTATTGAAAAAATTCTTTATTTTTACAAGTTTTTAAGAAATTTTCAATAAATAAATTAAAACTTCTTACGAGGGATTGGGGATTGATCACTATACCTATCATAGGCTTAATGCCTTTACAAAATGTGTTGGTCAGTCGAGCTACATAGACCTATATAAATGAATGTGACAAAACTTATTTTTAAATTTTAATATGCATGATGATTAAATTAAAAATAAATAAAGTCAATTACTCATTTTAGGGTTTTGTTGACCAAACATATCATCTTGTTGATGAGGAGAACGCCAAGCAACACTGCCATAGGTGGTAAGTTAGAGGTTGCCAAACCTGGAGATGAGTGTCACCAAGATGAGAGCTACCCTGAAGTATGGAGTCACGACAGGGTAAAGCTCACCATGTCAGAATCAGATCGATGAAGAAGACTACCATTAGATAGAGTCACCATGTTAAGATGAGCCTTGAATGGAGGGAGCAGGGTCATTGTGATGATGGTAGGAGTAGGAGACATTTTAGAGCTGCTATATGGGAGAATATCAATCTTCACAAAGTAATCACAAAATTCCATATAGGTAATAACTACTCAATCCATAGACTGAGGTTGTTAAAGGCAAAGACCAAATAGAAGAGGATGGTGCCGTAGAGTTGAGGGTTTATCATAGAGCTATCACCAGAGTGAAGGACAATAGTGGCAATGGAAGCTGGATTACTATGGAGATAAATCTGGTACACATATCTCATGAAGAGATAGAATTTTATTTAACATCTAGCTGTGTCGGTATAAATCAACTCGATCAATGGTGAATGCAAACTTTGTTAAGGTGATGCAGGTTGATCATAACTAAACAGACTGAGACAAGTATACATAAAGCTTTCCAAAATGAAGAGCTCACCACCAATGCAAGGTATCTCTTCTCTAAAATTTAGAGATCTATAATACCAATCCTTTAAAAAATAGAACCATTTAAGAGGTTTGAATTGCCCAATTCTGCTTCAAAAGATAACTAGTGTAAGTTCTCACAAAACACCTAAAAAACAACTAACAAATAATTTAGCATGGGATTTCACGTAGTCCATACTGCTACCCATTATAAATCACTCATAAAACTATATATATATATATATAATTTTCAAGACATGTGAACATAATGGGTGCAAAAACTATGAAAAGAGGTAGATAAGAGAGAGGATGATGGTAACAACCAGTAAATTTCACATGGTCTACATTGAAACCCATCTATAGAATACAAGCATGGTAGTCAACTATAAGAAGCTATATTGCACATGGTATTCATTGTAACATTATTGAATATGTTGTTTAGATGCAGGCAACACTGAATGATAGTTATAGGTATAAAAACCTGCTCTGATACCAATAATGGGTTTTACCCAATTTTCAATGAAGATCTAGAGGCTTGCAAGATGTTCAAATCACAAAATTTAGTCAATCATAATAACATATTTTATTGAATAAACACCAGGTTACATAAATATGCAAGAGTGTTCCTAAAATATAGGAGATCTTCCTTACCCAAATCGGGGTAAAATCTCCTATAATAAACCCCAAGCCTAATGTGATTGTTATGAGTAATAATCACTTACAAATTATTTAGTTCCATGTATTAATTAAATAATTTTGGAACAAAAGAGAACATTACAATTTACACACTAAATATTCTATCAAAATTATAACAAACATGCTCACAAAAATAACAAGATGAAAAAGCAAAATTTTAAAAATCACAGTAATCACTAGAAACATTGAAGTAAAAATTAAAGATAAGCAAGAATGTTATATCATGATTCCTCATTGAGCAAACTTAATTGATTATTCATCGATATTTATAGTTGACAAATTTGATTTGGTTATTTTATCTAAGCTTTGAAATATATATTGTTATAGGATAGTTAAATATTGCATTACTATGAGTTAGTTATAGTGTATATGTTTACATTATGATCATGTTGATTTGTTATTTTAGTTATATTTATAATGTATGTATATAATGATGTTATAGTCTAACTACCTACTTGTTGTGAGTTTGATGCAAGAGAAATCATCCCTCAAAGCATAACAGAGGGAGAGCATCATTGGAGAGGATCACGTAGATGGAGTTGCTAGAGGACAAATTGGTGAGAACCCTACACACACCACATTAGTAATACATGGTAGATGCATAGTGAAATGGCTAGTAGAGTGTGTTTTGATTTTGTTTGCATTAGACAGTTGTTATACATAGTTGATAGCATAGTTTAATGGTTTTATAGAATTCATCTTGTGTGATTTGTGTGTATGATCATTAATGTTTATGATTTTCATAATTAAATTAAATTAAATTTGAGTTTATTGATTTATGAATTAATCCTTAAGTCATTTAAGGTGTTAATTTAAATTAGAGAATATATTAATTATTTTAATTAGTATAAAATATGATAATTGACATTAAGAAAGGAAAAAAAAGAAAAAAGAAAATTCTTAAAATAAAAAGAAAAGAGAAAGGTTTAAATTTAGGAAAAATAAAAAGGGAATTATTTTACTAAATTTGGGAAACTATAGGGGTTAATTTCTTAAATAGTAAAGGGGTCTGGATTAAGGGGAAAATTAGTAAATAAATGTGCCTTAATTAACCTACTAATTTATTGAATCTGTAAGTGCTTAATTGATTTTTAAAAATAGCAAACAAGGGGATAGAGAGTAAAACTTAGCTAATTTTGGGCTAAAACAGAGGAGACATAGGTTGCAAATTATTGATTTAGCTAGGTAGACTATCAGAAACAAGATCCAAAAGTCTATTTTTTACTTGGATAGGAGCACCAAAAATGGGACACTTAGAGGTCTAGCATTTTAGTCCAAGTTTTGGCATTGTATTCCTTAGTGTCTGATCTTTTTGAGCTTTTTAGGTTATATTTGTCTACTTCAAGAGACCCTGTGCCTAAAATATGGAGTCCTAGTTGTTCACAAAGCTTTGTGTGCAATTGATTTTGTCTTCAAGGATCCTAGTTCCTCTTCATGCTTGATAGGTGATCTCAAATCTAACTAGAAAAAGGGGTTAGTGTGTAATATACAACAAATGTGTGATCACACCCCGTGTGTGGGTACGCTACCTACATACCAATACTCTGAAGAGGGAACAAGGCCAATGTGGTTCTCCTAATTTTAATGTGTATTATGTAATCTTGTGTATATAATTCAAGTGTATGCAAATTTGGGCAAGCTTGAATTGACTCATGACTGGTGCGAGAGCCGAGATAGGCTAGAAATAACAGTGGTTGGTTGTATGTAGAGAATAAGAAGATTTACTTGAGTGTGCTTTAGTAAATTTCTAGGTTATGTTTTTTAAATGATTGCCAACCATTTTAAATGAACTTTTAATGGGCCTTTATAGGGAAACTAGTGATCATGGGTTAGATGAACTCGTAATAGGCTGACAAGGGAAAAGATAAGGATTCAAAAAAAATTGACTATTTGAGGATATTGTGGACTTGGATTATAACACTGAAAAGTAGACACTCTGGGTCCCAATGCTATAGTCCAACCTATGACACTATTGTCCAAGGGAAAAGGGACCCTGGGGGATAGATCTGTGCCTGGGAGAGAAGTCTGGGATAGCAGGGGCTGAATTTATAAGGCTTCAGGTAATTGGAAAATAGTGAAAACATGCCTAAGTGGGATGTGTAGGCGAGTAGGAGAGACCTATGGTTTGGGTGTCACAATTCATGGTCAAATTGTACAAATTAAATTTTAGTATGACTATAGAAAGATAATAATAAAAAAAGAAAAAAGAAAAAAAGAGAAAAGCTATGCCTTTTTCCATTGAAGAATAAAGATAAAGAAGGAAAAGGGGTGTAGTAGAGAACAAAGGAGAAGAAGGTAGAGTGGAGCATGGAAGTAAAAGGAGGATTTCCAGACTTGCATCGCAAAGAATAATTGAGCAAATTTTTAGGTTGGTTATGTAAATAATTTTTTATGTATTTGTTCATATTATCAAAATCTGGTGATATTGTAGTGGCTAAGATATATATAATTATAGAATTTATATAAATAAATCCAAGTCTCATAAAAACTCTAGGGCCATTGTGAAACTGAGCGATCCTCTTAGGTTACAAAAACTATTATGGAATGCTCTACATAAACATAGAAACCATATATATACGAATCAAGTATTTTACACTTAGCAAACGGTTTACACATATGTACATCAAACTATTAAACATGTATTGAGCTAAATGAATATATGCAACGAGATAATTAATGTATATATAGTAACTTGTATTCAAATAAATATAATGATTAATATAGAAAGGATACGTTATACCTATTATACCACTACATAAATAATAGAAAATTTAGACATGTGGTAAGAGTATAGTGCCTTTAACCACAATAACTTAATAATAATATCTAGTTGATATTCTATTATAGTGATTTATAATGTTAACAGAATTGACATCACAGTAATGTTCTATAAAGAAGAACCTTGGCATTTTTTGATAGGGAATAATACAATGATCTATACAATAGTTCAACAAGGTTCCTAACAATATAGTGACCAATTCCAACATTAACGATCTTAAGGAACCTTAATAGAAGCCACAAAAAATTAATCTAGTGATTTATGGTTAATTTTATAACACTTTTGAAAATATGGTAGGGATAATGACTTGTTATGTTAGGTTCCTATTTTGATAGGTGACATAGTAGGAATGATGATTCACTATGTATGAAATTATAGATATTCTTTTTTATATTATGATTGTTCCATATATCCTAATCAAGGAGAGCTGGTAAGTACTTAGTCGATGCTTTTATGGAAATGATTATTTTGTCCTGCTATTACTAAGGCTTTATTGAGGGAAAATAAACATATTGATCAAACATAGTCTTCGACTTTGCATTTAAAAAAATCTTAGATTTAATAAACTAAATCAATATGGGCAAATAATCATATATTTAATCCAATCGGTCTTATTCTTTTAATGCTTCACAAGGATGTGGAAACTATAGCTTGTATAGAAATCTTATTATAAAAACTCTAATATGTATGTCTCCACCATTTGCATTCATGCCTACTAAGGCATTGAAGATTAAAACATCTATACAATATATGGGTTAAATTTGTAAACTCTATACTAGTTGGGTGTGGTCTTGGAATACTATTTGTGAGTGGATGGGGAAACTAAAGATATTCCAAGTATTAAGAAATTAATTATATAGTATAGTGTGAAGTGAGAGATTTAATATAGTTTCATAATAAAATAATATAAGATGTGGTACTCTTAAATGTCGAGTTATATCATTTATACTAGTATAGGTCTATTGTTATTTTATTAATACCAAACTCTTAATAATTTTGTACTAGTTGTACTGGGCAAATGTGATACTAGATACATATTTCATATTATTTACTATAATACTCTTAAATGTAGTTATTTTCATCTTATAAATCCTATGAAAGTCAAGATGCAAACTACACCAACATGATGTAGGACATGATATGATTATCTATTGAAAGCCATAACACTAAATGTAAGAGTATTTAAGATACTATGGGCTATCATTATTTTAGAATAATCTTATGGATAATTCTTTGATATTCAAAACTACATGAAATAATAAGAGTATGAAAATCTAGTATAAACTTATGCATCTCTGAAAATGAAACTGATGAGTTTATGTAGTAAGTTTAATGCTAAACCATGATAAATAGTATATCTTCTGATGATTTAATAATATACAAATGTAGGACATAAGGAATATATATATATATATATATATATATACCTTATGTCCTACATTTGTATATTATTAAATCATCAGAAGATATACTATTTATCATGGTTTAGCATTAAACTTACTACATAAACTCATCAATTCTATTTTTAGAGATGCATAAGATTATACTAGATTTTCATACTCTTATTATTTCATGTAGTTTTGAATATCAAAGAATTATCCATAAGATTATTCTAAAATAATGATAGCCCATAAGGTATATATATATATATATATATATATATATATATATATATATATATATATATATATATATATATATATATATATATATATATATATTAAATCATCAGAAGATATACTATTTATCATGGTTTAGCATTAAACTTACTACATAAACTCATCAATTCTATTTTTAGAGATGCATAAGATTATACTAGATTTTCATACTCTTATTATTTCATGTAGTTTTGAATATCAAAGAATTATCCATAAGATTATTCTAAAATAATGATAGCCCATAAGGTATATATATATATATATATATATATATATATATATATATAAGTGCATAATATTCATAGATATGGATATCAAAAATATTTTTGTATATCCATAATATCAATCTAATAATGTGGTTATCCCTGACAAAGTGTGATCAATAGTAGATGTGCACATTTGTCAAAACCTAGAATAGATATCTATGAACTAGAGTAATTGAATCATAATGTAACATCTTACCAATTTAGTAAAATCACATGTGAGATATAATGCTAATTAGGTTAATTACATCCTCGTGTTCAAATATTATTATAGAGGATCTTTCTCATGTAATTCTGACACTGGTTGTTAATAGGGATCATGTTCATATAACTAAGATTATGAGGCACTTGATTTTTGACCTTATTATGACTAGTTGTAATATGTATTAGTTGTGCTTAAGAACACTAGACTATGATAATATGGGTTATCATAGGGTACGATATATTTCTAACTACTTATAGTAATTAAAAACTATAGTTAGATGTATATTTTACCCAGGTGGTATATATTTTAGTTATTATTTCTATTGTATATGTGATAGATAATATTATGAGATTCACTCATAAGTTTTATGGAATAAATGTATACTTTTAGATTATCATGTGTTTAGCGTGATATATGATTGTTAGTAGGATATGATCTATATGAATCTATTGGTTATATTATGTTAGCCAAATCTCACATTGATGATACTAAATAAGTAGTGAGACAAATTTCATTAACTTACTAGCATCACAATGCCAAATAAAGGTAATCCAATCAAGTGGTGTGTGTGAATTTAACTAATATTTAGATCATTATTTATTGAAACATTTGGCCAAAATAATGTTAAGTGAGACATTGTCATTCCATGAGTATGATTTACAGGTTTGTGCAATATATTGAGTAGAATGGATTTCTTTATGATACACCACATGTTTAGTTTTAGAAATCATACATCACATGAGGACTAGCTTGTCTCTCTAGATTCTCATTCCATCACTATCTACTCATCCATGAAGGGAGGGCCATTCACTAATGGGATTTGTGCAGATGATCATTGGTTCATGGCTGGTATGTAAAAGTGCTCATATGATGCTCTCCCTCCCCATAGTATTACTTTACTTAGATACGACACTTGAAATTATTGCAAGTACTAGAGTCTGGATAACTTATGCTTCAGGGAGCCATGTATCTTATATATGTGTACATTATATTGAATTTATTATTAAACATTATCATGATGAGCTGTAATTATTTATTTATTGTACATTAATAGTAGTGGTTATATGTCTGTATCAATCATGGCTAGATATTTGTATTTACTTTCTATAATCAATTGTGATGTGTTTCTTATGATGATAGTGATCAGTGATTTATGATTTAGTATGCTTCATATATAGTTATTATACTTAGAGTATTTTATATGATCACTTATCAGATTCTCATGTGTAATCTATTTATAGTATATATTGTTTAAATTTTAAAAAATCGCATATTTATAGGTAGATCTTAGTGGGGATGTAACATGTGGTATCAGAGCTACAACTTAAAATCTAAGACCTAATGAGTACACTAATGTTTTCATATCCTTATATTTCCATAAAGGAGGATGGTGAAATCTAGAGTTTCTAAAGAGGGTTCATCTAAATTACAATAACCCTCTATTTGATCCTAACTAATTTGCCACTGGGCAATTAATAAATATGGATCAGATTCTTGCAACCATGAATGAGATTAAGGATTAAATTACAGCCTTGAAATAGGTGGTTCATGACCATGAAGATAAAAAACATTGGGAGGTACTTGAAGATTATCCTGCTGAGCAGGGAAACCCTCAAGATGTGAGATCTCAGGTAGCTATGGATTTGGGTAGGGACATGAAGAAGGTAAACCCACCTAAGTTTGATGGGACTATTCTAGGTGATAGAGTTGAGGCATGGCTAACTAATATGAAGAATTATTTTAAAATTTAAAACTACTCTGAGGTCACTAAGGTAGTATGGGGAGCATACCAATTGGTTGGTGAAGCGGCTATGTGGTGGTACAACAAGAGGTTGAAAATGAATCTTAACTCAACCACCACCACTTAGAATCAATTTGTGACTTTGTTCAGGTCATGGTGGATTCTAAATATTTATTTTGATCAGAATCTTATAGATTTATAGAATTTGAAGCAGGGAGACTTATCGATGAATAAGTACTAGGATCAGTTCACCAAAATTCTGAAGTATGTACCTCAATACCATGGATATGAGAGGTTCAAGATTTGAAATTTTATCATGGGATTGAGACCCCAGATAGATGTCGAGGTGGATGTTCATGGAACTTTTACCATGGACCAAGTCTTCAAGAATATGGTCAAATAGAAACATAAGTTGAAGTCTCTTTCATATGCCAAAGACAAGTTCAAGAAAAAGTTTGGAAATTTTAATTCAATGTTCAAAAAGAAGAATTGGAAGTAGAGGATGGAGACTCTAATAAGTAGTTTAAAAATTAGAATTCCAAATTCAATAATGGGGTAGACAACAAGAAACCAGTTAATGGTTATGTTGAGGTCAACATACCCACATTTCTAAAAAATAAGGACCCTTGTGTCAAATTATGCAAATTTGAACCTTCACTTCATCATAAAATCACTAACATATTTTGCATGTTGTTTATATTTTAAGATCATTCACACCTTGACTTGGTTGGTTTATTTATTCATGATTCTGGTTTAATCTTTTCTAATATTGCTAATGGTGGATCTTTTTGTTTCAAGTTGTAGGTTTAATGGAACTGTCATTGAATGAATTATGCTTTAATTTTATAGTTTTAATCCCTGCCCAGGCTTTTACTAGCCTTTCATCCATAGGAGTTCAATATAAATATATGTTTAAAGCTTCTAAAACCCTCCTTCAGGAAATCCTAGCACATGTTCTTTTGGACCAAATTCAAAAATTGATAGGAACAATTTAAGTGGGAACAATTTAAAATTGCCATAGACTTAAGTTTAATTTTTATACTAACGCTTGGGTGTGTTTATAAACATAACCAAACCTTAGCCTAAAAATTATATAGTTGGTCTCTTCATGTCTTGAGCCCCTCATTCCTTTTTTTATTTTAGCATGGTCTAACTTTAATGCTTGTAGGGTCTTTTTATTATGTTCCTAGCTTGGTCTAACTTTATTGTCTACAAGGTCCCTCTCATCATAAAATTAGACGAATATCTTAGTCTTAAGGCCCCATTCATGTTTATTAACATAAACAAGACCTTAGTCGTAAGACTTTAACCTAAGTCCCTTTATGTCTCTAAGACCTAACTTAAATTGTGTTCTTCTTTACATAATCAATGAATCGTATTTAATCAAGTAAGGTTGATCACGCACAGTGAGATGTACCCGATATGCCTAAGACTTTAGCCCACAGGACCAATCCTGCTCAATCACCTAGATCATGATCAATGACCCAAATTTGAACAAATGTCGATGATCCAATGGCACAAAACCAAAATCAAAGTAAAAAGGGGTCCCTTTCATTATAACATAGACCTAGCCTAAGTCTTTATCCTAAGTTTTCAATTGTATTTATTAATACAATAAAACCTTAGGATGAAATTTTATGCTATGACCTTATTATATGTGGGGTCCTTTTTCATTATGTTTCTAACTTAGGCTAGAAACTTATATTTTTCTAAGTATGGGGTCCTATTTGTGTTGTAACTTAGCTTAAAACCATAAACTAAAATTTATTCGTATTTATTAATATGATTAAACAATAGCTTTTAAGCTTTATATATTTCCTAGACTTAACCCTTTTTATAAATGCAAGCTCCAATCATGATCAACTGTTCATATCATAATCTACAACCCACATTCACTTAGACAGGATCAATCTAATGATGCAAGATCCATGATTAAAAATTTAGACCATGGACCCCAGTTTAAACATCGAGTAAGTTCTAGATGATACATGGTATAGGTTACAATGCACACATCTGATCAATGGAGTGTATCAAGTAAATACTTTTCAATAGAACTCCAAGTTAATGTGAGACCACCATGTGGTAAAGAGGAATTTCCTAGTAGAACAGACAAGGTGCAAAGAGAACCAGAAGATGATAAGTGGAAAACTTAGCGTAGGATCCTAAAGATGATATTAAAACTAACAGTCACACAAACATCAAAGATGTTCACATGGGTATCAAATGATAGTCATGTAGATGTCAACTTTAATCTTAGTAGGGAGTAATGATAATGAGCTTAAAACTGATGGCCATGCAAATGTCAAAGATGTTCATGTGAATGTAAATTTTAAGATAATTGTCTGGATCTAAAGATTTATAGTTTGTGTTGATTTATACATTCTAGATTTGATGGTGTGAGATAAAGCTAATTTTTCAAAAGACAATGGTCAGTTTTTGAAAGTATTTATGAATGAAGTGTCATGAAAATGCCACAGAGTTGCCACATAGGGGTCACAACAATGCCACATAGGTAGAAAGTGACAAACCAAAATATTTTGTGGGATCGAAAAAGTAAAGGTATAAATGTAAAGGTCTAAATCAAATCAAATGTAAAAACTCACTCAAGTTCAAAAGGTCATCACCATTAAAGCTCAAAAAAGACTTGTCGAAAAGCTCTAGCATCTCTAAAAGCCCTAATTCGATTCTAGATTGACCAAAGTCAAGCCTAAGAGAGTCAAATTACCATCTGAGCAAGTACAAACTGATCCAAAGGTGAACTATAGACCACTATTGAGTAATTTTAATAAACTCATAGTCATAGTGGCTCAAAAACAACATAGAGAAGATACAAAGCTCTATTTAACTACAAATGCATATAAGAGAACCTTTAAAGATACAAAATTTGATGTTATAGCTTTGAACACAGGAGATAATGATTAAGTCAAGCTTTTATAGACCATTAAGGAGATACCAACCATCATGAGGGAGGATTAACCTTCACTATGCTACAACAAAACCAGAGGTGGATGTACCCACAATCAATGAAAGGTCCAAGAAGAATGACCTAAAGACCATCCTTACCCCATGGTTATATTTAAGAACCCAAGTAATCTCTGACCTCAGTGAAAAGATCCTAATTAGCGAATTTAGGGTCAAGATTAAGATGATAATGACATTACTAAATAGATTATTTGGGAACCCCTCCACGACCTATGTTGACAAACTCTAGGTCCCTTTTGTGTTCTTTATGGTTGAGAGAGGAATTACCCCTCCCATAGGTGAGATGATTAGCACATGTTTGAAGAAATAATTCACTAGAATCGAGAAGAAAACCAACAACCATTTCTACATGATGTCTTACCTTTTGGATGCCCTGCTAACCACCACCAAAATCTCAAGTATTAGAGAATGATCACTTGAAGGGAAACAATAGTCTCCTAATACTACTTAAAATTACATATTTTCAAATATAGGGACCATATTAAATTCATCTATGATTGTGTTTATCCGGCCTTAGTTGAGGCCATTACAAGGATCTCAATGATGAGGGTTAGCCCTTTGATCAAGAAGTATGTTGAACTCATTAGGGACATTTGGTTATATCTAAATTATACTATAATTAAGATAGAGGGAACTCTGAGTTGATTAAGGAACCGACTTTACTCAGCTCATTGGGTCTTATAACTGATTAAGAGTTTAGGCACAAAACCTTTTAGTTCATGCAGGAAGTAAGGAACCAAGGGAAAATCTAAATAGGGGATGACAACAAAAGAGTCATGGGCCTATTATATCATCTAAAGATAAAATGGGAGATGTCAGGGGCATCAAACAAGTAATAAAGAATATTGAAAAGGACCTCAAGAACCTAGAGTTGCAAGAAAAAGAGCTATTCATGAGACCAGTTGTCAACCTTCAGCTCAACAATGAAAAACATTATAGGATAACAATCCTATAGGGTAGGCAACAACAATAGTATCATAAGGTTCTCATAGTACTTAATAAACACTTCTCATTTTAGAACTCAAAGAATTTAGAGCATGAGTTACAGTTTGTGATAATCTTGTTTAGGCATCAATAGGTTCCAAAGGCAGTTTCAAGGGAAACTAATAGACTGATAGGAAAGGATCACTTGAAGGTTGTTTCATTTGTAGAGATGACCATTATGATTGTGATTACACTCAGGACAAATCAAATAATAAATGTCTTATTCTTTATCAAGGTAGGTTCTAGTAGTGTATTCATGTAACAATTGATAATTGAAAAGTCAAATTTTAAGCATTACCCATAGAACTATCAAGTACTTTATTTGATCCAGTTTCCATTTTATAGATACAGAGGTTACATAATGTTTTATAGCTCCTAAAATGCTTAGTAAGTTAACTAAAAGAGCTAGAGTAATGGTAAATTTATGGTCAGTATAGTATGGGAATGACGTAAAAGTCATGGTTGACAACTGTTTAGTTGAATCAGAGATTTCATTGCCCGATATCACAACAGTAGTGGATTTGTATATAACACCACTAGGGTCATATGATGTGATCTTAAGAGTCAACTGGCTTGCGAAACATAAGTCCAAGGCTGACTGCTACTTGAATAAAGTTGAGTGTTTGGATGATTTTGTAAATCAGACACAAATTTTGGGTGAGAAAAGAGAGTTGAAGCTCAGGCATATTTTTGTAATGCAACTCAAGAGGGCTCAAAAAAAAAGGTGCCAAGAATTTATTGTCAACATAAATGAAATGGAGGAACCTAAGGAACCATCTCTCTAAGATTATCCATTCATTAGGAATTTTCATGATGTGTTTTTAGAAGAATTGCCAAGATTGCCTCCTAAATGTGAGTTTTATTTCTCTATCGATATTATACCTAGATTACAACCACAGTCTAAGGCACCATACATGATGATAACCACTGATTTGGTTAAATTAAAGTCTCAACTCCATGAATTATTTTCTAAGGGGTTGATCAGGCCAATTTTGTCACCATGAGGTGCACTAGTTGTCTTTGTCAAGAAGAAAGATGATACTCTTCAAATTTGCATTGATTATAGAAAGTTGAACAAGGAAACTATCAAAAATAAATATCCACTACCTCATATAGATGATATTTTCAATCAAATGTGGGGAGCAATGGTCTTTTCTAAGATTAATTTTAGAGCAAGATACCGTCAAATAAGGATATAAGGATGAGGATATTCTGAAGACATCATTCAAAACTCATTATGGGCACTATGAGTTCATAGTGTTACCATTTGGGTTGATAAATGCTCTGACAACATTCATGAATATTATGAATAGTATATTTAGAGATTATCTAGATCGCATTTTTTTGATTTTTCTGGATGACATTCTTATATAATCTAAGAATGAAGAGGAGCACCTTCAACATCTGAAATTGGTTTTGCAATGGTTTCAAAAGCACAAGTTGTATGATAAGTTGTCTAAGTGCACATTTTTCCAAGAGAAAGTAAAATATTTGGGACATATTATCTCTATAGATGGTATCTTAGTAGATCTGATAAATATTAGAGCCATTATGGAATGGCTGATGCCAAAGAATGTGTACAAGGTAGGATGTTTCATAGGATTAACAGGATATCCTATGAAGTTTTTTTTGAATTTTTCAAAGATGGCTAATCCAATTACCTCTTTGCAACATAAGAACCAAAGTTTTTTCTAGATAGAGAAGTCTGAAGTAGATTTTCAAGAATTAAAAGAAGAATTACTTTAGCACCAGTGTTAACAGTTCATGACCCAAATGGTCAATTTTTAGTAATCACATATGTGTCAAGGGATGTACGAGGAGGAGTCCTTATGTAGGATGGTGAAGTGGTCGCTTGTGAATCTAATAAGCTAAAACCTTATGAGGTGAACTATGCCACTCATAACCTAGAACTTGTAGTAATTGTTCATGCTTTTCAAGTGTGATGACATTAATTGTTAGGAAAATCATTTGAGCTCAATATGGATAAATTGGGACTCAAGTACATCTTCACCCAACTAAATTTGAATGCTCATCAGAGATGCTAACTTGAGTTATTGTCATATTACAATTTTGATATCAACTATATCAAAGGCAAGGAAAATAGAGTAACCAATGCCCTAATTCATAGAAGGTACATATCATTCATAGCTAGTATTCATATTAGTTTAGGGGATCGAGTGATTGAATTCTCGCCCGAAGATGAATTTTATGATCAGGTCAAAAAAGTATTATCTGAGAATGCTCAAAACCATCAGTATAAATGATCTATATTGGAGAATAATGGTCTTTTACATTATAATGGAAGGATATATGTGTTAGATCAAGAGAATATATAGAGTATAGTGTTAAAATAACTACACAATGCCCCATATTCAGGACATCCAAGAGTAACCAAGTTCATGGTAGAGTTTATATTGTTATATTTTTGGAAGGGAATTAAGAAAGATATAGCAGATTATGTGTCACATTGTCTAGAATGTTAGCAAGTGAAAACTAACCATGTGCATCCAGATTGATTATTATATATGCATGATATACCAGAATGGAAATAGAAGGTGATTAGTATGGACTTTGTCCAAGGTTTATCAATGTCATAAAATAGGCATGATATGATTTTGGTAGTAATGGACAAGCAAACTAAGGTGGCTCATTTTATACTAGGTACTCTGATAGATGATGCACCTACTCTTACAAATATGTCTGTAAAGGAAGTGTATAGGTTTCATGCATTTCCTGAGAAGATCATTTTGAATCATGATATGAAGATGACTTCTAGATTTTGGGTAGCTCTGAATTTAGCTTTGAGTACACAACTAAATTTCAACACTACATATCACCTAAAAATTGACGATTAAACTGTCAGGATCTTGCTCTACCAATTAGAGCACATATGATTACTTCTCGTATTAGCAACTAAACACAAAATTTAACCAGAATCAATAAGTAACTAGAAATATGAAACAACACAGGAATTGAGAGACAATACATAATTGTATTAATAATCACTCAGAAGAATATACAATAAGGAAGATGCCACTTCTTCCTCCACCTCAAAGGTTCGCCACTCCTCAAGACCTTCTTCCCTCTCTCTCTTGGTCATAACAATCAATTCCAATACAGAATTGATGTTCACCTCTCCAACCAGTCAGTAACATGCTGCCAGTTCACCAAGTACACAACTGTACTTCAAGTAGATCCCCTGCTCTCTGATACTACCTACAAATAACTAGATCATACTCACCATGTATATGTCTTTCTACACACCTAAAGAACCCTTGTCCTTGCCTCACCAAGTCCTTATGATTCTTCAACTAGTACCCCGGTGGATCTTCTCCAAGAACTTGCACAACCTGCAACTCTCTCTGATCATACACTCTCAGTACCCCTATTTGGTAACTAGGAGGAACTACACTAGCTCTCTCTACAAGCCCAATGGCTTTCTAGCACAAGTTTACAATACAGCCCATGAATCCATATATAGATCTCATGCTTACAATAATTAGACTAACCTAATTACAATAATTAGATGCGCAACTCAAGACTAAGACTAGCCTTTAACATGTAAACTAGCAATCCAAAAATAGACTCTCCTGGATTCGTCATGCAAACTCCCTGTTCTCGCACAGGCTGCCGACGTCGGCTCCTCCATGACCAATGTCAGCCGACTGGTGACCAACGCCGATTACTTCCTCTTGCTATCTGACCGATGTCGATTGAGCAGATTGACGCCGGTTTTCTTGCAACTAATTTTGCAACTCCCCGCAACTCTGCATCCTCTGTAACTTCTCCTATTTGCACCCTGGTGAAGCTTTTAGCTCCACAACTTAACAATCTCCCACTTGGAGATAAATAGTTGCACCTGTACCTGTATCTGTACACTGTTTAAATTATTCCTTGGCTTGTATTCCTCTTCAAGATCAATCCTAAAGACCAACCACCACACGACCTGTGATGCTACACCTGTCATCAAAGTAACCTACCACATCCGAACCTACATATCCATGTAGTGAAGAACCTGACCCTGCATAATAAGAATCCCTACTACTAGTCCCACTGAACTGCCCTCCAGTACTCCTTCCCTGAATTGGCTCCAAACTTTCTGACAACCCCCACTGCTTGGGAAAATAACTCAGGTCTACACTAGACCTCATGTGATTTTGAACCCTATTTCAAGCTAAGCTTGAACTATCTAGCCCTTGGTGTGCTTTCTGATTCTACAACATGCATCATGAACCCTGCCAACACCGTCTTCACATCAGCTCCCACTGGAGATAAAATCTCCATCTCTTATGCCAAAGAATTTTGCTGCTCTAAATTCTTCATGACACGCCTCTGAGCTAACCTTACCTTTAGCTCAACAAATCCCTGTATGTACAAACCTACTAGTAAATCACCCACATATAGTAACAAGATGATGTTGCGACCATCATCTACCTGGTAAGATAAAACCACAATAGTTACACTGACATTGACTGAAGCCATGCTTAGTCATCCCCCTGTCAAAATCTGTACCATTATCCTGCAGCTTCTTCAAGGCCATATGCCTTGGCCTTCTGTCTCATGTATCCATCCACTCTCTTCTTTAACTTGGGAATCCATTCCGTCTCTCAGTGCTTACTTCCAGCTGACAAATCTACTAACAAATACCTATTTGGTTCTTCTCCAAGGACTCACACTCCTCATCCATGCCAAGCTCCCACTGTATCGGGACTCTACTTGTATTACTTCTTCCATCTTCTTGGTTCTTGACTATCAAAAAAAGGCAATATAAAGAAGGTGAACAATGAATATGAGGTTCACTTACCCTTTCTGACCTCAACATGAGCATTTGAGACTTGTTGTCTGCCCACTATCCGTACCAGTGATTGATCTCAGCCATCTCCCAGTCTGCTTCCGACCGATGTCAGCTCCCTATATTGAACCTGACTACCGACGTCGTTTCCCTGGCCGACGCCAGTGTCCCTCCTACCGATGTTGATTCCTTCATGACCGACGTCGGTCTTCCTGTTGCCGACGTCAGTTACTGTATAGCCAACGCCGGTACCTGTGTTCATCTGTGAGTGATAAATTTTTATCCACGAGCTCTCCATGGATCAAAATCCTAATCAAATCAACCCTACTCTACTCAGAATAATTCAGTTTCCTCACCTGATCTCTGTTCATCATCTCCTCCATGAACACCAAGGCTTTCCAGTTCTTTAGCTTGTCAAAAACATCTGACTTCTGCTTCAGAACTTGCATTCTCCTCCTACATATGTGACTAAGCCTATGAAGCCACATCTCTGCAATAAAAGGTGAATCAGCAATATAAGTAGATAGATAAAGGATACCTACTTTCTTACCACCATCTAATTCAAGTGTATCTGTTGTGAGAGTTACAGTGCATCTCTCATCACCCAAATTTCTTGAAGAAATTAGACTCATCTCCAAGACTGGTACCTACATGACTTCCTTCACCACCTGTGTGTTATCTGTCTGCAATTTCAGCTTCACTTCCCCTTCGTCAATCATCTGACAAGGCTCTCCAACCCCTAAATAAGTCTCTCCAAGGTCTCCAAAGACATACCCATGAAAAGATGCTCTATTTGGGGCTGCATGGAAAGAGGCAAAAGAATCTGTACACAAAGATTCCACTTTATCCAGAACATCCTGTGCAATATTACATGCAACATATGTTTCCACAAGCTGATCTTCTACCGACCAATGATCTCTTTTTACTTGCTCCTTCTTTCCATCAATCAGACCATTCGTGCTATTCAGTTTTTCCATTCATAGCTTACTTTCTTCTGCCATTGCTATACTCCCACTCAATCTGAAACCCCTGTGAGTGACTTGTAATCAACAAACACTACCAGATCTAAAACCACATGTTAGTCAACCCAACCAAAAGCTCTGATACCACTGATGGTATCAGCTCTTGAACCTACAACCAAGGCTCTGATACCACTTGTCAGGCACCTAGAATAACAAACATGCTCTGATACCACTTGTCAGGCACCTAGAACAACAAACATGCTCTGATACCACTTATCAGGCACCTAAAACAACAAACATGCTCTGATACCACTTGTCAGGCACCTAGAACAACAAACATGCTCTGATACCACTTATCAGGCACCTAAAACAACAAACATGCGCTGATACCACTTGTCAGGCACCTAAAACAACAAACATGCTCTGATACCACTTGTCAGGCTCTTGCTCTACCAATTAGAGCACATATGATTACTTCTAGTATTAGCAACTAAACACAGAATTTAACTAGAATCAATAAGTAACTAGAAATATGAAACAACACAAAAATTGAGAGACAATACACAATTGTATTAATAATCACTCAGAAGAATAAATAACTAGATCATACTCACCATTGTAGATCTCCTATAGAAAGTCATGCCCACATGCTGACCAAGATCATACACACACGAAGAATCCTTCTGATTCTCCAATCCAGTACCCACCTTAGTACTGTGGCACTAGGAGGAACGCACCATTACTCTCTTCTCTCTTAAGGAGCTTATTGCTCTCTTACTCACTAGCTACAGATTTACAATACAGCCCATGAGTCCATATATAGATCTCATGCTTACAATAATTAGACTAACCTAATTACAATAATTAGACTCAAAACTCAAGACTACGACTAGCCTTCAACATACAAACTAACAGTCTAAAAATAGACTCTCCCAGATTCGTCATGCAAACTGCCTGTTCTCGCACAGGCTGCCGACGTCGGCTCCTCTATGACTGATGTCGGCCGACTGGTGACCGACGCCGGTTGCTTCCTCTTTGCTGTCTGACCGACGTCGGTTGATCAGACTGACGCCATTTTTCCCTGCAACTGATTTTGCAACTCTACATCCTCCCTAACTTCTCCTGTTTGCATCTTGGTGAAGCTTTTAGCTCCACAACATAACATAAACTAAGAGAGTTAATCAGGTGTTAGAAGATCTTCTCCATATGTATTGTATAGATCAGTAATACAAATGGGAAGATTATCTTCCATTGGTTAAGTTTGGTTATAAAAACTCATGCCTATTAGCTTTGACGATGGCACCATTTGAGGTATTATACAGAAGAAAGTGTAGGACACCAATCAGTTGAGACAAGGTAGAGGATAGGGTAGTCTTTGGACCTGATATGTGTTCAAAAATGGAAGAGCAAGTCAGACTAATCAGTCAGAGATTTGTTGAGATCAATGATAGACAAGATTTATGTTCATATGAAGATGACAGATAAGAAATTTTTAGTAGGTGATAAAGTGTTCTTGTGAGTTAAGTTGCATCAAAGCTTGATTAAATTTGAGAAGTCAGTGAAAATTTCATCAAGATATGTGGGACCATTCGAGGTGTTAGAAGTGGTCAATATTGTAGCATATGGGCTTCCATTACCACCAATTGTATCCCTATTACACAATGTCTTTCATGTTTTTAATCTTAAAAAGTATATAGCCGATCCTACATATGTGTTGGATTGGAATGCTTTGTAGGTTATAGATCTTAGGATGGTCACGGTAGAACCAATTAGAGTAATTGATGCTCACAAACTTTGTTTGCATAATAGAGAGATGTCATAGTGCAAGGTCCTGTGGGATCAATACTATGAGGATAGTGTTATTTGGGAGGACTATGATGAGTTCTAAAATATATTTCTATATTTATTTGTTTGATTTGATATTTTTTACTATGTTATTTTTCTACTAAACAATATTTTAAATTCAGAACTTATGTTTGAATAAGAGTCATCTGGGACAATGACTAGCTTTAACGGAGAAGGATTTTACATCCTGATTCTTCATTGAGCAAACTTACTTGATTATTCATAGATATTTATAATTGAAAATTTTAATTTAGTTATTTTTAACTAAGGTTTGAGATATATGTTGTTATGGGATAATTATATATTACTTAGGTTACATGATTACATTTATATGAGTTAGTTGTAGTGTATATTTTTACATTATGATTATGTTGATTTGTTATTACAGTTATATTTATGATATATGTATATCGTGATGTTATTGTTTAATTACCTACTTGTTATGAGTTTGATGTAAGAAAACTTATCCCTAAGAGCATAATAGAGGGAGAGCATCATCGAAGAGGGTGACATAGATGAAATTATTGGAGGATGAGAGAGAAATTGGTTAGAACCCTGTACACACCACATTAATGATACATGTTAGATGCATAGTGAAATAACTAGCATAGTGTATATTGATGTTGTTTACATTAGATAGTTGTTACACATGGTTGATAGCATAGTTTGATGGTTTTATGGAATTCATCTTGTATGATAATTAATATTTGTGATTTGCATAATTAAATTAAATTTGAGTTTATTGATTTATGAATTAATCCTTAAATTGTTTAAAGTGCTAATTTAAATTAACAAATATATTAATTCTTGCAATTAGTATAAAATATGATAATTGACATTAAGGAGGAAAAAAAAAAAGAAAATTCTTAAAATATAGAGAAAAGAGAAAGGTTTAAATTTAGGAAAAAGACAAAGAAAAGATATTAATAAAAAAATAAAGAAAATAAAAATCTAAGAAGAGAAAAGCTATGTCTTTTTCCATGAACAAAGAAAGATAAAGAAGGAAAAGGGGCACAGTAGAGAAGAGAGGAGAAGAAGGTAGAGTGGAGCATGGAAGTAAAATGAGGATTTATAGACTTGTATCTTGAGGAATAACTGTGCAAATTTCTAGGTTGGTTATGTAATTAATGTTTGTGTATGTGTTCATATAGTGAAATTTTGGTGATATTGTAGTGAACTAAGATATATATATAATTATAGAATGTATATAAAGAAATCCAAGTCTCATCAAAACTCTAGGTCCCCTATGAAACTGAGTGATCCTCGTAGGTTACACAAACTATTATGGAATGATCTGTATAAACATAAAAAGCATATATATATGATTCATGTATTTTACACTTAGCAAATGGTTTACACATATGTACATCGAACTGTTGAACACATATTGAGCCAAATGAATATATGTAACAAGCTACTTAATGTATTTATAGCGACTTGTATTTTAATAAATATAATGATTGATAGAGAAAGGAGATGTTATACCTATTATACCACTACATAAATAATAATAAAAATTAGACATGTGGTAAGAGTATATCGCCTTTAACCACAATGACTTAACAGTAATATCTAGTCAATATTCCATTAGAGTTATTTATAATGTCAATAGAATTGACATCATAGTAATGTTCTATAATAAGGAACCTTAATAATTTTTAACAGAAAATAATATAGCAATCTATATAATAGTTCAATAAGGTTCCTAATAATATAGTGATAATTATATCATTAACGATCTTAAGGAACCTTAATAGAAGCCACAAAAAATAAATCTAGTAATTTATGGTTAATGTTGTAGCACTTTTGAAAATATGGTAAGGATAGCGACTTGTTATGTTAAGTTTCTATTTTGATAGGCAACATAGTAGGAATGGCGATTCACTCTATATGAAATTATAGATATTCTAATTTATATGTTGATCATTCCATATATCCTAATCAAGGAGAGATGATAAGTACTTAGTCAACACTTTTATGGAAATGATTATTATATCATGTATTAGATTAAACAAAACATAGAAAGAAAATGAGATTGAGAATAGCAGAGCACTTATTCAACGTATTCAACCAAGCATGAAGGCCTATTAAATATGTAAATAAATGAAATACCCATGAAACATGAGATGGGTATAAGAAAACTAACCTACATCGGCTTGCATGAAATAACAAAGATCAAACAAACAATTAACCTCTTAACCAAAGTGGTTAAGGCAACTAACCAACATAAATTACCTTAGTAAATAACCTAAGGTAAATACAATAATATGGTAACACCCTCCCTTAATGACTAAACCAAAAACAAGACCAAGTTTATCTCTGAATTTTATGAACTTGTCTGTACCAAGTGGTTTGGTCATTATATCAGCTGGCTGCTCTGCAGTGGGGCAGTAAAAGAGACTAATGTCTTCATTTGTAACCAACTATTGGATGTAATGATGGTAAACCTCAATGTGTTTGGTCCTGGCATAAAATACTGGATTCTTCACCATCTTCAAAACACTTTGGTTGTCACAAAAAATTGGAGTGGGTTTTGATGACTCAAACTGAAGATCCTCCAAAATTTTCTTTATCCACATGGTTTCACAACGTACACTGACCACAGCTTTATACTCTACTTCTGTTGAAGATAATGCCACTGTAGTTTGTAGTTTGCTCTGCCATGAGAAAACTCTTGAACCAAAAGTGAAAACATACCCTGTTGTATATTTTCTTGAATCAACTGAACCTGCCTAATCAGAATCAGAATATCCTGAAAGTTCAAAATCTACAGACTTCTTATACAGTATGCCAACGTCAAGAGTACCTTTGACATATCTTAATACTCATTTTGTAGCTAACCAATGGACTTCCTATGGTTTAGACATGAAGCGAGATAGAAAACTCACTGCAAAACAAATATCTGGTCTGGTGGTAGTGAGGTAAATGAGACTACCCACTAGCTGCCGATACATTATTTCATTGACCAGAGGTGAATCAATGTCTGTTGAAATTTTAACTCCTGCTTCCATAGGTGTGTGAGTTGGATTACAATCCATCATTCTAAACCTTTCTAGTAATGAATTAACATACTTATTCTGTGACATGAATACAATATTACTACTTTGCCAAAACTCAACACCTAAATAGTATTTCAGTAGTCCTAAGTCTGTCATGTCAAAAGTATAATAAACATCAGCTTTCATTTGCTGAATGAGACTAGTACTACGTCCAGTGATGGCTATATCATCAACATATATAATGAGAATCAAGATATCATCACTAGACACCTTTACATAGAGAGTTGGTTCTGAGTTACACCTTTTGAAACTTGACTCCCTAAGATATGAGTCTATTTTTGTATACCAAGCTCGAGGAGCCTGCTTAAGTCCATACAAGGACTTGATCAACCTGCAAATAAGATGTTCCTTACCAAGAACCTGAAAACCCTGTGGCTGAACCATGTATACTTCCTCCTCCAGATCTCCATTCAAGAAAACACTCTTTACATCCATTTGGTGCACCTACCATCCAAACTGAGCAACAATAGCAATAATCAAACGAAAAGTTACCATCTTGGTGGTTGGAGCAAAAGTCTCCTCATAATCAACCCCTTCCTCTTGTGCATAACCTTTTGCAACAAGTCTGGCTTTGTGTGTGTCCAAGGAACCATCTGCTTTGTATTTTACCTTATAAATCCACTTACAACCAATGGATTTCTTTCCTGGTGGTAGTTCCATCAACTTCCAAGTCTTATTTTTCATCAAGGAATCATATTCCAATTGCATAGCTGATTCCCACTCAGACTTCCCTTTAACCTCTGCAAAAGAATTAGGCTCAAATACTTGTGAAACATCAGTTGTTAAAGCAAGATTGACATGCTCACCTCTATTACCAAATTGCTTTCCCGATCTCAGTCTTCTACCTTCCACACCTTGTGGCAAGTCTCCTTCTTTTAGTGCTTCAATTGTGGTAGTATACCACTTTGGCTTCTTTGGTTGTTCTACTGGAACCTCACAATGACCTGTATTAATGCCCTCCCTGGAATGTGATTCCACTGATGAACAAGAATCTTGCTCACTTTTCACATTATAACTAATAATTTAATCATTAGATAACAATGACTCAATATCTGAAACTTGACCAGTTGCTGTGAAGTATGGCATTTGTTCATTTACTATGACATCTCTATTTACCACAACTTTGTTAGTAGAAACATCAAGTAATTTGTAGGCCTTTGACTGATCACTGTATCCAACAAACATGTGTGTTTTGCTTTTTGCATCCAAATTTTTTCTCTTTTGACTAGGAATAACTGCAAAAGCTACACAACCAAAAATTCTGAAATCACTTACATCTATAGTTCGACCTGACCAAGCATCTTCTAGAGTCATATTCTCCAAAGCTTTTGTAAGACTTCTATTGAGGATGTATACTACTGTATTAACTGCTTCTACCCAATACCTATATGGGACATTTCTGCTTTGGACCATATAATGAGCCATGTCCATCACCGTCCTATTACGCCTTTCCACAACTCTATTTTGCTACGGAGTGTAAGGTGTAGTGTATTGTCTGTGTATGCCTTCAGTGGCACAAAACTCCTTGAACTGTTTTGAGATGAACTCACCCCCATTATCCATTCTAAAGAATTTCACTGGCCGTCCTGCCTATTTTTCAACCATAGCTTTCCAAGTAAGAAAGTTAGAAAAATAATCATATTTCTTTACTAGAAAGTATACCCACTTTTTCCTAGAGAAATCATCAACCAGTAATAGGAAATAATGGGCACCAGAAGGGATAGGTGTCTGCATTGGACCATGCAAATCTGCATGTACCAAATCCAATACTCCCTTTGCTCTCAAAGCTTTACCAACATCAAATGAATGTCTAACTTGCTTCTCCAACTGACATCCAGTACATACATGATGACTATGTCGAATAAAAGGAATCCCCTTAACCATCTTAGTCTTACTCAATGTAGTCAAATACTAAAAATTCAAATGCCCATACCTTTCATGCCATAGTGAACTTGTGCTATCAACCACTACAAGTGCACTTTCCTTTGCTTTGATTGGATCTGCAAGCTTATACAAGCCTTTCTCACCGATCCCAACAACAATAATCTTGTTATCTTTAGTGGTGACTAAACATTGTTGTTCTTGAAATTTTACAACAAAATTAGATTTTGAGGTGATCTCACGAATTGAAAGAAGATTTTTGTTCATATCCAGTACATACCTAACATTCTTGAATGTATAATTTATTGTACCATCAAAACTTATATGAACATTACCAAATCCTTTCACAAAATATGTTGTACCATCTCTCAAAGATACAGATTCATTACTATTGTTATCTTCAACAAAATCCACATACCAGTCTTTATGGCATGTATAATGGTGAGATGCCCCTGAATCAAAGTACCAAGCTCGATCTACCACAGAATTACCACTGGAAGCCATGAAAGCAAAATCTGGTGATTCCTCGCCTTCACCTTTAGCTACATTTACATGATGAGCTTTCTTTCTGGGGTTAGCCATATCCTATTGTCTTTTCCTGCAATCTTTCTTAAGGTGACCAGGTTTCTTATAGTAAAAACATTTCCATTTAAATCTCTTAATACCACTTACTTGTGAAGATTCTGATGGATAGCTATTTTTACTAGACTGCTTACCCTTTTCCTTGATAAAAAATGCACTCTTTGTGGAAGTGGATGTAGACAACACTGCTTGCTCCTGTCGTCTCTCCTTTTGCAATAGTAATGTAGACAATGTTTCAAAATCCAAATTCTGCATCTCAGCAATCATGTGCAAGGACTCCACAAATGACTCAAATGATGGTGGAAGATTTTGCATAACAAGAGCAATCAAATCTTACTCATCAACAGGTTTCTGCACTGCTTTCAACTGGTCACTGATGTCCTTGATCTGCAATAAAAACTCAAAAATGGAGCCACCTTCCTGCATCTTAATGAAAAACAACAAATTCTTCAAATACAACACTCTACCGGCTTCATAAGCTTGATATTTTGAAGATAAAGTTTTCCATAAATTTGATGCTATAGTCGCATTTCTAACCTCTGAGATTAGATTATCTGCTACTAATAATTTTAACAACATGAGAGCCTCACGATGAAGTTTATCATAGTCATTGGTAGCAGTGGCAGGTCTTTGCTCTTTACCGAGTACTATTTGATCAATATTCAGATATTCACATATTGTCAAAACCTTGTGACTCCACAAACTAAAGTTCTTGCCAGTCAATTTTTGAGAATCTGGTAGTAATAGGGGTTGAATACTAGCCATTTTACCTTGTTTTTCATGAAAATGATAAAATCGGAAAAACTATAATGACTTTTTTTTTTAATTCCTTCTACTCACTGATTCTATATTGACACTGAACAACCCTATTCGTTTTCAGCAACAAACTCAATACCATTTGCAAGATCACAAAAATTATACCACTGAAACAATTAAATCGGGAAAACTACAATTCTGATTTAAAAAATTCTTTCTCCGTTGACATCTAGATAAAAAAACTAGAAAACGGTAAAATTTTTAGCTTTGCGGACGCTTCCATGATTATTAGTCAGCGGTAGGTCCCCAATAACCCTTATTGGCTAAAGTTTTGATTTATTTCAATTAAAAAAATTAAAATAATTGAAATATTAAAACTTTAGGCTAAAAATTTTATAAAAAAATTCAGCTAATCAGAAAATTGGCCTACCTCTGAAACTTCAGGTGAAGATTCTGAGCCCGTTTCTCAACCAAATTGCAAACCGTTTTCACCAGTGTCTTAGTTTTGATTTAACTCATGATTTAGGCTTTTGTTTCGCTGAAAAAGATGAAGAAATGAATTTTTCTGATTTTGCCGAATCCGTACGGTGCCCATATACACAAATAAATTCAACAGAAGCTTCTGAGCCTCTAAAACAACGTATTTTCGCTTCTTTTTGGTCTTATTTAGCCTTTTGATGCTTCTTGGCAATTTTTAGACCTTCTGGTTGAGTTTTTCAAATTCCGTGATGCTTTCTCTCTCCTCAGCTCTCCACTGGGTGCCTGAAGCTCTTCCCTCCCAAGACACCGACCTCTCTCTGGTTTCCACAAACCTCCACTCAGGTTCTACAAACCATAGGCTCTGATACCATATTAGATTAAATAAAACACAGAGAGAAAATGAGATTGAGAATAGCAGAGCACTTATTCAACGTATTCAACCAAGCATGAAGGCCTATTAAATAGGCAAACAAATGAAATACCCGTGAAGCATGAGACGGGTATAAGAAAACTAACCTACGTTGGCTTGCATGAAATAACAAAGACCGAACAAACAACTAACCTCTTAACCAAAGTGGTTAAGGCAACTAACCAACATAAATTACCTTAGTAAATAACCTAAGATAAATACAATAATTTGCTAACATCATGTTGTTACTAAAGATTTATTGAGGGCAAATAAACATATTAATCAAATATAGTCTTCGACTTTGCATTTACAAAAATTGTAGCTTTTATAAACTGAATCGATCTAGGCAAATAAACATATATTTAATCCAATCGATCTTGTTCTTTTAATGCTTCACAAGGACATGGAAACCATAGCTTGTACATAAATCTTATTATAAAAACACTAATATGTATGTCTCCACCCTTTGCATTTATGTCTAACAAGGCATTGAGGATTAAAACATCAATATAATTTATGGGTTAAATTAGCAAACTCTATATAAATTAGGTATGGTCTTTGAATACTATCTATGAGTGGATGGGGAAACTAAATATATTCCAAGTATTAATAAATTACTTATATAATATAGTGTGAAGCAAGAGATATAATACACCATAATAAAAGAATATATGATGTGGTACTCTTAAATGCCGAGTTATATCAGTTATATTAGTATAGGTCCATTGTTCATTTATTAATACCGAACTCTTAATAACACTATACTAGTTACACTAGTTAGATGTGATACTAGATATGTATTTCATATTAGTTTACTGTAATACTCTTAAATGTAGTGATTTTCATCTTATAAATCCTATGAAAGTTAAGATGCAAACTACACATGTATGATATAGGACATTTATGATTATCTAATTAAATACATATTACTAATTCAAGAGTATTTAAGATATTATGGGATGTCATTATTTTATAATTCTTTGATATTCAAAACTACACAAAAGAATAAGAGTATGAAAACCTAGTATAATCTTATACATTTGTGAAAAGAAAATTGATGATTTTATGTAGTGAGTTTAATGCTAAACCATGATAAATAGTATATCTTTTGATGATGTAAAAATATACATATGTAGGACATAAAAAATATTATATATATAGAGGTGCAAAATATTCATAGATAGGGATATAGACAATATTCTCATATATCCATAATATCAATCTAATAATGTGGTTATGACGGAAGAAGTGTGATCAATAGTAGATGTGTATATTTGTTATAAACTAGAATAGATATCTATGAACTAGACTAATTGAATCATAACATATCATCTTACCAATTTAGTCTAGCCAGTGAGATACCATGCTAATTAGGTTAATTACATCCTCATGTTCAAATATTATTGTAGAGGATCTTGCTCATGTAATTTTGACACTGGTTGTTAATAGGGACCATGTTCATATAACAAAGATTAAGAGACAATTGATTTTTGACCTTATTATGACTGGTTGTAGTATTTAGCAGTTGTGCTTAAGAACACTAGACTATGATAATATGGGTTATCATAGGGTGAGATACATTTGGAACTACTTACAGTAATTAGAAAATATAGTTAGATGTATATTTTACCTAGATGATATAAATTGTATTTATTATTTTTATTATATATGTGATATATAATATTAGGAGATTCATTCATACGTTTGATAAAACAAATGTATGATTTTAGATTATCACGTGCTTAGCATATTTATGATTTCTAGTAAGATGTGATCTATATGAATATATTGGTTATATTATGTTAGCCAATTATTATATTGATGATATTGAGTAAGTAGTGAGATGGATTTTGTTGTTCTCAAAATCCATCACTTGTTTTTATGGATAACATATCGACCATTTTGGTCTTGCAGGTCAAAAATGGTCTCTTTCTTTTCTCAAAAATGTTCTGAGCAGTCAAGTTCTTCAATCACTCAAGCCTTTTCAAATAAAGAAATCACATGTTCGAAAGGTAGGCTTTCACAAGGAAAAGTTCAAAACACTTAAGGCATTTTCCAAAAATTATAAGAATGGTTCAACGTCAAGGTTCAATCAAGAAGGTTCCACGATAGGGTTCAAAGATAAGGAATGAACCATTGAACCGTTAAACCATTGAACTTTGCTTCAAAGAGTTTAAAGGGTTCAAAGAGTTCAAAGGTTCAAAGGGTTCAAAGTTCAAGCGGAAGGTTCGAGTCGAAAGTTCAAGCGAATGGTTCAAGCAGAAGATTCCAGAAGAAGGTTCAACCAAATGGTTCAAATAATTAGTTCAATGACACATTAAACTCTTAAATAAGACTAAGTGAACGCAGCTCTTTGCAAAGCTTTGAACCACCAAACCGCCAAATTGATGAACTTTGAACCATTGAACCGGTGAACTCTGAAAAGTTCAAAAGTTCAAGGTTCAAAGCGGTTCAAGCGACTAGTGACATCCCCACAGATGTCAAATTTAAGGTAATGAAATAACTGTTGATTTTCAAATGGCACGGACCTAGGAACAAACCCAGTAATCCACTGAGGAAGGAGCCAAAGGAGCCAACAGAAAGTGAGAAGATAGCCCTGAGAGTTTAGATCACCAGGAAGGGACAAAGTGTAGCAAGGAAAGAGGGAAAGTTACATAAAATCCAAAAATATCTACAAAAGAGTTATTCGAGTAGGTGGAACAGTCCACTAGGTGGATATTAGAGAGTGCAAGCATTCAATGGCGTGGCCTATATTTCTTTGTTGAGTAAAGGTGAATGGATAGCTGTGTAAGCATCATAAAGAAGACTAGGCAATCCATGCTTTGGAGGAGACATTTGAGACGATTTAAAATGCCAAATTTAAGGCTGATAACCTACTCCAACATGGCCCCTTCACAAAATTTCTAATGTATTCAATGCATTCAATACAGCATGGGCCATTTCATGAAAGCAAGTGCCAAAGTCTCTCTTTGGATGCTATATATTGTAATATCTTAGTTTGTATGAAGAGAGATCTCTCTGTTTTAAGAAGCAAAACTCTACCCAAATTGAAAGGCATTCTTGAGACTTTGAGCTCAGATTGTTAATCATATTTTATCAAGTGAATGAGAAAGCAAGTGACCTTTCAGACTTTGTGTTGAAATAGCTTGTGTTATCTAAACAAAATTTCTTATGTCTTTTTCCTAAATATAGTCTTGTCTATTTGATCAAATAAACAGAACTAGTGAAAATAATCTAGAAGATGTCCTAAAATCGACTGTGAGAGACTTTGCACTACCATAATTATCTTTAGTCTGTGTGTTTTGTGTTTCAATGTAAAGGATATTAGAGAAACTTTGAGCTCCCCTTATCCTTCATAATCTGTTACTCTATTGTAGTTTTACATGGAGACTTTGGGTTGTACTTAATTCTACTATGATACTTTGTCCTAAATCAGTTGGAGAAGTAATGAAATACTTTGTGCTTTCGTGGGTTTCTTGTGGTTACAGTTACTACCCGGAAAGTCTTCCTTTAGTTTTTTTAACATTATTTTTGAAAGAAAAGAAATGCCTTCAGCAATTACCCAAAAAATTTCCTTTACTTTGTGAACATCATCTCTGAAAAAGAGAGATGGATGGTGTTATCTCACCCCTGAGTCTATTTTCAATTTATATTAGTATATAGTAGTTTATAGGGAACCTCCCCTGACTTATAAGGAACCTCCCCTTGATGAGAGGAGAGCTTTATCTCATTATGTTGTGGTAGACATACCCATTTTGCCATATAAATCTCCTTGTGTTGTGGTTGATATAGCTATTTTTCCATTAGTTAGTTGATGACAAAATATTCACCCAATAGTTTTTGGTGACTTTGTTAGGGAAGAATGCATAATTTGAAGTCTCAAGCTTCAAATTGAAGCATTTTCAGTTTTTTTTCCATTTCCATTCTACACTCTAGCAGATCCATGGTACACATGAAGCCAGAGATATCAAGGTATTATTGACCCTGTATTCAAGTTTGTGCAACAAAATAATTTTGATCTTTCCCCTCTATAAACTCACCTTTAGCGAACTAGGAGTTTTTCTCCTACCAACATCAGGTCTCCAATACCAGGCAAAGCTTCTCTTTCCTCTACTATCAGGGCTTTATCTATACATACCCCTTAAAGATTTGTTATCCATCCTTTCCAATGTCATATCATGCTAGCCCAAGGCCCTTGGGGTAATACCTTTGGCCCTCTAAATCTAACCCCACCTTTACATGAACTACACCGTAGTTCAAGAAAGAATTTTTCCAAGTTCTATGGTGATGGGAGAATTCATCTTGATGAATATATTGCTACTTTCTACATAGCATGTGGTGTGATAGGCATTGATGAAGACATAGCAGTCAGAGTGTTTGTAGAAATGTTTTAAGGTACTGTCACAGACTGGTTTTATCATTTGCAAGCTTAGACTGTAACTGATTGGAACACTCTCAAGGCCAAGTTTAAGGCTAAGTTCAAACTCATAAAAGATGTACATGCCCTGTTAGCTCAGCTTATGCAAATGAAGAATGAGCCTCATGAACCTATGTGAGACTTTATAGATAAATTCAATAAGCTAAGGAACAGGATTCCTACAATTGCTCAACCAACCCTTAAAAATCTTAAATATTTCCTCATAAATTCTTAGCTTCTTGAAGTGAGTTTCCTGTTAAAGTGGGTTGGCCATATAAATCTTGCTGCAGCTCAGATTTTGGCTATAGAGGTTGAAGATGATCTTATCTTAGTAGGTAAGATAAGAAGAGATCCAAACAGAATTAAATTCTCTTCATCTACTGAAAATTCTTCTACAAGCAGCACTGATCCTATGGTGTAAAAACTAGCAAATGAGTTGCTAGCTCTGAAAAATCAAATGGCACAAGGGATGTCTACTCCTCCTTATCAGGATATACCAAGGAGGACTTTTCCCAACCAATCATATCAAGGCAATGCTACCAGAAATCAAGGGTAACCAAATCATCTTCCTCCCCCACAGGGGAAGCTTGTCATTGAAGCAGCACCACTTAACTCAGCAGTTGGTTATCTTGAAGTTGAACATGATTCATCTTTACAACTTGAGTTTGACCAAGAAGATGACACTAATCTCTTCACAGAAGGAGAAGAAGAATTAGCTAGCGACTCCAACATTAGTTTCTTGAATTACCAGGATGAAGCTAGAAGTAAGAAAGAAGTGTCTGATAGATCATACACTGTATTTACTAGGTCCCAAAACTAGTCAACTCAACAAGCTAATAATGAAAAAATAGGGGAAGAATCTCGACTAGTAATTTCAATTGCTAAATGAGAAACTTCTCTGCCTTTCCAATCAAAGGACCCAGTGATCAATAAAAAAGTAAGTACCTCAAATAATCTTGTACCTTCTGCTTCAATTTTTCAGACCAGTGCCATACCCACTAAGACCCAGAATGATGGACTTCCTTCCTCTGTTCCTAGTTCTTTTCAATCATTTGACATAATTGACCATACTAAGAAGACCAAGATCCAAATATTTGAGTTTAAATACTTAAAAACCAACCCTGAGCAGTTGGATAGGTTAGTTGATTGCATAAAGAACAAAATTCTCTACAGGACAAGATATTTCAAAGATAACTCATGATCCCCCAAAGAACACATCCACCCAAAATAATCTTGTCATTACTCCTCCTATTTCCCCTAGGAAAATAGAACTTTTTTATGTTTCTCTGTTGATAAATGGTCATCAGCTGAGCAACTGCATAATCAACTTCAGAGCCTCTGACAATGTTATGCCCGTCAAGGTGGCAGATTTTCTTGGCCTCACTCTGACTAAAAATTTTGGGAGATGTTTCTCCATGGAAAAAAAATAAGTGCCAGTATTGGGCCAAATCAAAGATGCCCAATTTTCATTCACAGCCTTCCTAGAAAAAAGGATTAAAATGACAGTCTTGGTGGCTGACATTCCAGCTTCTTATGGCATTCTACTTGGATAAAATTTTTGCAAGGATGTTGGTGGTGAATTGGGCATGGACCTATCTAAGGCAAAGATACCTGTCAAAGGCATCATACAAAGGTTACTTCTTGAGAAGGAGGCAAAATACATTATTACTCAGACATCAGCCCTTAAAGCTCAAATTTTGTTTGAATCCTCAAGAATAGGTAACTACTTTCTGTCTACTAAAGATGTTTTTATTTTATCAGATGAAAGTTATGCAGGACAATTCAAAAAGTTCAGATAGAAAATTAGAAGAATTGGTTGAGCAAAGTTCAAGGAAAAAAGGATCTTCCCTCCCTAGTGAAAAAAAATTTGAAAGGAGAGCAGATTCTAATGATGTCTGGATTCTAGAATTTGATGGTAGCTATTCTTATACTGGTTCTGAAGCCAAGATTGTTTTGATATCCCCTCAAGGAGATATTTTCCTCTATTCATATAAGTTATAGTTCAGTAATACCAACAACACCGTCGAGTATGAATCTTTGTTGCTCGGATTGAAAGCTGCTCATACTAAAGGTGTTAAAAATTTTCATGCTCGAGGAGATGTTGAATTGGTAGTTTATCAGGTAAGGAACCTATATCAAACCAAGAATGAGAGATTGTGACATTATTATAATTAGGTATGGGACTTCATTGAAAGTTTTGACACTTTCAACATTTTTGCGGTGCCCAGAGAATTCAATAATTGAGCAGATTCTTTGGCCGTCTCTGTAACCTTCATGATTTCTCACAAAGATTTCAAAGGGAATAAGTATACTATTGAGCTAGTCTTTTGACAAAGTGTACTTGATAATACCAATTATTGGCAGGTATTTAATGGTGACAATCAAATCATTACTTTTCTAGAATAGATGGATAGCTTTGAGGAGCTTTGGTTTGAAGGCAGTAAAGATTCACCACGAGAATTAGCTCTTGAAATAAATTCAAAAATTGATGAAGAATTCCTTCTGCTCAAAGGGAATAAAATTTCAAAGGGATTGGTTTCTCTTGAGAAATTGTTTGATAAGCATGACAGGTTTGTCAAGTAGTGACTAATATATTCAAGTTCCTCTAAGGAGTTTGATCAAATAAATTTGAGTATAGAAGATAATTCCAAAATGATCAACATTGGGAATTATTGCACTCCTAATGAAAAGCTCAAATTCATTACTCTGCTTTGCCATTACATTGATGTTTTAGCATATTATTATGATGATCTAAAATCTCTCAGGGCTGAAGAAATTTGGCACAAGATTCTTTTCAAGGTTGGGTCATTGCCTCACAAGTAGAAACAAAGGCAGTACAACCCCAAGATATCAGGTACTATTTTTTTTGAGATATAGAAAATGTTAAATGTAAAGATAATTTTTCCAATCCATCATTCCACCTGGATTGCGAACATAGTCCCTATGAGAAAAAAGAATAGAGAAATTTGCCTCTGTGTTGATTTCAGAAACTTAAATCAATCCTCTCTAAAAGATAACTACCCTCTGCCCATCATGGATCAAGTACTACAGACAGTGACTAGCTCAAAAATGTTATCAATGTTAGATGGTTTTTTAGGGTATAATCAAGTGGAAGTCAGTGAAGTAGACCAACATAAGACCGCTTTCACTACACATTGGGGCACCTTTGCATATCGTAGAATGCCTTTTGGTTTGATCAATGTTGGCACCACCTTCTAGAGAGCAATGGATCTTGCCTTTAGAAATGAAATGGGAAAGTTCATTGTGGTATATCTTGATGACTTGACTATCTTTTCCAAACATCATCCTGATCATATGCATTATTTATATTAAGTGCTAGAATGATGTCGATAAAATGGAATTTCTCTTAATCCTAAGAAATCAATTTTTTGGGTTAAAGAAGGGAAACTTCTCGGTCACACTATATCCCAAGAAGGCATAAAGATTGAATCAGAAAGAGTCAAACCCATTCAAGAGCTTACTCTTCCTACTAGTAAGACCGCAGTTCATTCTTTCTTTGGGAAGGTAAACTTTCTACAAAGATTCATTCCTAAATTCGTAAAGAAGACTCACCACATTATTGACATGATGAAGGGAAAAGCTACTTTCTGCTAGACTGAAGAAGGCAAGTTAGCATTTGAGAATATCAATAAAGCTATCGCTCATGCCCTAGATTTGGTTTTTCTAGATTATACCAAAGACTTCATAGTATATAGCTATGCTTTTGAACACACACTTTCAGCCATTCTGGTTTAGCAGAACAATGAAGGTGTGGAATCTCCTATATCTTTCATGATTTTTCCTCTCAAAGCTCATGAATTGAAATATTCAAACATGGAGAAGCATGCTTATGATGTGGTTAAGGTGGTGAAACATTTTCATTTCTACATCCTAAACTAACACACTATTGCTATGGTACCTGATACAATAGTAAAGTTCATTTTAACTCAACACGAGTTTGGTACCAAAAGGGGTAATTAGATTGCAAAAATCTAGGAGTTTAATCTTGTTATCAAACTTACGAAGCTTGTGCAAGGAAGAGGTCTCTACCAATTAATTGCTGATAACATATCAAAGGAAATAGGACATGAAAAAATAGAGGTTGAAGACATGCCTACAGTGCTCTTTATCAGTACTACAGATGAGTGATATTCTAATATCACTAATTTCCTTACCTATGGTGAGTGTTCTACCCACCTAGCTCGTAAATAAAAAAGAACTATTAAATTGAAAGCTGCTAACTATGTCCTATGGGAAAATGGTTTGTACAAGAGGAGCCTTGATGGGGTATTCCTTCGTTGCATGGATAAAGTGCAATAGAATAAACTTCTATAGTCTTTCCACAATTTGGCTTATGGAGGACTTTTTTTGCACCTGACTGCTCATAAAATTCTATGAGGTAGGTACTATTGGCCTACTCTATTTCAATATGCATACACTTGGGTGCGTAGATGTGAGTTGTGTCAATAATTCATTGGAAAACCCAAGTTGGTTGCATTACCTCTCAAGCTGGTGGTGATCGAAAAGCTATTTCAATAATGAGGTATTTATTTCATTGGCACCGTGAATCCATCCTCAAGTGTTGGACATGACTATGTTCTCACAGCCACAAACTACTTTACCAAGTGGGTGGAAGCCATTCCAATCAAGCATGCTACTTCAGAAGTGGTATGTAATTTCTTTAAGGAAAATATTATTTCCTAGTTTGGAGTCCCAACCAAGATTGTAACAGACAATGCTACCTATTTCTCTTCTCACGAGGTTACCTAATTCTGCTACTATTATGGGATTATCCTCTCCCACTCCTCTGACTATTATCCACAAGAAAATGGTCAAGTAGAATCAAGCAACAAGAAGCTGGTAGATGACAATCAAAGAACTTGGCATAAAGCATTGTTTGATGCTTTATGGGCAGACAAGATTACACCCAAGAGGGCAATAGGTATGTCACCATTTCAACTTCTATATGGTTTGAATGCAAAGATACCAATCACCCTAGAACTACCAGCACTGAAGTTGGCGAAGGCAGTCAAAGATCAAACATTTGAAAATTCTATCGACAAGAGAATTGTGTGCTTGACTGAACTAAATGAGTAGTGAACTATGGTGTGAATCATATTGCTGCACATCAAAGTCTAGTAAAGAAACTCTTTGACCAAAAATCAAGGATTCATTATTTTCAGATTGGAGATAAGTCTTGTTGTGGGACAAGAGAAGAGAACCAAAAGGAATGCATGGAAAATTGAATTCCTTGTGGAGAGGTCCATTTTCCATTCAATGGTGAGAATACTTTCTTTCTAAAATATTAAGACGGCATGCCATTTTCACTGCATCACAGTGGGTAGCATCTAAAGCACTTTAATCCTTGAAGTATCAGATGAGTCCAGTTGTGCATTTGTATAGTCTTTCTTTATTTTGTTTTGTGTTGTTCATTTCATTTTTTGGCATCTTTCTCTTTTTAAATGGCATGACTCCATAGCCCAATGGCATAGATGAAGGCATTCATAGTGTAGACTCTACTCCCTCTGATCATTTTTTACAATCGATGGAAGTTCTCCAACTGGAGCTAGCGATTGTTCCCAAAATCTATCACTTATTTTTGTGGACAACATATCAACCATTTTGGTCCTGTAGGCCAAAAATGGTCTCTTTCTTTTCTCAAAAATGTTCTGAGTAGTCAAGTTCTTCAATCACTCAAGCCTTTTTAGCCAAGGAAATCACAGGTTCGAAAGGTGGGCTTTTGCAAGGAAAAGTTCAAAACACTTAAGGCATTTCCTAAAAATTATAAGGATGGTTCAATGCCAAGGTTCAATCAAGAAGGTTTCATGATGGGGTACAAAGATAAGGAATGAACCATTGAATCGTTGAACCATTAAACTTCACTTCAAAGAGTTCAAAGGGTTCAAATATTTCAAAGAGTTCAAATGTTCAAAGGGTTCAAAGTTTGAGCAGAAGGTTCAAGTGGAAGGTTCAAGCGAATAATTCAAGCAGAAGATTCCAGAAGAAGGTTCAACCAAATGGTTCAAACAATTGGTTCAATGACACATTGAACTCCTAAAGAAGACTAAGTGAACACAACTCTTTGCAACGATTTGAACCACCGAACCGCCGAACCGATGAACTTTGAACTGTTGAACCATTGAACTAGTGAACTCTGAAAGGTTCAAAGGTTCAAGGTTCAAAGCGGTTCAAGTGACCAGTGACATCCCTATGGATGTCAAATTCAAGGTAATGAAATAACTACTAATTTTCAAATGGTGCAGACTTGGGAATAAACCCAACAATCCATTATTGAAGGAGCCAAAGGAGCCAGCAAAAATTGAGAAGATAGCCTCAAGAGCTCAGATCACCAGGAAGGGACAAAGTGTAGCAAGGAAAGAGGGAAAGTTACATAGAATCTATAAATATATGTAGAAGAGTTGTTCTAGTACGTGGAGCAGTCCACCAGGTGGATATTAGAGAGTGCAAGCATTCAATGGTGTGGCCTATATTTCTTCATTAAGTAAAGGTGAATGGGCAGTTGTGTAAGCATCATTAAGAAGACCAGGCAATCCATGCTTTGGAGGAGACATTTGAGATGATTTAAAATGCCAAAGTTAAGGCTGATAACCTGCTCCAGCATGGCCCCTTCACAAAATTTCCAATGCATTCAATACAGCATGGGCCATTTTGTGGAAGCAAGTGCCAAAGTCTTTCTTTAGATGTTATATATTATAATCTCTTAGTTTGTATGAAGAGAGATCTTTCTATTATCAGAAGCAAAACTCTACCCAAATTGAAAGGCATTTTTGAGACTTTGAGCTCAGATTGTTAATCATATTTTATCAAGTGAATGAGAAATCAAGTGACCTTTCAAACTTTGTGTTGAAATAGCTTGTGTTATCTAGGAAATTGTTCTTGTCTTTTTCCTAAATACAGTCTTGTCCGTTTGATCAAATAAGTATAACTAGTGGAAATAAACTGAAAGATGTCCTAAAGTTGACTGTGGGAGACTTTACGCTGCCATAATTGTCTTTAGTCTGTGTGTTTTGTGTTTTAGTGTAAAGGATATTGGAGAGACTGTGAGCTCCCCTTATCCTTCATAATCTTTTACTCTATTGTAGTTTTAGGAGGAGACTTTGGGCTGCACTTAATTCTATTGTGATACTTCGTCCTAAATCAGTTGGAGAAGTAACGAAAGACTTTTTGCTTTCGTGGGTTTCTTGTGGTTACAGTTACTATCTAAGAAGTCTTCCTCTGGTTTTCTGAACATCATTTCTGAAAGAAGAGAAATGCCTTCAACAATTACCCAAAAAAAATTCTTTACTTTGTGAACATCTCTGAAAAAAGAGAGATGGATGGTGTTATCTCACCCTTGAGTCTATTTTCAGTTTATATTAGTATATATTAGTTTATAGGTTACCTCCTCTGACTTATACAAAACCTCCCCTTGATGAGAGGAGAGATTTATCTCATTATGATGTGGTAGACATACCCATTTTATTGTATAAATCTCCTTGTGTTGTGGTTGATATACCTATTTTGTCGTCAGTTAGTTGATGACAAAATATTCAACCAACAAATTTCATTAGCTTACTAGTATCACAATACCAAATGAAGGTAATTTGATCAAGTGGTGTGTATGAATTTGACTGATCCTTAGATCATTATTTATTAAAAAATTTGGCCAAAGTAATGTTAAGTGAGACTTTATCATTTCATGAGTATGATTTACATGTTTGTCTAATATCTTGAGTAGAATGGGTTTCTTTATGATACACTACATGCTTAGGTTTAGGAATCATATAGCACATGGGTACTAGTTTGTCTCTTTGGATTTTCATGCCATCATTATCTACTCATCTGTGAAGGGGGGCCATCACCGAATGGGATTTGTATGGGGGATCATTGGTTTGTGGTTGGTGTGTAAAAGTGATTAGATGATGCTCTCCCTCCCCATAATAGTACTTAGAGATGACACTTGAGATTACCACAGATACTAGAGTCTAGGAAACGTATGCTTTGAGGAGCCTGTATCTTATATATATGTACATTGTATTGTATTTATTATTAAAATATTATCATGATGAGCTATAATTACTTATTTATTATGCATTGAAAACAATGGCTATATATTTTTACTAGTCGTGGTTGGATATTTGTAATTACTTTTTGTAATCAATTATGATGTGCTTCTTATGATGATAGTGATCAATGATGTATGATATAGTATGTTTCAATTATAGTTATTATTCTTAGGTTATTTTATATGATCACTAATTAGATTATTTTGGTGTGATCTATTTATAGTACATGTTATTTAATTTAAAAAATATATATATTTCTAGGTAGATCCCAATGGGGATGTTACAAAGAAAGCTCATTTTTAAAAATATTTTCATGAAGTAATTTGCAAAGAAAAATATTCCTATGCATTCTAATTATACAAATATAATTACTAAGTAATCAATCATTATATGAAAAGATAAGGTCAACACTTCAAAATCTATGGTTACAAAAACACAATTCTTGTGGTGCCATATAAAATTGAAAAAAAAAACATATTTATAGTATATGTTTTTTTATTTTTTCCATATTTGGAAAGTAAAGTATGCACAAATGAAAGTTGAAATAAATTGGAAAAATAATGTTATTATCAAGGTTTTGAAAATGGAAAAATGAGGGAGAGATTTGAGCAACCCTAAAAAAGGTACTAAAACTTAGAATGTCAACAAATAAGATAAGTGAAATTCCCCTATTATAGGTGTATATGTAGCATAGATGGAAAGCATGCCCATGTGATCTCATGTAAAAGTAGATATATGTAAGAATGAAAGTAAAAATAAGATATAAAACATGTATAGATGTGTAATAATGAGAAAATAAGTTGCCATGATGAATGTGCACTTAAATCATAGTAATATAATTATATTAGATTGTTTGAATTAGGTTTAAAAAGATACTGAAGAAAGTGCCTAAAGATGAAAAGTAGAGCCAATGGCTTGAGGAAAATGGGATTAGGTGTAGAATAATAAGAAACATAAGTAAAAACAAAAGTAGTTATGTACAATTAAGGGTTATTATATGCCAATAATATCACCAAAGGGATGTCTATATGATTATGGAGGAGGATGATAATAGGTATGCTCAATTACATAGTGTGAATGAAATACTTTGTGTGAAGAAGTGCCAACTGTATATGTATCTAAATCATCAAAATCATACCAATCTTGTGCATAATCAGGATTATAATCATCGATGAAACCATTATTATAGGATAAATTTAACTTGTTGTGTTGTGCTTGAGATTTTGAGATGCCATTTTGACTATATTTTAGATTTGTATTTGAGCAATTCATTGCACCATAGAGTGGAGTTGCTTTTTGAATGTGTATCATTGTTAGGAGATTTCATCTTAATTTGAATGATAGTGACCATGTAATTTTGGTGTAATATTATCAAGAGAAGTGATTTGTGCTTTGTATTCATCAAAAGTAATCAAATTAAAAAGTATATGTTTTTTTTTTAATTTTAATTTATTTCAACTTTCATAGATTCTAAGAAGTACTAAATAATCAAAATACTTATAAAAATCTAAAACTAGGACCTATAAACACATTTTCATGTTGGATTTCATATTTTCATATACCATCTATATTTATGTTCAATACATAACATATTTCATTACATTTTAAATACATAGTGCTTCATACAAGGTTACTGAGTGTGAAACATGACTCATTCCTACATAAACAGGAAATATTCATACATAGAAGTTGCCCTGATAAAAAAATATTGCATATATTTAATTAGGATATAACCACACTAATTGAATAATAGTTTGTTGCATCCTTGTCCTTTACTGTGGTCCTTTCCCTATGTATTTCAAAACTATGTTTCCAACTACAACATAGTCACATGGAATTCTTCTACACATTTTGATCACAAAGTAAAAAGCATACTCAAATATCAATTAGATTTCAATCTTAAGGCATAATATTCCATGGTTTCAATGTTGGGATATCCTTCCACCCAACCATTACCTTGATCAGTTGGGGGCATCTCATTGTTCTATATGAACACTCTTATAGATTTTAATTATCAAAACCCTCTTTTCCATGTTGAACTTTAATGAAAATATATGTATCTTTTTCATTCATACTTAAAATGTATCATAACGAATATGCTATTTTCTAACATGAACATAGACACATATGATCAAAATATGCTAATCTCATTTTCTTTATGCTTATCTATTACATCATATACTTCAATTTGTTTATTTCTTGTATGTGGCTCTTAGCTTTGTTTATGTTCCCCATACACCCTGTTGCTTGTATGGCATCATCATGCCTTGTGTGTGGCCCTTGGCCTTCTATGTTTGTGCAACAATCACATTTCCCTTATATTCATCCTTTGGGCCTTATGTGTGACATTTATACAAATTTTATAACTCTATGTGACATCTTACATGTCCCTTGTATGCAACACTGGTGCCTTGTTGCATGCCATTGTGTGATTTTACTTACATGTTTGTTTCTTACTATTATGGTGTTATGATGCATATAATTCACTACCATGTATCTAATTACATACATATATGGTTCTATGATACATATCAGGGACATATTACTTGTGTGCTTCAATGCTTCATCTATGCCTATAATACATATAGAAGGCTTGCAAGTTCTTTAAATGTTTCGCACATTACTTCAATGTTATATTAAATTATAGTGATGTAATGAAATATTCAAATTTTTCATATGCTTCAATGTTACATATCTTAGAATCTAATACAACTCAAATTTTTACTTGATTACATCTTTCACAAATGAGCTCACTTTTGTTTTGAGACAAGTAATTTCCAAGAAATTTCCATCCTCTCAAAAGGTAGGCATCATAATGGGATTATCTCCAAGCTTTCACAATATAATCATTTCAAATTTGATAGTTTACAATATGAAAAATCAAAATTTTTAGATTTTGGCGGCATTCAACTTAATTATGCACTCCACTCTTACAACTATTTAAGCATAGATACACTTATGTAAAGATGGTTACAATATATCAAATAGTTTTCAAAATATCAAATTAGAACTCTATATAGTACAGGAACATAACATGCATTCATGTCTGAGGTACTAATTTAAAAAAATTAGATTTCTCCTTTTCAAGTATCAAAGTTTCAAGAATTTATAGTTCAAATATAGATCTATCTACAACAATGTGATTTGTCTTTTTTAAGTGGATCACATTTGAGCTTAGTGATGTTCCACATCATGTTTTCACTTTAGTGAGCCATATATTGGTTCCTACCTCTTCTTTTTAGTTCAACAAGTGAACCACATTTGAGCTTAGTGATGCTTCACATCTTGGTTATACTTTAGCGAACCACTTTGTTGGTTCCCACATATTTAAAAGCATTCTAGAATATAAAGACAAAGTTTATATATACACTCAGGTATCATATTTCCTTTAATTTATCAATTTTATGCATCATTGTACTAAATGAGAGGAAAATGTAGACACTAGAATTTAATCAATAAATACTTGACAATGCTTATTCTCAACATCTTTACCTTGTTTGGTCAATTTTCCATTCCGATAACCCAAAATCTCTAAGAAATCCTTAAAATTCTCTCAATTACTATGCATCTATCATACGCTTCCCTATTTTATCTCTATTAATCTTTATTCAACATATACTTCACCGTCACTTTAGTTTTAGAAGCCTATGCTCCTGTTGGATGAGGATGCACTAAGCAAACAAGGGCAAACTATAGCCTTGTCCATAATGTTCTAATGGTCATATTTTTAAAATAACATAATTTTTAATAGATTTCCCATGTAAAATAGTAGTTTAGTTAGTAGAAACATTCGAAAGATTCTAATATAAAATCACATCAAGAGTCACACTTTCACCTACCTAACTTTCACTAACAAAAAACATATTTTTTTATGATTTTAAAAGCATCTAATTTTTGAGTAAAGATTGACATTGAAACTTTGTTACAATACCAAGTCCTTGGCAAATTCTAACATTATTTTATTGAAAGTGAAGGGCATCATTTATCAAACATTCTAATCAAAACATTACTAGTTACAATCATATGGTCTTCCCTAAATTGAGAACTACATAAGCATGATGCCTTCAGGATATGTAGACAACACTCGATCAACAAGGGATTTTATGAGGAAATCACTATCATTCTCACATTCTCCATTTTACCCACATTTTGCTGATATGTTTTATGTGCTTGTATAGGACTAGGGAATCAACTTAACTAGTCTTTTGCACATCAAATCTAGCTCTACATAAAAACATGCCAAATATAAATAGAGTTAAACATGCCTAGATTTTTAAATCCAGTGCATAATTTGTTCGATAAAATCATAGTAGTAGATAACATAGTACAACCTTGTTTGCCTTCTACAACCTTATCCCAATATACAATAAACCACTATTATCTAATATATCTATGTTTTTAGGTTATTAAAAGGCAATCACAATTCATGGAAAGTTAACAAAGTCTAAATTTATTTGTTTGTAAGGATAATTCTCTAACACTATTGTTAGCTTCCATTTTTAACAATTTAGAACTTCTATAAATTTTGTAAATCTTTATATTTACTTTATTATGTTTTATTTGACATCCTAGATCAGGTTTTAAAAATTGATATTTCTAACTAGAGTTAATTTTAATTCATAATTAATTTTATTGTAAACATTTTAAGTATTATAAGTATAATCAACCCAATTCAAGCAATCCCAAACAACTATTTTACTAAGCTTTCAATGCACTTCCTTTATGGTAACTTGTTTGACTAGTATTACACGTTTATACATGCTTTATCTCTCATTTTTACTTTCTTACTTACATCTATCTACTTTCATGTAAGGTTACATGGCCATGATTGTAATTTTCACTTAATTACATATACTTTTACATTGGAGGCACCTTGTTTGCCTTCCTTCCTACCATGTTTTGCTTTAGCATTTTATTGAGGATTGTTTACATCTCCCCCTCATTATATTTATAAAACCTTGTTACTTACCTTATTTTTCAAATCTTTTTCAAATTTTCATTCATGCATGCTTTACTTTCCAAATATGAAAAAATATAAAATTATTAATATATGTTAGAAAACATTTAAAAAATAAAATATTTGAAAAAAAACAAAAGTAAGAGCTATAGGCATACTATCATGTTGTTGGATTACATATTTGCATATATCATTTATCTCTATGCTTAATATATAGCATATTTCATTATATTTTCAACACATAATGCTTCTCACGAGGTATCTGAGTGTGAAACAAGACACATTTTTACAGAAACAACAAATATTTATTCACAAAAGAAGATGTCCTCATCCAAAATCTTGAATATAGTCAATTAGGACATAGTTGCATTGGTCAGACAATAACATACTGCATCCCTATCCTTTACTGTGGTTATGTCCCTATGCATTATAAAATTATATTTCCAACTACAACACAATCACACGAACTTGTTCTATAGATTTTGATCACATAACAAAAGGCATTGTCATATATCAGTAAAATTTCAAGTTTAAGGCATAATTTTCCATGGTTTTTTTGCTAGGCTAGCATTCTACCTAACACCCTTGCTTAGTTAGGATCATTTAATTGTTCTAAATGACCACTCTTATAGGTTTTACTTATCTGAAACCTCTTTTCCATGTTGAGCTATAACGAAAATATGTCTTTTTTAATTCATACTTTACATGTATCATAATGAATATGTTATTTGATAACATGAACATTATCATATGATAAAAATATGTTAATTTAAGTTTCTTTATCCTTATATATATATATATATATATATATATATATATATATATATATATATATATACATATATATATATATATATATACATATATACATATATATACATATATACATATATATACATATATACATATATATACATATATACATATATATACATATATACATATATATATACATATATACATATATATATATATATACATATACATATATATATATATATACATATACATATATATATATATACATAAATATATATATACATATATATATATACACATATATATATATATACACACACATATATATATACACATATATATATATACACATATATATACACACACACACACACACACACACACACACACATATATATATATGTTTCTTTCATGACATCATATGCTTCAATTTTCTTGCTTCTTGTATGTGGCCCTTGGGCTTGTGTATGTTCACAATACACCCTATTGCTTGTATGGCATCATCATCATGCTTTGTGTGTGTGTCCCTTAGCCTTCTATGTTTATGTGACATCCAAAAGTCCCTTGTATTCAATGTTTGGGCCTTAGTATGACATTTATGCAAGATTTCAAACTCTATGCAACATCTTACATGTTTCTTGTATATGACATCGATGCCTTATTACATGATATTATGTAATTTTACTTACATGATCATTACTTGATACTATGGTTCCATGATATTTATCATGCACTAATAATTACCTAATTTACATACATTTATGGTGTTATGATACATATCATGCACATACTACGTATGTGTTTCAATGCTTCATATATGCTTACAATACATATATAAGACTTGCAAGTTATTTACATGATTCATACATAACTTTAATGGTATATTCAATTACAATTATGAAATAAAATATATAAACTTTTCATATACTTCAATGCTACATATCTTATATTATAATACAATTCAAATATTCACATGCTATTACTTGATTACATCTTTCAAAAATGAGCTCATTTTTTTTAGACAAGTGATTTGAAGGAAATGTGTCTCACCTCAAAAGGGAGGAATCATAATTAGATCATATCCAAGATTTCATAATAAAATAATTTCAAATTTCATTATTTTTGATATGCAAAATTAGAATTTTTATATTTTGGGGGCATTTAGCTTGCTCATGCACTCCACTCTTACAACTATTCGAGCATAGATACACTTGTGCAAAGATATAATATTTTAAACAATTTTTAAAAGATAAAATTTGAATTATATATAGTACATTGGGCATGGTATGCATTTATGTCCAGGCTACTACTTTCACAAAATTTATATTTATATTTTTTAAGTGTCACAATTTTAGGAATTTAAAGTTTGAATCTAGATATGTCTGTAGCTGTATGATTCATCTTTTGTAAGTGGATCACATTTGAGCTTAGTGATCCTCCACATATTGGTTTCAATTTAGTGATCCATGTATTGCATCCCACCTATTATTTTAAGTTCAACAAGTGAGCAACATTTGAGATTAGTGACACTCCACGTCTTGATTGCACTTTAACGAACCACTTTTTTGGTTCCCACATATTCAAAAGCATTACAAAATATTCTATTAAGGTTGGAGTATATGATATTTCTAACTCTATCATCTTTATTAATTATTCAAATTGAGACTTTAACACTCTCAATTCACCATAGGTTCAATGCTTCTCCACATGCCTCAATAAGGGGGCATGTACATCTCCATGACAAAGACAAGTTTGTTTACACACCAGGTGTCACATTTCTTTTTCTCTAGTAATTTTATGCATCACTAGAATAAAGTGGCATAAATGTATACACTTGAGTAAAATTAAAAAATACTTGGCAATGCTTATTCTTAACATCTTTACCTTGTTTGGTTGATTTTCCATTCTGATAACCCACAATCTCTAAGAAAGCTTTCAAATTCTCATAATTAATTTGCATGTGTCCTAGAATTCCCTATTTTATCTCTATTTGTCCTTCCTCAGCATATACTTCATTGTCACTTTGGTTTAGAATCTTTTTTTCCTATTGGATAAGAGTGCATTGTGGTCTTATCCCTAGTGCTCTAACGACCATCTTTTCAAAATGACACACTTTGTAATGGCTTTCCTACACAAACCAATAGGTTAGTTATCAGTCAAATCTAAAATATTCTCCTATAAAATCACATCAAGAGTCACACTTGAACCTACCTAACTCTCACTAATAAAAAATATTTTTTATGATTTCATAAGTATCTATATTCTGAGTAAAGACTTTTATTTCAATTTTCATGCAATACCATAGTCCTTGGCCAAGTCTACCATGTGTTATTGTAAGTTAAGGGAATCATTTATCAAACATTACAATCAAAACATTTATAGTTACACTAAAATGATCTTTCCTAAAGGGATAACTACATCGACCTAATGCCTTTAGGCTATGTAGGAAACACTTAATTAACAAGGGGTTTTATGAGGATATGTTGACCATTCCCACATCCTTCATTTTTCTCCCATTTGCATTTGATATATGTTGGTTTCTTGTGCAAGACTAAGGCATTAACTTTATAGGTCTTCTACACATAAAATCAAGATTTGCATATAAATAGATCACACACAGATTGAGGTAAACAAGCCCATATTTTTAGACCCATCACATAGTTTGCATAGACAAAGCCACAATAATAGACAACCATGCATTATGACATTGTCTGCTTTATGTAGCCTTGTCCCAATATATAATAGAGTTCTATTTTTTAATGCATCTATGTTTTTTAGGTTATTTAAAGTATTCATAACTTACAAAAAGTTAATATAGTCTGAATTAATATGTTTTCAAGGACAATTCTCTAACCTTAGCCCTAGTTTTTTATTTTTTATAATTTTTAATTTTTAAAAAATTTATAGATATTTGTATTTACTATATTATATTTTATTTAACATCCTGGATCAAAATTTAATAGTTAACATTTCCAATTAGATGTAATTGTAATTCATAATTAGTTTTAGTGTAAATAATGTCATTGATTATGACTCTAAGTCCTATTGTGTACTTCTATGCATATGAGTGACATTTGAACATGTCCCTTATATGTAACCCCTTAGCCTTCTTCTTGTGTGTCTTGTGTGATTTTGTATGTACTCTTTGTGTGTGTGAGTGCCATGATCATAACTATTATTTTCTTAATATTATGATGATATGATCAATATCATGCATCTTCTCAACTTTTCAATGCCATGATGGATATCATGCCTCCTCCTCGAATTGATATATATCAGTTTCAATTACTTAATATATGATCATTATTCACTATATTTCTCATTAATAACATATATATCAATATAACACTATGTATGATTGGTACTACATGCATCTTACATTACTATATTACTCATTTTATCTATGATGATGTCATACTCTCCAATGTTATCATTATTACTCCAAATCTCAATCTTTTATATAACAATAGTGGTAAAAATTTCTTATTTTGAGTTAAATTATTTTGCAAGCTTCACAATTCATCTCAAAAGAGGGGGTATACATAGTGGCTTGTCTTAGAGATTGAGATGTAAAAACTCAATACACAAACATGAAAAGATAACATTTACTCAGTTCATCATAATTTATACTTAGTTTCTACCGAAAAATTAGTTTCAAATAACATCACTCCATTTGGACAAAGTGCAAACCAAATTTATCCAGAATAGTGTGATGTCATTGTAGAATTTAAAAATATATTTTTCTAGGTTTTTTAGAGTTATACTTAGTCTATAGATCAATTTCAATATTGCTCAAAAATAGTTTCCTATATTTATGCTCAGTTTGTCTTAAAATTAGGGGCATTATGCATAGCATGTGTTCTAGGTTTTTACGTAATTTTTGCATAGAAAATTACTTGATATTACTCAACTCCAAAATCTATATACTCAAATGTCATATTAGTGGCATGCACATGACACATGGTCAATTTTATTACTCAATTTTGTACCAAATTTTTGCATAATGAATGGCAACTCATGTCCTTCTCTACACTATATACACCAAACTTAGATCATACTATTTTGTACTAGTTTTACACTAAAAATGAATCTTATTATGTCTATAGTGGTTGATTCCCCTTTTTACACCAATTTTTTACTAGTTTGTCACCATAATGATCTATTGGAATTCATATAAGGATTCCAAGCTACTCTACTCCTTTGTGTATAAAAGTATCAAATCAAGCACACATTGAGTTCTTAAGAACACTCTCCTTCTAATGAGAATTGGGGACTTCACAATCCAATCCATGGGTTTCGATGTAAAAAATATCCAAGGGTATTACCCTCTCCAGTCACTAGTTTTTCACTAGAAAAATAAAAAAATTGCATACCTAAATAGTTATATTTTTTCCTTGTTATTTTAATCTATAAGTGTCTTTTATTCACTTTCAGAATTCCATCTTAAGTAAGGACTGATCTACACAAGATTTATTGTAGGTTTGCTTGAACTATAGCTCAATACGTGGCCTGCATTCAAGATCATTCATTATAGGTAAGTTTAGGTATAAATATTTCCATTTACTCTAGTTCTTTTGCTTTGATGCATTACTAGAATAAAAGGGGGTAAATTTAGATACATAAATTAAAATTTATTGCTAAAACAATGCACTTGTGACCAATTATTTTACACACTTAGCACATGTTCAAATCCATAGATCTAAGTCTTTATTCCTATACTCATATGCAAATGACCCTTAATATTGAGAAACTCTAATAAAAAACATTCATAATTCTCATTCCAAACAACCTAAGGTCATCCTTGGACTAATCCACACTTCCATCTTAGTTATCTTTACTTCTCAAATAAGGCCACTTCTTTAGGACAATCTTACTTGCCAATAGTGTCTAAATTAATCTATTGCATCCTCCTTCCAAACAAAAACTAATTACTCAAATTCATCTAACAAGTTGTCCCACACATTTTTAAAACCCTATATGATGAATTTCCTAAAATATCATTATAAAGCTAAATTTTCTAACCATTTACTCGCTAGGGGCTAATATCATGAAAAAACACAAGAAAATCTAATTACACATTGAGAAGAAAGCATCTATGCTTCCTAATTTTGAGTCCACACATCCCTAGTAGCCTTGAGTTAAGTCTAAATATACCTCAGAGGCCATAAGTCATTGTTGAAGCACATAAGTACACTAATATTACACCAACATGTAGCATTATACCAATATTTCACACACACAACCATAGCATGGGATAATTTCATGGATTTTGATCCTTATTCAAAGTATTGGTGTGTAGGCAATGCTCAATACAAGGGGTGTTGAGGTTAAGCACAACTTTAACCACTAACCCATGTTTCTAAATTATTATATTTATTCTTCATTTTCTATTGATTTGGGGTTACAAGTGAAGAATAAGGCATACAATGACTTTCGTAATGAATCACACATATCCTATCATGCACATATGACCTAAATTCAAAGGCTCTTAGGTCCATTTTTACACATACGATAAAAATTTAGTAGACATCATCACTCCCTATAGACACCAACACATGTTGGTCTCATCTAGATAATGTAGCCTTATCTCAAGTGGTTGTAAATCCTTGTTACTGATTTACAGTGACTTATAATAACCACATAGTTAGTTTCATAGTCACAATCATAGTCTTGCATGTTCTATTTATAGCTAAGTTGTTCTTCTTTGGAACTTTTCGTATTTAGCATATCTCTATATTTTGTAATTTCTAAATAAAAATTCTTGATTTATGTTTATTTTATACTTTTTAATTTTACATAGCAGTTTGTCATGATTAAGATTAAAACTCTCTTAATTCTAAAGTTTGATAAAAAACAATATAGCCATATTCCATTGCACGTTGAGTCTTATATTTGGTACGATTTGATGAAAAATATAAGTAGTTATTCAAGATATAGAAAAGGATATGATTAAAGAATTTCATGATGGTATGTATGTGTAGGCACTATTTTTGAATTATATAACACTACAGTCTTGTACACTTGGCAAATGCATATCGTGGATGTACCTTCAGCTTCTAGACCTTTCCCATTTCTAAAAGGTTTGCATACACTATCTCTCTATGCCTAATTTATTATCTCTTAGTCTGATCTATGTATTATGATGACTCAAACCTGCTATCTTTCCTAGAATATTGTAAACCACTTTATATTGCATCTCTACAAGTTTGGTTCATGCATCTATTTTCCAACTACCTAGACACTTGCTTCCTAATCAAATGCTTATGTCGAAGCAATTGTCCAATGCCCTAAAGTCATCCAATTTATAATTAAAACATATTCTAAAGATTGGCCTATGTGATTTAATGAATAGTATTCTCCAAGGATATTGGTATAAATATAAGATCAACACTCATTATTTTTTCACCTACTCACAAGGAAACTTACCAAAAGCATTTTATCAAGCACCCAAGTGAGAAAATCCTCCCTATTTTAACCTATTTTCATATCAATCATAGGGACAACACATCTATAGGTCTAAAGTATTAAAAGAGCACCCCAAGAATTATATTTTCCAAGTTATAAACTAGGTCATTGTTGTACTTATCATACATTACATGATTCACACACAAGTTAACATGTAGCAGATAACTACATAATTTTTAGGCCCTCTTTGGAGTATTGGCTATGTAGTCAACACTCATTGACATAGGGATCTTCAAGGCAACTTGACACTATGTGCCCACAAACCCATTTTTCCCACATGATGTAGAGCATCAAAAGATGCTAAGAATGTAAATAAGTTTTAAGAGTTTCATTTTTGGTATTTTAAGGGTGTGAGAGACCTTATATGGTCCTCTTGATTGATTTAGAGTCATTAAAAGTCTTAAAGTAGTGTGTTTATAGGTCTTTTGGTTTTCTCACCAAAATACTTAGTTTTAAAATTTGAATTTCTAATCTAGTTGTGTGGGGTGTTACGGAGTATTGAGTGAAATCTAAAAAATTTAAATGTTATAAAGGTTCCTAATAGGTTTTAGAGTGTGTGTGATGGGTATCTCAATGTACCAGGCATAGTAAAAAATAATTTAAGCATTAATTTTGAAGTTGTAACTGCCACCTACATGGTAATGGTCTTGTAGAGGAGTTATTCTTGCATGATTGAGTAATATTAAGGCTGAAAACTGTAGGTAGAAGGAGAGTGTGTGGTAAAATATAAATAGGAGAGTATATTTTTGAATATACAAAGGGGATAACTTTAAGATAGATCAATATAAGTTCAAGAATTAAAGAAAACCTCCTTGTTCTATAAATTATGTGTACGATTATTTTAGAGCTAAAAGCAAATTAATGAAAGAAATGATGTTTTGTGAGAGTATAGTGAATTTAAAAATATTTTTTATATGTTTTTAAGATTATATATTTGCCTTTCCTAAATAAATAATGAGTACTACTTACTAATCTGACTATGTTTAACACAGGCAAGATCATGGATTGAATGCATTATTTTTGCATTAACTTTAGTGTTTTAATAAAATAGGTATATAAATGAGTGTCTTTATGATAAATTTTTCCCTTTTAAATGCTTTAATAGATCAATAAGTCAATACTAATATCTAATCTTGGTAGCAGTTGACATAGTCAAGAAGGACTTTCAGTTCTGGAAATATTTCATGTGGAGTCTTTAAAGGATTATTCAAGACCAATTATCTATTGGAAATGATGAGGTATGTTTATATAGACCCTAAAAAATCTCCACTATATTTATAAGTTCAATATTCATCTCCAACACTTAATTTCATAAACACAGTGCTTGAAAAAGAGTCTGAACCCTGCTAATTTGCTAGTTGAAGGTTTATTGAGGTTATTTTTATGCAAGTGGCCAATGAAAAAGTTGAAGAGAGTTTATAATTGATGTAATAATTAATTTTAAGGTTTATATACCTTATAAAGTGCAAAATCCATTTATAAACCTCACTATTCTATCACACAATCCCATAGACTCAAAACTCTACCTATATATGTTTTAAGAACATCTAGTGATTGATCCAAAATAAATAAATATATAAGAACCTAAAAATAGGTGGGGTAGACATTATCTAACTATTATAAGATTTTTAAATTTTTTTGAAGTCATTTTTAACACATTTTTCCCCCTTTTGTGCTTATACAGGCCTGTGAAAGTTAAGACTAGGGTTTCTAAAGGGAAAATCAAATAACTTCTATTTGAACTAGAAAAAATTCCTAAAACTTGGTGGTTTATTATAACTTAATGTTTAAAATATAATTCATATGGTTTTATGTTGGTATTGGACTGTACGGTATGGTTTCTAATACACTAGCTTGGCATTATGCCTAAAAGAGACTTATAAACATGAGAGGGGTTTAAGTTAATAGGGTTACACTAAGAGTGGAGTCATAAAACTTTAGGAGAAGATATATGGGGATAAATGGTGCCCAAAAATATTCCTATTTTGTCTTAATAATATTTTTACAGATCAAACCAAGGAACTTTACATGAAAACATTGCTATAAAGAGGTGGTCTAAACAAGGAAAGAGCAGATTGATGGATGGTGTAAACTTAGGAATTGAGGAATATGTTGGTATGCCTATGTGGGTTCAAATAATAATATTAGAGGTCATATAATCCTAGAAATAATTAAAGAACCATTAGATCATGAAATAGGCTTTCAAGCCTATGAACCTACATCAGAGAGAGACAGAGACAAGTTGGAACCAAGGATGGGATAGTGGAGTTTTAAGATTTGTGCATAAGGATGATGGTGTTGATACTACAAGAAAAAGAGAATGAAAAATACATAGAGTGGAGATAGGTGTTCAAGATCAGTGAGGACTATGCATGAAAAGAGGCTAGGAGCCTAGTGGAAGAGTAAAATTAAGAAAGAGAGTTTAATATGCAAGTAAAGTATCTGAAAGAATGAAACAAGATCAGATTCATAGAAAGGATCAAGTCAAGAATTAGAGATAGGATAATATAACATAATGTTGTAGGCCTAGACCTCTTCATCAAGTGGTATTAGATTAGGTAAGCTCTTAGAACAATTCATGTTTTTGAAGTGTGAAAGGTTACTATTATTGAAGATTGCTTATTAAGATTGCATGTATATTGTAGGAGAGGAAAAGTGAAAGGTTTTCAAAACCTTAAGTGAAATAAAGTAAGATATTGGTGTGGTGAGAAATCCCTAAATCCATAAAGGCTTTGAAGATAGAAAGAGAGCTTTTGTAAGCTCAAAAGGTAAGCTCAAGGAGAGTTTAGAAAAGAAAAGACTAGTCTTAGGCAAAGGACTAAAAGGAGAAGAGCCCCAGGTGAGGTCCTAAGAGGTAAGTAGGTTAAAATTTATAAGGAGAGGTAGGTCCAAGTGAGGCCTAAAGTGTAAAGAGAAGGAAATAGTAAAGAGAAAATAAAGAGAGAGATGAAGGTCTTAGATAATGAAATTTTCCATAGAAAAGTAGGTGAAATTTTTACGAAGAAATAGATGGATGTAGAGAAGGAAATAGTTGAGTTGAAAACAATATTGGTATTTATAGGTCAAGTCTTGGAGGATGTTTTAGTATATTTTTGTTCATTTTTATTAATTAATAAACTTACTAAAAATTGAAATTGTGATATAGGGTTTTAAATGGATACTTGTGATGAAGGTTGTGCATCGTTAATCTAGTAAAGTGGAAACTTCTTTTTGGCTTGGAAGGATTACCTGCACACAAGAGATAACTTGGACAATATTGATTAATAAAATAGATAAGTGAACTCCCTAATGTTATATCAATTCTAGGAATTGGTACACTTCCTTAAGGAGGATGTCAGTCCATTGTTTTATGCAGTCAAGTAGATAATGCAATAATAGAAATTACAACAAAGCATATGATAATATAAATGTGATACTAAAATGAAATGGATTAATCTATTGCATAGTTGTTATAAAATCATTCACTCTAATAAGCTATAGTTGAATCTTTTTGTTCTTGTATTACTTCTAATTATTCAGTGACTGCTTTTAGAGTAGGGGCAAAAATGATTGTGTAAAGTCCTAGCTCAAAGGAAATATCAATCTAATCTATGAATAGTAGGTGAAGGACTATGGGTAAATCATGGATGGAAACCACATCATGTATAATGCATATAAATGTCATCTACAAACAAAGATTCATGATTTTAAGATCAGAGATAGCTAATTAAAATTATATTAGACTATTAAATTAGCTTGAGATTATAGACAAAAAGTAAAAACATAGGGATCGATGTTGATTATCTGAAAATTAGTGTCGATTAGTAATCGATGTCAATTCGTATGAAGAATCATCATCAATCCTAATAGTGGGGAAAGAAAACTCAGGATGGTACCTAAAGGTGGGATTTAAGGGATTCATAAATGGGTTAAGGGCTAGTTAATGATCATCTAACCAAACTAAGTGTGATAAACAAAACATAAATAAGCAATACATGAATCAGAATATATTAAACATGAGTAATATATACCTATAAAATGCTTCTATTATTACAGAGAATTATCATGTTGATGGGGATATGCTTAACCTTTAAATGAGTGTGGATAGACTGAGATAGGTGCATCATTCTTCTATAGGTGTTCTAGGGCAATTTATCTAGCATTCCAGTGTATGAATTCAGGATCCTTCAGCTTGAAGATGGTCTGGGTTAAATCAAAATCGATCTTAATAAGATCAATGATGATCATGGGGATCGGTGTCGATCCAATTTAAGTTTACCATGTTCATTTAAAAAATGCCAATTCATAAGGTTAAACTTAGTCTAGGTTGTTTTTAATGAGGTTCAGCTAGTGAAAGGTTATTAAGAGGTTTAAATAACTTATAATAAATTTAGGGAAATTTGACTAGATTTAGGGAGGATTAATTAGTTACATAAGTAGAAAGTAATTAGTAAGTCTAATTATGCGACGTAAGATAGTAATGGTAAAACTAAATTAACTAAGGTAAAAAAGAATGGGGAAGGGGTAAGATATATTTATTCATAATATAATGGTGTAAATTTATAGTGTTTACATTTACCATTTTTTGTTGAGTGGTTTGTGATAACCTATTGTGAGATAAAAACTAGGATGGGTCCAATGCCCCAAGTTTATGTGAGGAGGTATCCCCCTTAAACTATGAACTTGTAAAGGGTGATGAGGTGGAGATAGGTTTGAAAATGAGGTGGTAATAGATAAGATAAATAGTAAATGATCATCCAAGATGCAAGGATAAGCATGAAGTATAATGTTCCACTAACAATACATAGGATATATGAACAAGAATGCCCAAGGCAAACAAGTAATGGATTGTCACAACTACCAACATGTAGGTGAAATCAAAGGCAATCAAGAGGGTAAAGTCTAGGATGGGCTAACCAAAGCATCTAGTGTGTTTGGTATATGTGCACTACTTAGAGACATTTACTCTTAAGAGGAGGTACATTTTTACGATCCACAGGGGATAGAGTCTGAAATGAATGTAGACCTCTCAAAGTCTGTGGGACCATCAGGGGGTCTATGTCCATAAATCAGTAGTGTTGGGTAATAAATAATGGGATAGTTATAATAAAAAATAAATTAAGTGGCCTCAGAATAGGACTATAAGGATGCAAAGAATTTACAAGGAGTGCAAGGAATAAGTCAAAATGGATAGAATTGGCATCGATCTAATAGATTAATATTGATTCTTAGAGAATCGAAGTCAATTCTAAAGGGCTATAAATAGGATGTCAAATGGGTTAGGAGCTCATTTTTGACTTGAGAACATATGATCCAGAGCTAAAAAATTGACACATGTCTACATATTTGAGCAAAGTATATAAGATGGAGGCTAGTGGGAGTAGTTTATGGTGATGACAATCACATGACTAGGTAGGGGTAATTTTTTTTTGGTTTTTTAGATATTTTTCTAAAGGGCTATAAATAGGATGTCAAATGGGTTAGGAGCTCATTTTTGACTTGAGAACATATGATCCAGAGCTAAAAAATTGACACATGTCTACATATTTGAGCAAAGTATATAAGATGGAGGCTAGTGGGAGTAGTTTATGGTGATGACAATCACATGACTAGGTAGGGGTAATTTTTTTTTGGTTTTTTAGATATTTTTCACACTTTCTAGAATTAGTAGGGGTCAGCATCAATCGATACCGATTGCTTGATGATTGACCATCGATTAGTTATGGATCAACATTGATTATGTAATCGATATTGTTTGGGTGCTAATTGGTGTCAATCTCTAAAGGAGTGGTGTTAATTCCTATGGGTAAAAAATTTAGAGTATAGATTTAGTGGTGTAGAAAAATAAAGAAACTTGGGGGTTCATGGGATTTTAGGCACACATACTACTGACCATGCAGGATCGAGTGCCATCATTACTAGAGAAACTAATAGAGGTGATAGGAGATGTGGATTGGAAGCATATAGAGGTAGTGGGTTTAGGGGGACTACACCATTATTGTTGAGTACATTGAGAAAAGAGTCTACTTATGGTATTATTAGGATGATGGGATCTACTAACATGGACTTTTTCACTGTCGACTAGAGAGATGACCCTGACATTAGAGGATATATATAGGATAATATGACTATCAGTATAGGGGGAAGATATTATTCTAGTGAATTTGAGGTGATGAGAAATAGTGCTGGCATGGATATATGGAGATGTTATAGATATTATGTTTACAATGAGAGGAATTAACTTTGAGATGCTATATGATCAAGACTAAGACAGGAGATGAGTGATCATCATGATGATGTTGGCTATATCTTATTATGAATTTGTTGATTCAAGTGGGGGAAAATTTACATGGATCTTAATAGGGGTTCTAATAGATATGTGGGAGTATCAGACAATGTTTTCCTAGGCTCCTACACTTTTATCATAGATATACAAAGAGTTGTGGGGATGGGGGACACAATGACACTTTGGCCTAGATGTGACCTCTGTATTATAGTGTTGGGATTATGAGCACATATGATTATTACAACCACTAGGGATACCATGGATGGGATGGCATCAGTTTACATTCAATGTTATCTTTTTGTAATGGAGGGATGACTTTGCCTAACCTCATGGAGATGGGGGAGTACATGAATTGGATTTTTATATCCAATTTCTAGAGGAGACGGAGGAGGAGGTTGTGGTATGGAGGCCATGTGTTATATTTACAACATGGTTGAGGATGGAGAGGGAGTTGATGGTGGGGCAGCGAGTGAGGTGTTTATGAGGATGATGCATGGAGCATGTAGAGTTAATTCAATTTGGGCTAGTGTAGTGATAGTTTAGGCTACGTCAGGACATACCTAAAGCACCATAGGTATATAAGAGAGATGACTCTGAGGGGGAGTTTCCAAAGCCATAGGTGATATATCTAGATCTTTTGGTGGAGGAGGATATAGAGGAAGTGGATGTAGATGATGTCAGGGCTACTGAGGCATACTTTTTATGGTGGATGGACCAGCTTAGAGGAGGGTAGGAGAGAGTGGTGCAATTATGATGGTAGATAGGAAATGTAGATATGGTGGATGTGGAGGAGATAGGAGGATATGATGAGGGAGAAATGGATTTATAAATATTGATAACATAGAGGGATGTGGTATAGGCACAATTATCTAGAGTTGACTTTGAGCAGGGTTACCTACATGCTAGCTTGACTGAGTTATAGGGGCATTATGACTCATTACATATGAGTTATGATGATGCATATCAAGATAGAGATATATATCATGACTAGTGTGAGAGACTCTGAGTATTAGCAGGGGTAGTAGGAGAAGCTATATCAATATCTACCATAAGGGGAGGGACAGAGGGTAGGAGGATGGGGCCGCTAGGTATGATGAACATGGATAGGTATTAGGATGTTATGGTATAGCTTTGGTACTATGATAAATTGTGATAGATAAGTTACCAAAGGTTTCTATATATGACACCCACATAACCACATAGGGTTGGATTCCATGACGGACACAGACTGCTATAACTAGCATGGGGAGTGTACCACAAAGGAGGGATGGGAGGGATGGAGGAGGAGATGGAGGTGAGGATGGAGGAAGCAAAGGAGGTAGAGTGAGTATCCACATAATCCAGATCTAATTTATAGAGTAGCCATATCTATGGCTTATTATATGGATTGGATTTGTATATATTATATATCATGACATTCCTATGATGTACATTTGATCTTTTGTATATATATTCATGAGTTTTATGTACCACACGTTTGTTACATCATCTTGTGCTACTTGATTATGGATCTAGATTATTTATATTATGTTTATATGGTTATCAGAGTTTATTTATGTGATATATCATGCTTTTTATTGATTATATGGTATTTACAGGATTATGGTTTTTAGATCATGCGATGTAGTTTTAAATTATTGTCTTGATTATGGATTTATGTGTATGTGTTTCAATAAATTTATGATGGATCATGGATTTTAAGTTATGCGATAATTTTAAAGCTTATGAATTTATTGTGTATTTGGCTATAGATTTTATATTACATGGATGATGTTTACATGGCTTTTTTCTGTTGATTAAACTAATTAGATTATGTGGGCTATCATGGATCGAATTTTATGTCATGGTAGATTATGGATTTAAATAATGTTATGGGTTTTAAATGTTTTTAAATAATGGTAATTTATGATGAAATGGTTTTTGTATTAACTTATCAATAACGTATGATTCATAATTGGCTTGAACCCTAACCAACACTAGGCCTTTTGTTGATTTTGCATAAGCTCCCTTTTATCGAATGTTAATAAAAATCCTTAACAATCTCATGTCAACACAATTCACAATTCTTTGGTCTGAAAATGGTATTTTTATGTTTTTGGGGAATAGGGGGAAAACTTAATTCTTCAGGAATACACATATTGTTTTATGTTTTCTAGTTTTTTAGGTTAACCTTAAACTAATCCATGTATACATGTAGACTGATCAATGCAAGAAGTCTATAAATTTATGAAAGTTATCAATGCACGAAGCTTACATGGGATATAATTTTGATTTTATACATTTTTAAATGGTTTTACTTTTAATAGGAAACTAATCAATGTAGGAAGTTTCCTAAAACATAAGCATATGGCCATCCTTTAAGGGAGTGGTCTATATATTTAGATGCATATATTTTATCAACTATCCTTCGAGGGATTAGTCTGTAACTTTGCTCTTTTTCTTGATTTCAATAACAACTTTACTTCAAGGGATCAGTCTATAACTTTGATCTTTGAACTTAATTTTATATCCCAAATTAACCTTTTGCCATGGATTAGATTTAAGGCAACCTAGGGTGTTTTCGTAAACCAAGCCACGGAACAACACAATAGTCTATTCCTTTCGAAGAAGCTTTTAAGGTGAAGTAATTTAGGCAATAATGGTTTTGAGCTCCTCGTTATTTTGAGTGAAGCTAATATATGAGAACATGTTATGAACAGAGCTAGGGTGTCCATATTTAAGGATAAAATAGGTATACTGCTCGAAATTCACATGATTCTCTATCATTATTAGGTATGTTTAGAGATAGGGGTTAAGATTTTAAGAGAATTTATACTGACTAGAATTTTTAATAGGATTATTAACAATATAAAGGACATAGATGCAAAGTGTTAAGAGGTTCACTTTATGGTTTCCCATCAAGGGAGGCCAAGTAATATGCCCCATATCCATATTTATGAGTAATAATATAGGGTCCAAGCCAATTTAGAGCAAACTTTTCTCATTTAATTCTTTCCATATTTGTGACATGTTGATTTTATTTATGGATAAGGTCATCGATATTAAATTCTTATTCTTTTAAATGTTGATTATATATATGTTTTATTCATTCTTGATATACATGAAGGTGACCAAGAGTTATGGCTCGATGCTCATCTAAAAGTTCTAGCTGTGTTAATCATTATTGATAATAATCCTATTTAGAAATGATGTCCTTAAGAGATATCCAAAGAGAATTAATTTGGACTTCTAGGGGGAGAACTACTTTGGTGCCATAGACTAAAGAAAAATGGGTACCACCTATAAGGTTTTGAATATTGGTTCGATAAGCCCACAAAGCAAAAGGTATGTGAAGATGTTAATTCTTTCTAGTCTCATTGACCATTTTGGTTAACATCTTGACAAGGGTTTTGTTGGATGCCTTGGCTTGTCCATTGGATTATGTATAATAAGGAAATGAGAAGATTAGCTTAATGTTGAAGGAATCACACAAATTTTGGACCCATTTATTTAAAAAAAAATCCCATTGTCTGTCATGATTTTATACGGGATACCAAAATGACATGATATAATGATTAATAAAATCAATGATCTTATCTACATTGGTTGAAATAATGGGAACAACCTCCACCAATTTAGTGAAATATTTAATAGCAGTAATAATAAAACCGTCACTGGGAAGATTTAGGATTAATCTTCCCTATAAGGTCTAATCCAGAGAATGGATAAATGTTTGTGACTACCTATAATTCATGGATAGGTACATGGGATAAGTTGGCATGTTGTTGACACTTCATGTATTTATTGACATATTCACAATAGTCTCGATTCAAAGTGGGACAATAATAACCTATTCGCATAATCTTCTTGATGACAGTTAAACCACTAAAATAGCCACCACATATTCCATCATGTGTTTCTTTGATTGTGAGATTTGCTTCAGAACTCGAGAGACAAGGGAGAAAAATACCATTGAACCCCCGCTTATAAAAAACACCCCCTAGTATTATATATCGGGTATTTTGTTGATGAAAAGTGTTCTTAACATTTTTGGATAAATCTAAAGGAATGATACCTTTAGACAAATAATTAAATATATGTGTGTGCAACAAATCTAAGTGATTATCTTCTACAATATGGATAGAAGAAAGATCAATTTTGGTATAAAAAAGGTTAATTGACTTTGTGGATAAGGATAAATAAGTTAGATTATTGAGAGGAAGATGAGATAAAGGAAGCCATGGTATCAACAAACTTGTTGGTTGATTGAAGAATGGCCTGGATGACATAGTGGTTAATAGTAGCTAATAGCTATGCTACTAACATTTTATACCTTTAGAAGATGTTATTCTTACACTGATATATGTTATTTATTTGATTGCATACCAGCTAGGGGTCTCTAAAAATATGAAGAGACTTAATACCTAGAGCCAAAACTGTTTGGAGATCGATAAGTAGGGCTTTATATTCTACCATATTATTAGTATAGTCAAAATCAAGTTTGAAATATAGGGGTATAGGAATGCCCTCTGGTGGTATTAGAATAATCCTTGTTCCCCCTCCATGTTCCCATTTATATCCATCAAAGAACAAAATCATATGATATTCAAGATCTCCTTGGGATGTGGAGGTTATAGATTCATTAGGAAATTCATAACTAGATGGTAGATTATTAGCAAGGGGTACCTTAGATAATTGATCGGCAATGATCTACCCCTTAATCAACTTCTAGTTAAGGAACTTGAGATCAAACTTGATGAAAAGCATAAGCCATCTTGTCATTCATTCATTTTGATAGGGTTTTGAATGCATGAACTTAAGCATAATAATGTTTGTAATCGCATAGGTTTTGTGATTAAGCAGATAATGGTGAATCTTAGAAGCTATGAATACTAAGGCCAAACATAATTTTTCAATATGCATATAATGAGTCTAATACTCAACCAAAGTGTGAATTATATAATAAATGTTGTGTTCTCTATGTTGTTTGTCTCGATGGGTATGCATGGCATCTAAAGCATGGTCCATAGTTGAGATATACAAGTAAAAAGGTTTATCCTATTATGGAGGAATAAGGATAGGGGGAGATAAGAAATACTTATGAAGTGTATAAAAGGATACTTGACAATTTAAATCCCATACAAAGTGGTTGTCATTCTTAAGAAGGTGATGGAATGGTTGACATCGATTAGATAACTGTGAAATAAAATGGTAAATAGGATATAGTTTCCCTGTAAACTATGAATCTTCTTGAGGTTGGAGGGAGGTGGCATATCAATAATGGATTTAATTTTATCAGGATTAACCTCATTTCCCCTAAGGGAAATGATAAAACCTAAAATCTTTCCTAGTAAAACCCTAAAGACACACTTTTTGGGGTTAAGATGAACCTAATATTTGATTAAACAGGCAAAGATTTTCTAAAGGATAGATAGGTAATCTTTACGATACTTGGATTTACCAAGGAGATCATACACGTAATCTTCAACAATTTTTTGAATTAAATCATGAAAAATATAGGTCATGACACACTGATAAGTTGTTCTTGCATTTTTCAAACCAAAATGCATGACCTTATAAAAAAAAGTCCTCCATGGAGTAATAAAAGAGGTTTTATGATGATCTTTTGGGGTGATAAGGATCTACGTATAGCCAAAAAATGCATTCTGTAGTGAGATCCATGAGCTAGTCAATATTAAGAAGGCGAAAATTATCTTTTAGACAAACAATGTTAAGATTGCGAAACTCAATACAAAGGCATAGTCCCCTTGTGGGTTTTGTGACAAGTATTATGTTAGATTCCCATTAAGGATAATTGATGGGTTGGATAAATTTAATGGATAAAAACCATTGCAATTCTTCCTTGACAAGAAGCACTATGTGAAGATGAATTTTTCAAAGTTTTTATTTTACTGGTTTAGCTTCAGGGATGGTGATGATGTTATAGATAACTATAGTAGGATATATTCCTAGCATATCACTATGAGACCAAGTAAAGGCTTAGCTATGATTAGCAACGAATGTCATGAAATCTTAGTGTTCTTGAGAATTTAAGGATTGGATAACTTTGATGTTTCATGGGACCTCAAGCATTCTTATGTTAATATTAGTTGTAACTTCATTTAAAAGACTAGGAGAATTAGATGATATCATATTATTTAGATATGAATCTCCTACCCCTAAATATGTTAATATAGTGTCATCATCCCAACACCCCATTACATGGACAAAGGAGGAATCTTCATCTATTAGGTCAAATTAAATTAGGGGAAGGGATATGGTTTTTTCATTATTTTGATAAGTTAGTAGTTCTTAGTGAATGGTGCTAATAAACAAAAATGTTTGGCAGGATGGAAATGGTATCATTGGTTGATTTACGATAACCAAGTGGGGATGATGGTGCTTCATCATCCACATTCATAAAGATATGGGATGGTAAAGCCTAATCATTGTCAGATTTAGGAGTTTTCTTGAAACCAAGGCCATGCTTTTCATGTGGTGTTCTAAGGTCATTGATCATAACCTCATGGGGTCCTTATTCATAACATCATAGGCCAAAGCCTTTCCAAGAACATCATTATAGATAGGTTTGTGTAAAATGTGGTTTGTCAAGAAAGGAAAAGTTAGACATGAATGGTTTGGTACATATTTGACTTTCCCCATATAAGAAAGATCGATCAGTTCCTCCATAGACTAAGTGTGTTTTGAGGTGAGGGGGTGAAGGGGATAATATCTCCTAGGTTGGGTTGGTAATTACACTATTTTTTAGGTCATCCATATTCCTGAAGGGTTGATAAGGTATTAAGAATTAACAACTGATACTCCCCTATAGACAATTGTTGGAATGCCAAGTCAAAAGAGTTTTCATCAGGGATATAGGATAAAGGTATTGTATAACTAGCTGATGTTTCCCCTAAAAATAATGGACTCAAGTTATTTAGGGGGATCAAGACATCATTACACTAATAATTCAAATTATAATTCTTGAATAGATGTGGGTCTACTGGGACAACATGGATCTTACCTACATTTATTTAAGATATTGATGTAAAGTAGAGGTGACACAATGCATAGTGTGTATCCAAGGATGTTTCAGTAAGATGTTATATTTAAATCCCCCTTCTAGCACATAAAATAGCTTTGAGAGGGTACGTATACCTACTTGTATGGGGAGGATGACAATACATAATGTGGGGGCAATAGTTTCATTAAATGCTTATAGGATGGTTGGAGATTGAGCCATAATAGTTTTTGGTAATTATAGTTGTCTAAAAGTGTGTGAGGAGATAATATTTATACTGGCTCCATTATCAATCATAACTCTTTTGATTCATGTTTGATTAACTTGGGTAGTGATAAATAATGGTGGGTCCTGGTTGTTGGGTTGTAATGGAGATATTTTGAAGTCATGAAATGTGATGGATGACAACTTTTGGTAATAGGGATATTTTGAAGTCATAAAATGTGATGGGTGATGACTTTTGTAAGGATCCAGATGAAGGTCGATAGAGGCTAAGGTTCATTTCATTGTACCTAGGTGGCCTGCAAAGCCTCTATCATAACTTCATGATGTTGCAAAGAATTTTGGATAAGTTTGTATAAAGACATTTTGATAGGGAGTTGGTGGACTTGTTTTAGAACCAATATTTTTGTCAACTTTGAGGAATTGTTATATTATGCTTTCCCTAAAATAAAAACTTTGGGTTTTAGTACAAGCATTGTAGGATTATTGTAGAAAAAATAGGATCTTTTGCAATAAATACCTTAGTTTTGTTGGGATTTTGGATTTTATGACCCTGTGTCTGGGATTGAGTGGCTATGTGTATCGCATCTATATGAAACAAGGGTCAATTTATTGTGTTTCCAAAATCATCCAAGTATAGAGGATCTAAGAGGGGTCGATACTGAGTCTCATCAGAGGTTTTATCTTCTTTTTTTGAATTTCTTTTTGACCCTCTTGATAATGTAGTAGTTCTTGGGATGGTCACGACTCTATTAGTTTGATTATAAGGATAATCATGACCAAACTTTTCTAATAAAAGATCATCCTCTTCTAATAAATCTCAGACTACATATTTGAGCACAGTACAACTTTTAGTATCATGCCCTGAGATTCGATGGTGAGCACACTTCTTGTTTTCTTGATACCATGTTGATCTTTGAGTATGGGGGTGAACAGGGTTTATAGGTGGTAGCATGATAAGGGAGGTTTGAAGGAGTTGATTAAGAATCTTAGAGTAAGACTCCCATAATGGATCTTGGTTAGGTTTTTCCACACTATTAGAAATTGCCATGGGGGTTACATTCACTTTTGTATCTTGATTCCATGTACTAAGTATTCGAATGTTTCTAATAGAGGGCACTCTATGCTTGGAATAAGACCTTATACCAAAATTCTAAGGGTAAAAAAGATTTAAGGGATTTTGTATTGGAATTTTTATTGTGTCAAGATCCTTTTGTACTGGTGTATGCTTCTTAGAAGAGTATTCCATAATGGTGCCTTTTGGCCTTCCATAAGGATGAGGTCCAAGTATGGATGTTTTAGTTCGAATTGGTGGTAGAAATATTTTCCCTTTTTGAGTCTAGTCAGAAGTAGTAGGGATATCCTCTTTAAGGAGATCAATTATTATTGGTGGATGTTGTAAGGATTTACCTTTTGGTACCCCAAGGCATTATTCTTTACTTCCTAAAACATTTCCCCTATTTTTCCCTTTTACAGGGTTTGTCTCACCTAAGCATCAAGGGAAGTTAGTTTTGGAGTTGGTCGATGTAATGTAGTAGACATCTCGAGAGGGAGTAAGCTAGAGGGAGTGATTATGTTATGTAAAAGTTCTATAGTGACTAAAGGAATAGTGCATGTATGTTCTAGGATATCTAAACAATTATCCTCCTTGATAATTTTTCATCCTTTATTTTTAATTGGTTTATTTGACTAAGCTTAGGTAGCATTTCTTTAGGAGGATCCCAAATAATGAGATCCAAAAAACTTGAGTGGTTATTAGGAATAGATCTAACTAGTTTAGTTGGATCAAAAATATTTCTTGTAAGGATATTTGGGATCCTTGATGTTTCAAAAGGTGATTCGAAAGCATTGACAACTTATTTAGGTAGAAGTTGATCATGGATTATGTTTTTCACATGAGTCTCATGATTTGAGGTGCTTATATCATTTGCTTGTACAAAATTAGATGTGCAAGAATGGTTGGGGAATGGTTGCCTAAATATATAGATGGATTGATTAAGAGGAACATTAGGATTATCTAAGTGTAATTCCCCTTAGTTTATAAGGTTTTGAACCAAACCTTTGAAATATCAACACCTATTGACATCATGACCATGTACATAATGATAAGTACAAAAGTCATTTTCCTAGTACCAACTAGGTTTGGGGTGAGAATCGTCAAGAAGTCTGACTGGAGAAAGCTCGATAATGGAAGATTTTAGGAGTTCATCTAAAATAGAAGCATATGACTCCCCTAAGGGTGTGTATTGCAAGGTGGAAATCATGTTAGGGTTTTTTAAGGTTGCGTTTGGTAGGTAGAAGGTTTGGATTGGTTCTTTGTTTACGTAGGTGCCAATTTTAATACAACATTTATTATGCCTTTAGTTTCAACATTGTTGGTCCCTTTGGAGGGGTCAGGTTTAAAGTTATTATTACGTAATTTAACATGTCCTTCCTATAAGGCTCAAACTTATAGTTTACAGGCCATGGTAAAGGCTTCGTTAAAAGTTTAAAATGATTATAGTTGTAGTGTTGATGAGATATGATTAGCACACGATCTTGCAAATAACTTGATTAATCTAGGTTGAGGAAAGGATAAAGTTAATTGATTTATAAGACTTCACCACCTAACTACAAAGTTGACAATGGATTCATCATCAATTTTTTTGATGGCATACAGGTTGGTTATGGTTACTTTCCTTGCAATATTAATGGAGAAGTGTTCTAAAAATATTTGGACCAATTGCCCAAAAGAGAACAAGGAATGTGGAGGGATAGAGTTGTACCAATATAAGGTTGGTCTAGCTAATGACATGGGAAACATCCTTAAAAGGAGAGCATCATCATTAACTATAATATATAATACATGTCCAAATGCTCTAAGGTGTTGTTGGGGATCTTTCTTATTTTGAAATTTGGTAAATTTTGGAATTTCCCACTGTGAGGGATATGATTCATTTGGGAAGGCAAGATTAATAGGTTCATTACAAATTTGATCTTACATGAGCATTTTTTTCTAATCAAAGGTAAAGGCTTTTAGATTTTCCATCTTATTCATAAGGATGTTCATGAGGTTAGTCTGGGTATTGTATTGAGGAATACCCCCTAAGCTGTTTTGTTGTGGTTGTTGATAGGTGGGGAATGGAGTGGAAAAGGGTTATGTAAGGGGATAACCAATATTGGTCATGATAGGTTAATATTAAGCCACATAGTATGGGACTTGTAAGGGTATGTTTTTTTTTAGGGATGAGTGAAGGTGAGTGGACATAAAGGATTATGAGGGACCTAAGTATTGAGTAGTCAAGGGGACATATTGTTGAAGAGGCTAACTTAAAGGAACCTATTGTAAAGGTTGGGTTTGAGGATTTGAAGCTTATTTGAATATGTGGGAGAGTTATAGGTATTGAAATTACTATATTTTAAGATGAAATAGTGGGTGGTGGAGTAAGCGTAATTTGGCATGTAGTAAAATTTTGGGTTTGGGTAACGATCGGAAAAGGGTTACTAGATACTACCGATGGTGAATTATCTAGGGGTTGTAATACATTGGTATTGAAACCCATTTGAGGTGGATTGTTGGAAGAGGAAACTATGGCTACACCAAGTACTTCATATCCCTCTAGGGGCATGTCATACAAAAAACCAAAAGATTAGGTTCAAGGGGAAACAATAATTTGTATGGCTTGAGAACTAAGATAATGATTGAGGTCAATTGGATTACTATCTAATATACTAAAGAATTATGGGTCTCCTTGTGTATAAAATTGGGGAATGCCTTCCCCCATGGATTCAAGAAATGTAAGAGGACTTGGTGCATTCTCCATGGATGAGGATGAGGTATGAGATTCAATTTATTTCAGTGATTGTTGTTGCATTAAAACCATGTAGCACTAAAAAAGAAACAAAATAATGAAATGCAAAGATACACAATATTCTTTTGATTATCTCATTTTAGTAAAAGCAAAACACACACACTACTAAAAATACTTAAAATTTCTTTTTAAGAAATTAAATTTAGAATGTGATAGGGGGATGGGTTAATAAAGGTACTAATAAATGGTATTCTAAAGCTAGTTTTAGGTTGTGTTCAAGGATGGGAACCTCTATATATGCAAAGGTATGTTAAGACATGATTCTTTGTTAGAAGGAAGTATGTGGCTTGGTATTGGGGCCTACCCCTCACTTCACACACCACAATGATAAGGGTGTTGGGTGCTTATCCTTTATACTTCTTTACCAAAATTTTTATACTTGGTCAATACATCGAGTCGGTTTCCCCCTTGGTGATGAAATCCAAGTAGGTCCACCTAGGTAGGAAATGTTTTGACACTTATTTTTTAGATAACCATGGTTTGTTTGTGTGTGAGAGAGTGTGACTATCATGATGTAATAATCCACCTAGAATAATCTATGTGGATTATCTAAACAAGTAGAGGGATGAATGCAATTCTTTTTTAGAACTTTAAAAATGAAAAGCAAGGATTTCATATTTTCTATTTTTGAATGCAAACACACAATCAAGAAAATGCAACTAAACAAATGATTTCACAATGAAACATAGTAATAATAATCAGACCCTCGGTCTCATTGAGCGCGCCAAAATGTTTTAGTATATTTTTATTCATTTTTCTTAATAAATAAACTTACTAAAAATAGAAATTATGATACAATTTTTTAAAGGGATATCTGTGATGAAGGTTGTGCATCATTGATCTAGTACAGTGGGAACTCATTTTCAGCTAGGAAGGATTACCTGCACATAAGAGACAACTTGGATAAGATTAATTAATAAGATAGACAAGTAGACTACCTGCTGTTAGATCAGTTCTAAGAAGTGGTACACTCCTTAAGGAGGATGTCAGTCCACTATTTTATGCAATCAATTAGATAATGTAATAATAAAAATTATAGCAAAGCATATGATAGTATAGATGTGATATTGAAAGGAAATGGATTAGTCTATTTCATAGATGTTATCAAAGCATTCATCCTAATAAGCTATAGTTGAATCTCATTGATCTTGTATTACTTCTAGTTATTTAGTGACTGCTTCTAGAGTAGGTGAAAAAATGAGTGCACAAAGTCCTGGTTCAAAGGAAATATCACTTTGATCTATGAATAACAGGTGAGGGACTATTGGTAAATCATGTATGTAAACCATGTCATGTATAATGCCTGGTAATGTCATCTAAAAATAAAGAGTCATGATTTTAATACCATAGATAGCTAATTGAAATTATTTTGGACTGTTAAACTAGTTTCATATTGTAGACAAAAAGTAAAAACATAGGGATCGATTTTGATTATCTCAAAATCAGTATCTATTAGGTAATCAATGTCAATTCATATGAGGAATCATCATTGATCCTAATAGTGGGTAAATAAAACTCAGGATGGTGCCTAAATATGGGCTTTAAGGGATTCTAAATGGCTTAAGGACTAGTTAATAATTACTAAGGGTGATAAATAGAACATAAATAAATAATATAAGAATTAGAATATATTAAAACAAGTAATATAGTTACCTCTAAAAAGATTATAGTATTGCAAGGAATTATCATGTTGATGGGGATATGCTTAACCTTTGAATGAGTGTGGATGGACTGAGATAGTTGGGTTATTTTTTTATAGGTGTTTTAGGATAATTTATCTAGCATTTGAATGTAAAAATTTGAGATCCTTTAGCCTGAGCATGGTCTGGGTTTAAATTCATGTCAATCATAATAGGATCGACAACAATTATGGGGATTAGTTTTGATCTAGTCTAAGTTTACCATGTTCGTTCAAATAAATCCAATTCACAAGGTTAAACTTAGTATAGGTTGTTTTTAATGAGGTTTGGCTAGTTAAAGGTTGTTAAGAGCTTAAAACATCTTAATTCTAATAAAATTAGGGAAATTTGACTAGATTTAGGGAGGATTAATTAGTTACCTAAGTATAAAGTAATTAGTAAGACTAACTACGTGACATAAAATAGTAATGATAAAACTAATTTTATTAAGGTAAAAAAGGATGGAGAAGGGGTAAGACATATTTATTCATAATATAATGGTGTAAATTTATAGTGTCTATAGAGGAGTCAAGACAAATATTTGAGGTAAGAATCAGGAAAATAATTTAGTGGCCTCTCAGAGATTTCATGGAAAAGAGAAGAAGACATCAAGAAGCTAGCCAGTTGATAAAATAGTCAAGGGTATTCGAAAAACAACCTAAGGAGAAGAAGAAGAAGAAGAAGGTAAGCAAGCCTTTAAGTTTTCAATCTGACTATGTCTTGTCATATGTGAATGTAATAATATAGAATAATGAGGAGAATCCCTAATTGAGGGCATGGGTCTTGAAGGTGTGAAAAAATACAAGCATGAGCATCATGCTTATGATGATCAAGAAGAAGAATTTGATTAGACAACAGAATATGGTAATATAGTTATTTGTTATAGTGAGAGTGGAGAAATGTGTGGTGAAGGAGTTATTTAAAAAGCTAAAGGGCCTCAAACTTTTGACTCTAACATCATTTTTGATGATGAACATGCAGATTTATAATAAGATGAAGATGGTATTTTGAACTAGGAGACAATTGAATTTTTAGATAGACTCATGGAGGGAAAGAGTGAGGTTGAAGCACCTATTGAAGTATTTAGGGAATCTAAAATGCAACATGATTTATCTCAATTGAAACATGTTGAAGAAAAATCATATTTTGATCAAGTTAGAATATATTGAAGAAGAGGCATTGATGTGGTAGCATATTATGCAAAGATTAAAAGATTTGAACCTCATAAGAGATGAGGAAACTATAAGAGAAGCTGAGTTAGAGCAAATGAAGATCTTGAATCAAGAAAATGGTGATACAAGAGTTGAATAACTATTCCTAAATAATATGACATCAAGTGGAAGGGGTATGGTTCCTCAAGTTTTTAATATTGACTATGTTTTCAATTTTATATGTGCGGGTATGAGGGAATTTGAAGATAAAGAGATGGAGTCCTACATAGTAGACTTCATCAAAAAAGAAGAAGAGATTGAGAAAATTAGGCTCATAAGACATGAAGACAATAAAAAATAAGAATAAAATGATATAATCAATCATAAGGATAAATGTCAAATACCAAATGATTGGAAGAAACGAAAGAAGAATTAGAATTTGAGCAAAACTCAAGTACTCTCCCACCCGGGGAGTATGATGTAAACTATCATAAGATGATAAGAATGTAAATAAGTTTTAAGAGTTCCATTTTTGGTATTTTAAGGGTGTGAGAGACCTTATAAGATCCTCTGGATTGATTTAGATTCATTATGAGTCTTAAAGTAGTGTGTTTGTAGGTCTTTTGGTTTTCCTGCCAAAAAGCCTATTTTGAAATTTTGAATTTCCAATCTAGTTGTGTGTGGTGTTATGGAGTATTTAGTGAAATATAAAAGTTTTTAAATGTTATAAATGGTCCTAAGAGGTCTTAGAGTTTGTGTGATGGCTATCTCAACATACAAGGCATAGTACAGAGCAATTTAAGCATGAATCTTGAAGTTGTACCTGCCACCTACGTGGCAATGGTATTGTAGAGGAGTTATTCTTGCATTATTGAATAATAATTATTGATAAATTTAATGTAGAGGGATTTTTTGTGGTATAAGATAATTAGGATAGTATATTTGGAATATATATAGGGGATAACTTTAAGATAGATCAATATAAGTCCAAGAATTAAGGAAAACCTCCCTGCTCTATAAATTATGTGTAAGACTATTTTAGAGTTAAAAAGACATTAATAAATAAAATTATGATTTGAGAGAATATATTTAATTTAAAAAGACTATAAATATGTGTTTAATATTATATATTTATCTTTCCTGAATAAAGAATGAGTTATACTTACTAATCTACATGTTAAGACAGTTTAGTCAAGAGAGGATGACTCTTTTTGACATAAGAAGGATCATGGATTAAATGTATTATTTGTGCATTACATTTAGTGTTTGAATGAAATAATTATATAAAGGAGTGTATTTATGAAAAAAATTGGCCCTTTTGAATGCTTGAATAGATCAATAAGTCAATACTAAAAGCTAATCTTCGTAGCAGTTGACACAGCGAAAGACTTTCAGATTTTGGTAATATTGCATGTGGAGTCTTCGAAAGATTGTTCAAGACTAATTTACTCTTGGAAGAGATGAGGTAAGTTGAGATATACCCTAAATAATCTCTATTATATTAATAATTTTAAGATTCATCTCCAACCCTTAAATTTCATAAACACAGTCCTTGAAAAGGAGTCTAAACCTTACTAATTTGCTAGTTGAAGGTTTATTGAGGTTGTTTTTCTGAAAGTAGATAGTGGAGAAGTTGAAGAGAGTTGATCATTGAGGTAAAAATTAATTTGAATGTATAGATACCTTATAAATTGAAAGATCCATTTATAAACCCCATTATTATGTCACATAGTCCCATAAAGAGACTCAAAACTCTGCCTATTTACGTTTTAAGAACATTTAGTGATTAATCCAAAACAAATACCTATATCATAAGATGAAAAAAGGTGTGTCAGACATTATCCAACTATTATAATCTTTTTAAATTATTTCAAAGTCATTTTAACCCATTTTCCCCCTCTCAGCCTTGCACTGGCCTGTGAAAGTTGAGACTAGGGTTTCTAAAGGGAAACTCAAATAACTTCTATTTGAATCAACTAAAAATCCCTAAACTTCATAATAAAGTGTAATTTAATGTTTAAAATAGTATTCATAAGGTTTCATGTTAGTACCATACCATACGGTATGGCTTTTAATACAATGGCTTGGCATTAGGTCTCAAAGAAACCTAATAGCATGAGAGGGGTGTGAGTTAATAGGGTTACACTGAGAGTGGAGTCATGAAACTTTAGGAGAAGTTGTATGGGGATAAATGGTGCCTAAAAATATTCATAGTATGTATTAATCATATATATATGGATCAAACCAAGGAGCTTTGCATGAAAATAGGGCTAGAAAGAAATGAGCTTTAAATAAGGAAAGAACATATTGATGGATGGTGTAAAATAGGGAATTAAGGAATATGTTTGTATGCATATGGGGGTTCAAATAAGTAGGTTGAAGGTCATATGATCCTAGTAAGAAGTCATGAAACATGAGAGCATGAAATAGGCTTTCAAGCCTATGAACCTACATCAAAGAGAGAGAGAGACAAGTTGGAACCAAGGATGGGAGAGTGGAGTTTTGAGATTTGTGCATAAGGAGGATGGTGTTGATACTACAATAAAAAGAGAATGAAAACTACATAGATTAGGGATAGGTCTTCAATATCAATGAGGACTATGCATGAAAATAGGCTAGGAGCTTAATGGAAGAGAAAGATTAAGAAAAAGAGCTCAATATGCAAGAAAGATATCTGGAAGAATGAAACAAGATCATAATCATAGAAAGGATTAAGTAAAGAATCATAGCCAAGGTAATAGATAAGAAGATTTTAGGCCTAGACCTCTTCATCGCCATAGTGAATATGAAGACGAAGAACTAGTTTTTTTCTATTGGACAAAGAATGACAATCCATGACCCAGATCTGAATACACCAGAGCAAAGATGATGTAAAATATAGAAACATCCATGTGGCCGCATTAAGTCTCAGTAGGTATTATGTAATGGAAACCTGCAGCCATGTCAGAAAGTAGTATCCATGCAACTATCATATGTTAACACAATTTTTTGGGGCTACAAAGGTTAAATTTATAGAATTAGGCTACTATTCTAGAATTCAAATCCAGACCACTTTATACCTATTTTAGATCCATATTTGTAATAACATCAAAACTAATTATGTATCTTGTTTCATTGTATTATCTAACATAGTTATACTTTATATTCTTAACATCTCAGTTTAAAAAAATTAGTATATGTTTATCTAAGTTTTGCAAACAATTATCCTACTCTAGACATAGCCTACCATCCTTGTGCCCTATGTTATCTCTTCCTTATTTAACCCTAGATTCACCATATTTAGATTTTAGTGTTAAACAATATGGAGGTTAGTTTTCAAGGCATATAACAACATGAAGAATCCTTATTATAGGTTATCATTGGCCAACGCTTTTCAAATATTGTTTCAATTATTTTAAGACATGTGATACATGTCAATCACATGAGAATCTTAAGATTTCTTCAGCACCATTGTGGCCTATTCTTCCACTTGGTCCATATAAGAAGTGGTGAATTGAAATTATGGGTCCACTTCTTCTTGAACCAACTCCAAATTAACTATGATAGTCTACTCTATAGATAAATTAGAAGCTAAGGAGGGAGAAGATGTCAACACAAAAAATTTCCCTCTAAAATTTTATTCTCATTAGTTATATTGTAAATAATTTTATGTAAAGTTTAATTAGTAGTATCATCTATTAGACATTATCAACATCCACCAAAGAATAACGGCACACAACATGGAATGTCATAAAGTAAAAAATAAAATATTCTATGGTAACTATAAAAGTATTTTAGATAATATTGTGAAAATGATGGTCAATGGTAAAAAGTAAATGTTTGTTGTAAATGGTCATACTAATTTCAAAATTTTATTGTCATGGTAAATAGGTCACTATGGTCAAAGTGGTCCCAAATAAATAATATTTTATTTATAATTATTCTAAAAATGTGATGTCATAAATCTTTTGGATATATTTGGGCTATTTTAATGAGAAATATATGAAATATTAGGTAAAGTCTAGGAAATATCTAGCATATTATTAGGAAAAGTCTAGGAAATATTAGGTAAGTTTACTATTAGGTGGATAGGTGGAGATTCTATTTGGTAGCTTATGCCATGTCAAAATTAATCCTACATAATATTGGTCAAAGATGATTCTTATTTTATCTTGGGATTAGTTAGAGTGCCTTGAGATTCTATAAGAAATATGCAGACTCTCCCCCTCAAATGAAAATACATAGAAATGCAATGAGCCACATATAAAATAAGGCACACACAAAGATGCAATAAGGAAACAAATGAGAAGTAGAAATTAGAGATAGAGTGTGGAGGAATAAATTGGGTTTTGTGAATGTTAAGTTTCTCCTAGAAATTATGTTATAAAGGATAGTGATTGGAGTCCATGTGGAGGTGGTAACACTCGATGGAAGCTAGATTCACCTTTTTCATGTGATCATAAACACATAATTCCATTAATATAGTTAATTATTTAATTTTATCATTGTGTAAATTATTTGTACCATTTGTTTTATTTCTTTTGTATTTTATTTATTGAGTTGTCTCCATAATCATACCACCACAACCAAGTTATGCATTGATAATACAATTATAGCATAAGGAGTTCTTAATGAAATACTTCTTGAGTGTTGGATTGAGTTGACAGAGTGATAAACATGGTTTTACATGTGTCATAAGCTCATTCTCTTTGATCCTATTCACCATAGGAGAAGAGACTCAACTTCCACTTGGTTAACTTAGTACAACTTCAAACAAGGCCAAGACAGACTGGTTAAAATGATAGATTGGGAATTACTCACAAAGCAAGACTTGTTCTCCATTTCTAATGCAAACAATTTCTTAATTTTTTTATTGATGATGCCATTATTTTAGATCACCAACCTATTTGATTTTACACTGAATGGAGCTCCTCTCAAACCAGAGCTACTAAGACTTAGTTTTACCTTAATAATGCTCATAGTAAGCATGAGAGAACTTTGGGCCATATCAATCAAATATGGAACCTGGTGCCCAAACCCCTAGGAGACATAGCTTGGATTTATTAGTGGGTTGATGCCATTACTCAGACTACCACCCTTTTATGTCTGTATGATAACTAAGTAACTATATTTAGATAACATGATCATGAAAAATCATACCATGAATTCCATATGATTTTAAATGAACTGGATAGTTCATCACTCAATGTTCACTTACAATCTAAAGTTGATCAATGGAGACACACAAAAATAATTAAGGAAGCGTACAAGGTTAGAGGAGCACAATTTAAAGTTAACATGCATTGGTTGAGAATGGGGGATATAATTTCTGAATAAGTCTTTGCCTTTATTTGTTCTAGATGAGCTAAAAATAGAATTAAATCCATTCAAGATGATAATGCCAGGCTTACCAAACTCCCAAACATCCTACAAACTTTTACTCATCACCATCATGGGGTGTTTCCTACTCAACCTTCTTCCCTAGACTATGAAACAATACTCTTGCAATGCTTTCAAGTTGTCCCATATAAGTTGTCTGAACCACAAAGAGTTTCATGTGATAGACCTATTTATCTAAATCATCTTAAGGAAGAGGCCATGTAGATAGATTCTGATAAAGCCCTAAGCATTGATGGTTTCCCCTCTGAGTTTTACCAGGTCCTATGGGACACTGTTGGTCCCGATCTTCACAAATTTTATTCTAAAGTTGTTTTGTCCAATTCCTTGGGAAACCTCATCAATCAATGTAATATCATATTCATCCCAAAGGCTAGAGATAATAAGATTATTACCATTGGAGACCAATAACCCTTCTGAATGTCTCTTATAAAATAATTACTAAATCTCTTACCCTCAAATTGAGGTATTTTATTCCCCTCATTATTATAAGTGAGCAAATAGGGTTCATCCAACACAAATATATTCTAGACAATGTTATTACAATTTGGGAAGGTTTGAAATTGACTAGAATGTCTTATAAAAAAAACTATGTTTATGAAAATTGATTTTAATAAATATTATGATAGGTATGTTGGCCATTCATCAATGTGATGCTTCAAGTGTTGGGCTTTGCCCATCAGTTTATCTATACTATTAATATGTTATTTCAAGATGCCATAACTTGAATGACCATTAATTTAGTGAAATATCACAAGTTTGGGTTGTTCATGTCTATTAGGCAAGCTTGCCCCTTAGCTCCCTTACTCTATGTGTTGGATGTGGAAGGATTTAACTATCTTTTATAAAATTATTTGTCAAGAGGATTGGTGAAAGGCATATTTCTCTTCCATTGTGATTAAAAAATAATCAATGGGCATTTTGTAGATGATTATTTTCTTACCCTTTTTGGAGGAAGAAGATTCAGTTAAGAAAGATATGGGATGCCTTGATATTTTTTATCTTACATTAGGCTCATCTATCTAGCAGAGAAAGACTCAATGTTACAAGTAGTCTCTATCCTCCAAACCTCTTTGGTTGAAAGGATATAAATGGAAATGGATCTTGTCAAGTGTATAATTTAAGTTTTTGGGCATTTCCTTTGCCTTTCTGGCCTCCCCTTCTAATTTTTAATCATATTTTGTTTAGAGGGTTGAAAAATAGATTTCCTTTTGGATCACCAAGCCTCTTTCTCTAGTAAGAAATTTCCAAGTTTGCTCCAAGGTTTTGGGTGCTACCCACATTTACTACTCTCTTTGTTGGGCTCCTTCTAAATTTCCATATGCTACATTGGATAAATTTTTAAGGATTTTTTTGGGCTAATTTAGAAGGCCATAGGGTTTTCCGCAAGGTATCTTGGGATATTTTTTGTAGGCCTAAAGAAGTTGGGTGTGTGGGGTTCGTTGACATTAGACTCCAAGGTTATGCTCTAAGTGTGAAATGGATAATAAAAAGCTATGAAGGGAATGAAGTTTGGAAGGTTTTATTTAATAATTTCATTATTCGGGGAACCCCTCTTGGCCGGAATGCATGAAATGGTCTTGATTTGTAGAATCTTCTTTTTCTCATCTGCAAGTTCAAATTTGTGGCAATTTTATGGTTAAAATTGTATGGAATTACTGGGAGCTTCTCAAACCTAACCTCATTTGCATTGAGAATGGCTTCATAAATGGTGTTTTAGTTAACTCTCATTCCCTTTGGTGGTTTTCCATCCTAAATTTATATAACATCCCATTCACTAGGTTCCCTCGATTAAGAGCCATAGACTTTTTTAAAAATGGAATCAAGATTATCAATGACATTTTTTGCAAGGTTTTTTAAGGGTAGCTATTATGGGATATGTTGATAATTAAATATGATCTCAGGCCTAAGGATGTAGATTTAATTCATGAAATTAAAAATTCCATGCCTACTTTACCTTCATAAAATTGAAGTTTTGTTTAGAGACCCATGGTCAAAAGATTGACATTGGCCTATGACTACTCTTTTTTATTGATACATGTCATCCCCCAAAAAATATCCCTCATTTTTGGGACAACATTTGAACTATTTTGGTCCTACAGACCAAAAATCTCTCTTCCCATTTCAAAAATCGTTCTGAGCATTCAGGTTCTTCATTTTTCAAAGCTTTCTCAGAAATATACAGACTCTATAGGATTGAATCTATGGACTCTATAGGCTTGAATCTACGGACCCTGTAGGAAGACAATCTATAGACTCTGCAAGAAGAAAATCTATGAACTCTGCAGGCCAAGTTCTGCGGGATTTGCAGGTTGATTTCTACAGACTCTACAGGAAAGAAGCAAGCTCTCAACACTTATGCGATTTCAAAGTTGGTTCAACCAAAAGAGTTCATCGACAAGCTTCTAAGCAAGGATTGAACCATTGAACCATTGAACCTTGGAGCAATTTGGTTCAACGAGTTCAATGGTTCAAAGGTTCAATGTGTGGTTGGTTCAAGTAGACAAAGGACCTAGTCAAATAAAGGGATTGAACCAATTGAACCATTGAACCATTGAACCAAAGTTGGTTCAATCGGTAGGTTCAAGGGGCTGCCCCAAAGCCAAAGGAACAAGTGCCCTTACGGAGGGCGGTGAACCAAGGCCTAGAACCCTTGTAGAGGGCAGCGAGCAAAAATAGACAAAGTGAATTCCTTTGGGAAAATGAACAAGGCAAAAGACAAAGCAAAATCCTTCAGATAATTTGTCTAAAGGAATTCACCTAAAAAACAAAGCAAAGCCTAGTGGAAAGACAAGGCAAGGAAGATTTCCTTCAAACAAATTGCCCGAAGAAATTCCTTCGGATATTTTATCTAAAGGAAATAAAGGATAAAGCCCATTGGAAGAAAGAAGCCCGAAGGCCATCCGAAGACCACCCGAAGGGTAGATACCCTTATGGGGGGCTCTTCTCGACCCAAAGTAGACCATTTCTCAAGGCCCTGAAGGGCAGGTTCCCTCTGAGAAAGATCAAATGACAAAGCTGAAGGAATTGCCGAGGAAAGTGACGTGCCCACAGATGTCAAAGTCACAACAATGAAATAGCCATTGATCTTTGCAAGTTTAAGCATAGACCCGAATGCATTCAAAAGCTTTAAGGCCAAGGCCAAAAGGAAGAACCATTGAGAGGAGCGTAAAGAGCCAGTAAAGTTGGGAACGTAGCCCTGAGAACTTAAATTCCAGGAAGAGACAAAGCTAGAAAAGACAAAAGTAGAAAGAGGGAAAAGCCTGAAATATCTGTGTAGAAGTAATTTTAGTAGGTGGAATAGTCCACTAAGCAGATATTTTGACTTGCAAACATTGAAGGTGTGGCCTGTTAGTCTCCTTTGGAGTAAAGACAAAATGGATAGCTACGTAGACATCAGAGGGGACAGACCAAAAGATCCAGACCCAAGAAGAGACATATTAGATGAATGAACATGCCATAATTAAGCAATGCACTGTTCCAAGCATGGTCCCTCTAGACAAAACTAAAAATGCATTGAAGGCATTGACTATAGCATGAGCCATCCCATGGGAGAGAGCGCCAAGCCTTGCTTGGTGCCTATATATTGTAATCTCTTTTATTATTTTAAGGAGATCTTCTCAAATACAGAAGCAAAACTCTGCCTAAATTGAAAGGCAAATACTGAGACTTTGAGCTCAGATTGTATTTCATATTATTTTATCTGAATGAGAAAGCAAGTGATTCACAAAATTTGTGTTGTATAGCTTGTATCATTTTAGAAGATTGTTCTTATGTCTATCTTCTGAATGTGTTCTTGTTAATTTAATTTAACAAGTAGAACTAGTGGAGGTGATAAGGAAGGTGTCCTTAAGCGAACTATTTTTAGACTTTACACTGTCATAGTTGTCTTCAGTGTGTGTTTTTCTTTTCTATTTTTGTGTAAATGACCTTGGGACCCCTTTGTGCCGCCATTATTCTTTGTACCTCACTCTAGGGCAATCAAGGTGGATACTTTGAGCTACATCTTCGATTGCTAGTTACTTTGGACCCAGTTACCAGTCACTTGTTACCAGAAAGAGTCCTACTGTTTGCAAGAACAAGCACTTTTGAAAGAAGAGAAGTGCCTTATGTCACTTCACCAAGATTTCTACTATCTAGGAAGGGATTTGGCTCTTGGCTGAATGTTACTTCTGAAAGAAGAGCAGTGCCTTCACCAATCACCCAGGATTTCTCCTTTGTTTGTTAGCATCATCTCTGAAAAAAGAGAGATGGATGGTTCATTCCACCCATGTGTCTTACTTTCTGCTTATATATATAGTATATAGCCTCCGCATATTTAATAGGGAACCTCCCCTTGATGAGAGGAGAGATTTGTCCCCTTTGGATGTGGTAAACTTGCAACATTAGATGACCAATCTCCCTATGTTGTGGTGATAGGAACTATTTTGGTCACCTGTTAGCTGGCCGACAAAATATTCACCCAACAGATACAAACCCCATATTGGGTATCATCTTCTTGCCCCCATAGTATATGCAAAGTGAAACACTCAACCACTATTGAAATTTAAGTTTTATAAATGATGTCTAGGATAGAAGGTTTCCTAATCTTTAGAAATCCACATTGAACCCTAAAAAGCTCATTTTATCAGGTGTATTATTTGCCAAGGCCTACCAGTTGGAAACTACCTTGATCACATAAGGGTCTCAAATCCCATTTAACTTGCTTATAATCATGTTGAGACCTTAAAATACCTTTTGTGGTTTTTCCCCCATGCACATTCAGCCTAGAATTGAATTCATACCCTTTTTCAACCCTTTCTTCTAAAAATCTTTACCTAGAAAATTGTTCTTCTTGGGGACTCGACCGTTTTACCTATAGGATATAACATTTTTTGGCAAATATTTTGTGATGATATTGTTTTTCATATATGGAAAGCTAAAAACTATGTTATTTTTTAAGAATTAAGGTATGAAAAGGGATGTTTTGATGACTAACAAAGTTATTGTTATCTCTAATGTATTACTTCAAATTTAAATTAAAGGTGGAGAAACTCTAGACCCTCTTGGACCATTAGGGGAGAACTTCATGTGCAGTTAGTTATGTGCCTTCAAATCCTTTATGTTTTTAGTCCCCCTTTCATCATTGGGGCCAAGATTTTTAGTATCACCAGTGTGAAAGTAGGCGAAGCTCCTCTCCCCATTCTTATTGGCCTTCACCCCCCCCATGGAGGCAATGTGTTTGATTGACTTCGACATAATGTTGGTAGTGGTTAGGGTGTTCCTCCCTAAGGAAAGTTTCCTTACCAAGGTATTTCCATTTTGCCCTCTCAATCAATAGAGGATTATGAAGAAAAACAATAAACTAATGGGAGGGGACCTATACCTGACACAACAGATCCTTTGGGTGCCCATGGCTAAGGAGACAAGCTTAAAATTCCTCCTCCTCTACCTCCTCCAGCCACCATATTTGATATTTCTACCTAATTTACTTAGTCTTTATGTTTTTTAGTTCTATTTTTTATTGAACCACACTTATTGTGACATTTATTAGTGTGCAGCTTTAATTTTTATGTTGTAGTCTAATCGCTTTCTCAAGGCTTTTTTTACCTTGATTTATTATGCATTCTCAAGTGTGACATCTTCCACCATTTTTTTTGGATGAATAGTGTAATATATTTCTCTTATTAATAAAAGTGTGATTTTTAATCAAAATATGATGTAATTTTGTATTTGTGGGCCTTGACTCTTTAAATATTTGAGTTATTTCCTAGTTTATTTTTTCTATGCCTTTAATCGAGGTTTGCTCTCATACCACAAAATTTTGATCATGAATGTATTAAGATTTTTTTAATTTATATAATATGATGCATGCTTCAATTTAAAATGTATATCCTTATTTAGACACATACATCAATGTATTCAACGTGGAAATGAAGCAAGAACTACCTAGTGTGAGGAAAATTATGATCACTTTGAGGCCATTATCAAACCATTAATGAGTTCATTTAAGTTACAAAGCAAATAAAACATGATTATGAAGAATTTTAGGTCCAATAGATGACATTCCATTAGTAAATGCAAAGAAGAGTGCACTCTACATGCATGCAAGGGTTAAATTTGATGGTCACCCCTACCCATCAAGAATATTTTTGTGTCAATTTTTAAACTAATGTCACCTTGCACATGACGTTTATTCCTCATTTTTTACTTTTATAATTTTCATATAGATACAAAATATATATTTTCATATTATTATTATTTATGGCACTTTTATGTCCCAATAGTAGGGTTGATCCAAACGCATTTTCTAATGAGTTGACCTCCCCCTTCAATAAGCATTCCTCCTCAATTAATGCCATTAAAAAAATGACTTCTTGCCCCCAAAAGGGACTTTAACCATATCTTGCCACCTGTATGATTCTTTAGTGATGGGTTTACATGTTACAAGGAATAATTTCCTTTTTTTAACCCTGTAGATTACAATATAAAATATCGTATCAAATATTCTACACATAAATATAATTTTTTTAAACCCAAAAAAATTCTCATAATACATTTTGATTTTGGGTGAACCTAAAAGTGTAGGGAATATTCCTCCCCATACTAATACATCTTTCTACCCAAACTCAATTTTCGCTCCTTGGCACAATATTTTAGTCTCAAGTAGGCATTATGGCTAGGCTAGTTATAAATGAATTAGCCAGGGCTTATTATTTGAATTTATTGCATAATGGTGATACCCATGAGATATTTATATAAAAATACTCTCTTTTATATTCACCATTGTTGCTAGTAGAAGATATAAAACAACATATTTCTATGGGTATTTATTATGCATAAGTGGTATTTAGAGATATAAATACAAGAAACCAAGAGTAAATAGAGTAAAGCTATGAAGGTAGTGTTATGTTGTGGAGCTAAAAGCTTCACCAAGATGCAAACAGGAGAAGTTAGGGAGGATGTAGAGTTGCAGAATTAGTTGCAAGGAAAAACGGCATCGGTCTGATCAACCGACGTCGATCAGACAGCAAAGAGGAAGCAACCGGCGTCGGTCACCAGTCGGCCGACATCGGTCATAGAGGAGCCGACGTCAGCAGCCTGTGCGAGAACAGGTAGTTTGCATGATGAATCTGGGAGAGTCTATTTTTGGACTGTTAGTTTGCATTTTGAAGGCTAGTCGTTGTCTTGAGTTGTGAGTCTAATTATTGTAATTAGGTTAGTCTAATTATTGTAAGCATAAGATATATATATGGACTCATGGGCTATATTGTAAATCTGTAGCTAGTGAGTAAGAGAGCAATAAGCTCCTTCAGAGAGAAGAGAGTAATGGTGCATTCCTCCTAGTGCCATAGTACTAAGGTGGGTACTGGATTGGAGAATCAGAAGGATTCTTCATGTGTGTATGATCTTGGTCAGCATGTGGGCATGACTTTCTATAGGAGATCTACAATGGTGAGTATGATCTAGTTATTTGCAAGTAGCAGCAGAGAGCAAGAGATCTACTTGGAGTACGGTTGTGTACTTGGTGAACTGGCAATGTGTTACTGACTGGTTGGAGAGGTGAACATCAACTCTGTATTAGAATTGATTGTTGTTGACCAAGAGAGAGAGGGAAGAAGGTCTTGAGGAGTGGCGCACCTTTGAGTTGGAGGAAGAAGTGGCATCTTCCTTATTGTATATTCTTCTGAGTGATTATTAATACAATTGTGTATTGTCTCTCAATTCCTATGTTGTTTCATATTTCTAATTGCTTATTGATTCTGGTTAAATTCCATGTTTAGTTGCTAATACGAGAAGTAATCATATGTGCTCTAATTGGTAGAGCAAGATCCCTGACAAGTGGTATCAGAGCATGTTTGTTTTTCCTAGGTGCCTGACAAGTGGTATCAGAGCATGTTTGTTGTTCTAGGTGCCTGATAAGTGGTATCAAAGCATGTTTGTTGTTTTAGGTGCCTGGCAAGTGGTATCAAAGCATGTTTGTTGTTCTAGGTGCCTGATAAGTGGTATCAGAGCATGTTTGTTGTTCTAAGTGCCTGACAAGTGGTATCAGAGCATGTTTGTTGTTCTAGGTGCCTGACAAGTGGTATCAGAGCCTTGGTTGTAGGTTAAAGAGCTGATACCAACAATTGGTATCAAAGCTTTTGGTTGGGTTGACTAATAGGTGGTTTTAGATCTGGTAGTGTTTTTGATTACAGGTCACTCACAGGGGTTTCAGATTGAGTGGGAGTATAGCAACGACAGAAGATAGTAAGCTACGAATGGAGAAACTGAATAGCACGAATGGTTTGATTGATGGAAAGAAGAAGCAGGTAAAAAGAGATCATTGGTCGGTAGAAGATCAGCTTGTGGAAGCATATGTTGCAGGTAATATTGCACAAGATATTCTGGATAAAGTGGAATCTTTGTTTACAGATTCTTTTGTCTCTTTCCATGCAGCCCGAAATAGAGCTTCTTTTCATGGGTATGTCTTTGGAGACCTTGGAGAGATTTATTTAGGGGTTAGAGAGCCTTGTCAGATGATTGACGAAGGGGAAGTAAAGCTAAAATTGCAGACGGATGACACATAGTGGTTGAAGGAAGTCATGCAGGTACCAGTCTTGGAGATGAGTCTAATTTCTTCAAGAATTTTGGGTGATGAGAGATACACTGTAACTCTCACAGTGGATATACTTGAATTAGATGGTGGTAAGAAAGTAGGTATCCTTTATCTACCTACTTATATTGTTGATTCACCTTCTGTTGCAGAGATGTGGCTTCATAGGCTTAGTCACATATGTAGAAGGAGGATGCAAGTTTTGAAGCGGAAGTTAGATTTCTTTGACAAGCTAAAGAATTGGAAAGCCTTGGTGTTCATGGAGGAGATGACAGACAGAGATCAGGTGAGGTAACTGAATTATTTTGAGCAGAGCAGGGTTGATTTGATTAGGATCTTGATCCATGGAGAGCTCACGGGTAAAAAATTTATCACTCACAGACAAACACAGGTACCGGCGTCGGTCAGGCAGTAACCGACGTCAGCAATAGGAAGACCAACGTCGGTCATGAAGAAAATGACGTCGATAGGAGGGACACCGGCGTCGGCTAGGGAAATGACGTCGGCAGTCAGGTTCAGTACAGGGAGCCGAAATCGGTCAAAAATAGACTAGGAGATGGCCAAGATCGATCACTGGTACAGATAGTGGGCGGACAGCAAGTCTCAAACGCTCATGTTGAGGTCAGTAAGGGTAAGTGAACCTCATATTCATTGTTCACCTTCTTTATATTGCTTATTAATGGTCAAGAAATAGGAAGATGGAAGAGGCAATGCAGGTAGAGTCCAGATTCAGTGGGAGCTTGGCATGGATGAGGAGTGTGAGTCCTTAGAGAAGAACCAAACATGGATTTGTTGGTAGATTTGTCAGCTGGAAGTAAGCACTGAGAGACGGAATGGATTCCCAAGATAAAGAAGAGAGTGGACGGATACATGAGACAGAAGGCCAAGGCATATGGTCTTGAAGAAGCTGCAGGACAGTGGTATAGGTTTTGATAGGTGGATGACTAAGCATGGCTTCAGTCAATGTCAGTGTAACCATTGTGGTTTTATCTTACCAGGTGGATGATGGTCGCAACATCATCTTTTTACTGTATGTGGGTGATTTACTAGTAGGTTTGTACATACAGGTATTTGCTGAGCTAAGGGTAAGGTTAGTTCAGAGGCGTGTCAGGAAGAATTTAGAGCAGAAAAATTCTTTGGCATAAGAGACATGGAGATTTTATCTCCAGTGGGAGCTGATGTGAAGATGGTGTTGGCAGGGTTCATGATGCAGGATGCAGAATCGGAAAGCACACCAAGGGCTGGACAGTTCAAGCTTAGCTTGAAATAGGGTTCGAAATCACATGAGGTCTAGTGTAGACCTGAGTTGTTTTCCCAAGCAGTGGGGGTTGTCAAAAAGTATGGAGCCAAATTCAGGGAAGGAGTACTGGAGGGCAGTTCAGTGGGACTAGCAGCAGGGATTCTTGTTATGCAGGGTCAAGTTCTTCACTACATGTATATGTAGGTTCGGATGTGGCAGGTTACTTTGATGACAGGGGTAGCATCACAGGTTGTGTGGTGGTTGGTCTTCAGGATTGATCTTGAAGAGGAATACAAGCTAGGGAATAATTTAGATAGTGTACAGGTATAGGTACAGGTGCAGCTATTTATCTCCAAGTGGGAGATTGTTATGTTGTGGAGCTAAAAGCTTCACCAGGATGCAAACAGGAGAAGTTAGGGAGGATGTAGAGTTGCAGAATCAGTTGCAGGGAAAAATGGTGTCGGTCTCATCAACCGACGTCGGTCAGACAGCAAAGAGGAAGCAACCGACGTCGGTCACCAGTCGGCCGACATCGGTCATAGAGGAGCCGACGTCGGTAGCCTGTGCGAGAACAGGCAGTTTGCATGACGAATCTGGGAGAGTCTATTTTTGGACTATTAGTTTGCATGTTGAAGGCTAGTCGTAGTCTTGAGTTGTGAGTCTAATTATTGTAATTAGGTTAGTCTAATTATTGTAAGCATGAGATCTATATATGGACTCATGGGCTATATTGTAAATTTGTAGCTAGTGAGTAAGAGAGCAATAAGCTCCTTCAGAGAGAAGAGAGTAATGGTGTGTTCCTCCTAGTGCCACAGCACTAAGGTGGGTACTAGATTGGAGAATCATAAGGATTCTTTATGTGTGTATGATCTTGGTCAGCATGTGGGCATGACTTTCTATAGGAGATCTACAATGGTGAGTATGATCTAGTTATTTACAGGTAGCAGCAGAGAGCAGGAGATCTACTTGGAGTACGGTTGTGTACTTGGTGAACTGGCAGTGTGTTACTGACTGGTTGGAGAGGTGAACATCAACTCTGTATTGGAATTGATTGTTGTTGACCAAGAGAGAGAGGGAAGAAGGTCTTGAGGAGTGGCGAACCTTTGAGGTGGAGGAAGAAGTGGCATCTTCCTTATTGTATATTCTTCTGAGTGATTATTAATACAATTGTGTATTGTCTCTCAATTCCTGTGTTGTTTCATATTTCTAATTACTTATTGATTTTGGTTAAATTCTGTGTTTAGTTGCTAATACGAGAAGTAATCGTATGTGCTCTAATTGGTAGAGCAAAATCCCTGACAAGTGGTATCAGAGCATGTTTGTTGTTCTAGGTGCCTGACAAGTGGTATCAGAGCATGTTTGTTGTTCTAGGTGCCTAATAAGTGGTATCAGAGCATGTTTGTTGTTCTAGGTGCCTGACAAGTGGTATCAGAGCATGTTTGTTGTTCTAGGTGCCTGATAAGTGGTATCAGAGCATGTTTTTTGTTCTAGGTGCCTGACAAGTGGTATCAGAGCATGTTTGTTGTTCTAGGTGCCTGATAGGTAGATGCCTAAAATTTTTGGAGAATTTTGTAAATATAAGTTTTATAACTAGATATCTCCTCATAACAAAGCTTCATTATATTTTATTCTTTTATCTCCAACCTTGAGCATAGTAAAACCAAAATCAGCTAGTGATCAACAACATAATGAACAATTATATAAAAAATACACAACCCATAGAAGATGGTCTAAATTCAATTATACACAAGAAAAATATGATAAAAACCCAAATAAATATAATTCTCAACACCGAGATATGAGCCATCAAAGAAAAGTAATGATTTTTTTAGAATGCAAACAATTAGAAACCAATGGAGGTTCACAGAGATTCTCTTGCCTCAGAAGGGATTAGTAACTTATTTTTGACAAAAAAACTCTCCTTTCTTCCTCATCCTTTTTCTACTACACCCTATTATTCCTTATATACTCATCAACATCCCCATACTTATTCTATTTCATCTCATTGTTCCATCTATAATTATTGGGCTTGGAGAATAAAAACATCTTCTGGGCATTCCTTCTTTCAAGGTGTTAAGCTTGCCTTTCAAGATTTCTAGTCTAGGGGTTATAATTTCAAGTTTAAAAATATCTTTGTCATGTTTGGCTAGCTAAGGAATAATGAGTACCACTTAGAATATTTATATCTCTGTTAATTTATTGATGAGGGAACATGTATATTTAAGATGGATTGTAATTTTGCACTTCATTCCAATGGAGTAGGTTACAACACTATTATTCTAATTCTGCATATAGATGTGAAAACCTAAAATATGATATCGATGCCCATTTAAATTTTCCTAACTCTTGTAATTAGACCACATGGTCAAGTAATGGGATGTAAAGTAAAATAGTCACCTAAAAGCACAGGGTAGCTGTAACATTTAATGTATATGATGGAGATCAAGATTGATTAAATTTATATGGGGGCACAATTTGGCAACCAAGTTGGTGGTAAATTTTTCATGCTTGTGATGATTACATATTCCACATCAGAAACATTAAAATAAAAAAATCAGCCCTAAACATAACTATGATTCTCATTACTATAAAAATCCACCCATAGTAATATTTTTATATCTAATATTTTAAAAACATTGATTTTTTATTGTGAATGGCATATTGATAGGTTGCATAATTTTTTGTCCATCCTTTAATATGATAAAAAATATAATTTAACTATATTTTAGGGTTAAAAACCTAAAAAATGACTAAACAATTGTCAAATTTAATTCCCACATACATGTGTGGTAGATGTACCTATATAGGAAGTTTCATAAGCTACTACCAACATCTGTAGAACCAATGACATGAGCACAATTGACTTAACATTTGTGGTTATGGGAAGGTAATAGAATACTAACATGTTCATGGCATACACACTAGCTTCACCTATAATGACAGTGATTAGCAAAACATGTTTCTCATCCCTCTTCTAAATGCATAGATGTAGCTTGTCACATGGATACCCTTGTCTTTGGTGTTATAAATATTGTTTCAAAATTGTATTATCTTCCTTGCATTTATAAGAATTAAAAAAATCTATATTTTAATTCCGTTGGAGTTTATTTAAAGACCTTATTACTTTATTTGGTGTTAGTTTGAGGATGTTGTGGCTATGTGTTTCAATGGACATCTATAGAAGTGCAATTTTGTTGAGAAGGAATATGAATACCCATTATTGTTTTAGTTTGTATTTAGATGTTAGTTATTCCTTATGGATGCCAAAGTGGTTATCATTATCCTTCATTCCTTATATAGGGTTAGATAAGTTACAATCCTTGAAATGGTGCTTTTGATTCTCATTTATGGTTTATGAGAATATATTTAAGGGTTTATGAGAATATGTTATAAGGCTTTCTATTTTTCTGAAAACCATGATAGTGTTTGAGAGGTTAAATAATTTCCTTTATTTTCAATGAGTTTAAGTTACTTTTCCAAGTTTGAGAAGGTTTTTGAGTAATGGATAATGTAGGATCATGGCATAGGACACTCCCAAGGCTTTGGATTTTATAAGCTTTGACAGTAACCACAGTGTTGGTGAGATTTTACCTCATGGGAAGATATATGATTTAGGTGGAAAATAGTTATGTGTAGCTCATTTATGTTTTTGTATGTGGAGTTTCATTGTTAATGGATAAGTTATATGGAGTAACTTGGGTTTATTTATGTGCTTTTAGGATGCATTGTCTCCCTACAATGAGTAGTTTGAGTCCCTATAAGTGGTCATTATGGATGGGAATTATTTTTATAGTTGGATTAACATATTTTAGGTAAGATTTCCCAATTAGAACCTTGATCTAGACCATAATCTAGGATAATTTAATTCTTTCTTGATGTAGATGGAAATTAAGAAACTTGAACACAAGAAAACCCTTATCTTGAACTTGCATATGGAATAAATGGTAGGTCTCATTTTATTTCAAGGGTTTGAGGTAGATATGGGTATTTTCATGGAAAATTATGTATTGCCTACAATAGTTATTATAATGGAGGAGGCTTTAGTGATATACCAAGTGGTTATAGTGGCTATCAAGTTGTTGACTATGGTAGTGCTTACAGATTTTATGGCAGTAGTGCCCTAGGGAGTTTTTACAGTGATACTCATGTTGGTTATAGATGGAAATTTGGTTTTTATTGTGGCAAATTTGGGATCTAGAGAAGTGAAATGCTAGGTGGTTATAGAGATAGTGATAGTTTTGGTAGGGTAAACACCTAAACTTGGCATAAAACCCTTATTTGTGTATTTTATGCCCAATTTAATTTATTTGGAAAAAATGTACATTTTATTTCTAGGATAGCCGCAACCCCAAATAAGTTTATATTTGGTCTATAAAACTTAAAGGCACCTCAATATTTATGTAAAAGGCATCCATTTATACACCTAGAATACATCTTATCCATTAGCCAACCCTACCTTGAAAATAAAGCCCAACTTATCTCCTAGATAAACCCATCGTTGTATGCCCCTTCCTAAACAAACATGTACTAATAAGGGGTAGTCTCTTTTAGCTTTATGTCTATTATTGTTGGTTGTGATCCTTGACTCTTCCTGTTTATATATTTAAAAGTTGGATGATGCACATTACTTATCTGAGATCATCATGTAAATAAAAGGTACTTCCAAGCCATTTAATAAATAATAATTATAAATAAGAGGGATAAATTTGATACCTCATTACATCAAGGGTTAAGTCTAGAGTCAATCTTCTCTATTCAAGTGGTAATTCATTGAATCAAATCTTTCACACTTGCAACACTTATATATCTTGGTCACTTTGCAAATTCCCTTGTGTCAAAGGAGGGTAATTTGAATCTAGTAGTTTCATTAATCACATTTAGGGAAGAGGAGGTTGAAACCCTTATTTGATCTATTCCATTCACACACCATAAGAACTACGTAGATGTATGATTCATAGTTTGTGTCATTTCTTTGATAGTTGCCCAAATCAAGCCAGGTCAAAGTGAATATTCAAAAATACAATATATTTTTCCCTACACATATGTAAATTAAAGGTACAGTCACAATCAAGAAGACACAACACATAAACATCATAAAACCCAAACTGTGAAACCCTAAAAAGGCACACTCGATGGCATGGAGACATACCAAACAACATAAAGATAAAAAAGAAGTGGTTGGGTTTTCATAGAATAGAACAAGTTCTTAAAGTAGTGCAAAGGTCCAAAAACTTAAGAGGATGTTAAATACAATCTATATAGTTAGAATACAGACTCAAATTTATAGAATAATTAAGGTGTGACATTTCTTAACCTTTTTAGAAATCATTATTTTGTTTTATCTTTCATTTGTCACACTTGGAATTATTTTAAATGTGGGTAGATGCAAGGTAATGGGGGACAAAAGAGGGGTAGGCTTAAAGTGTTACTTTTTTTTTAATAACAAAAGTTTAACTTGGAGAGAATATTAGAGACAATTGGACAATGAATTTGATAATAATGTAATAATATGAATTGTGTAATTTTAGTATAATTTCTATGTGTGTGTGTGTGTGTGTGTGTGTGTGTGTGTGTGTGTGTGTGTGTGTGTGTGTGTGTGTGTGTGTGTGTGTGTGTGTGTGTGTGTGTGTGTGTGTGTGTGTGTTCAATACCTAAATGAGAAAAGTATGATAAATTAATGCATTTATGACAATGGAATGGTATTTTATGTGAAAACATAAGTAGACTGGGTGTGTGCAGACACATTTTTTTGAGTAAATGAATGATTTTTTGTATGAAAATTCATATATGGGTAGAGTAAATGTTGAATATTTTTTTCTTAATTTTTTAATATATGTGTATTTTTTAAATAATTTTACAAGTCAAGACAACTAGAAAATTTAAACTGCAAGTGTACGAACATAACCTTTTGACCTTAACTTCATGAAAACCATTTTTTTTCAAAGCATAACCAATGCCATGTAAATTGTTGAGATATAAGTTTTATAAAGTTTTGATTAATGGTTAAAAAGTTATAAAGGTATTTCTAATTATATATGCATAGACCATAATGAGGTATGTTGTATAGAAATCAAATAATAATTAAAAATAATAGGCTAACATTAAAAAATTGTATTTTCAAAAACTACATTCTCCCCTCTGCAAACCCATATAATTTTATTTTATAATAAATAAATCATCCTAATCAGATGTGTCTGCAAAGATGGAAAAAACATATAAATTTACTAAAAGTCATGTTAGCTAATCTATGACATATTTTTTAGGTAAATTTAGATTCCCAAGAATAAATCCAAACCAAGTTTGGAGGGAAACTAGAAAATGTCAATGTAAAAGTTTTTAATAAAGCATATACCCGTCTATAAAGTGTGTCCACCCTTTATATAAAATTTATAATAGTGAGGCTTCATTAATGAATTATGTCATTGTGAACTACCATTACAAAGGGTGTGCATGATTTTCAAAAGGGCGCATGCCTTTTGTAGTCTATAAAAAAATTAATACAAATTCATTTATCCATGAATTTTACTTTATATCTTACAAACTTAGAATTGGTTTTTACGGATGATAATCTATAAATTATTCATTTACTTTGTCTTAATTAGTATAAACTCTTCAATTTTTATTCTGTTTGGACTCAAAAGCATACAGATAGATCAGGGGATCGAGTAGTCACCATAAAAGACCCATTAAAGAGCTAAGAAATGAGGAAATTTAAGGCAAAAGAGAAAAATAAAGAAATAGATAAGCATATATGAGAGCATCCATAAGAACTTGTGGACAAGGTAAAGGTAATTGTTCCACACCAAGTAATGTTTTAATTGAAAAAAATATGCCCAATTCCATGTAATTTAATTTACATACATATTCAAAAGAGATAAGAGTTAATCAATCCCGTTTGAATGATGAAATTCAATATGTAAAACATATAACTAATGAATTTGTAATTAGTGATGAAAAATATGGAGAAACACAACATAATAGAACATTTATCTATCCATAATGTAGTTCTTGAGCATGATGATAATGAACATCACATAATGACCCCAATTCATATATATCCTAATGAAGATGAATTTACTTCACCATTAAAGCTTAATTTTAACCAACACTCAAATATCCCTTCTATGATTGAAATGCTAACACTATTCAATTTAATAAATAATGTAGCTCATGCACCCATACCTTCAAGTATTATTTGACAAACACCAGGGTATTTGATTGAAATAGATGATAATATATTAGAACCTATGAAAGGTAAAATGTCAACAAGAACAATTAAACATCATGCTCAGTGTGTATGAGATTGTGCATTTGAGAAGAAAACCCATACAAAATAATGTCAACTATTTGTTCAAATGATGAAAATGTAAAAATTGTGCCTTGTGGTGCATAATTTAGGCTTAAGATTAAGCAATCCAAAGGCAAAGAATAATGTAATAGTAAAGAATATAAGTAATACATTTAATGCAATAGGTAATAGAACACAAACAAAATATAGCAATGTGGCAAGATGAGTATTAACGAAATCCGTAGTGATTAAGTCAACATCTAGAAGTTGATTTCTTAGTCAAACAAGTATAACTCTAAACTTGAATAGGAAAACTCAAATAAACATCATAAAAATAAGAACAATACTTGATGATCCTTTACTCACAATTTTTTGTGTATTTAATGGTAGACTCCCACAGAAAAACATTATATAAGTTAAAGGGTTAAGACATTTGATTTTAATTTTTTGGCTTGACAACACAGGGTCTCGCCTAATAAAATATGATGCTAAAGAAGAAAATGTTCAAAAAATTATGAGCCATGCGTAAAACATTTCTTGGACATGACCCAAACATAATTTTATAAAAAGTTTATTGAACAATTTAATGGGAAATTGATAATCAGTGAAAGGTCATTTGATATGTGCATACCTTTTTACGTTAAAATCAACCCAACACACACCATATGTTGTTGTAGGATCTATATTGAATTTTTTATACATTTTGATTTTTTTTTCATATAAATTATACTTTACATATTGATGAGATTATGCAAGGATGTACGATGACTTCTCCACCTAAAATGTTCATAGAGTTAATCTCAAGTCTTTTGTGTCAAAGACCTTAGGGATAATTCTTTTTACAATAGAATGTTTAGATGGAATATATAACACTTGTAGTGGTTTATCACCTTTTACTAGTTTTATACACGAAGATATTTCACATGAATTTGGAAAGCAAATAGTTGATGCTAAGAAGTATAAATCTGTAAAGTATGCATTAAAATGTTGAAAAGAGTCATAAACATGTGAATTGTACAACCCAAGAATCTATATTTGATTTCATGTTTAAATTCAAAAATAATATCATCTACCAATATGTAAGACACGCACACCAAACAAAATGATAATATAATAAATCCAAGTTTTTCAAGGACAACTTCCCAATTGGGACCATTGTTTCAATTGTGGACTTTGTTGAAAACTACACACTACATCCATAAAATAAGGTTCAATCCCATTACTATAATTCAATTCAAGTTGTAATTTTTGAGCATATTACATTCAAACATACACCTAATATCATAGAAGATAATAGAATTTTTTTGAAGGAGCACCACTTTTAGATGAATGATGACAGATCACATTCTCTAGATTTTGTTCAAGGTTATTTTGAGATATTTTATAGGAATATGAATGCAAGAGAAACCATGTTCAATACACACTACATTTGGCTATATAATTGTGCATGATAGTTTAAGAATTCTTAAATGTTTTACTAGTTAAGCAGGATTCATAAAAAGAATGGGATATAACATTTTTGGAGTTTCTCTAAGGTCAGGCATGGTAAAGGAGAACATTATGGTGTAAATACATGTGTAAAAAGAGTTTTAAAAAAAGAGAAATAGAAGCACAAGGATGGTGTTGATTTGATTTATGTTGCAAGTATTTTGGCTTGGTATAATGAAATAATTTCACAAGGATTACATAAATATTTTCATGTGCGAAGATTCTTTTAGAAAATGGAGGAAGAAAACAAGGCAATGTATGAAGAGTGTAGTACATTACCTAGATCAAGTGATTTTTACCTAATATAAATCTTGAATTCTAGTGGACTATTTATACTAGGCATATGGCATGTTTTTATTCGGGTTGTATGGAATTTGATTGAAATGAATATGATTCAAAATAATGGGTTGAGAAATCGTATCATAGACCCCTAAGGCCTATGGATAATAGTGATTCATTTCAACCACTAGTAGATCATGAAATGTCATCAATAATTTACTTTGACCACATATCATATCTTATGCAAATAGTTATAATTTATTTATAATTTAAATGTAACTTTATACATTAGCGATATTTTACTTTTTTACTACATGTCCTTAAAATTTGATTACAACTTAAATGCAAGGTAAGTTTTCAAAGTAATTGCACCTAAGAATAATTATAAGGGAGAAAACTACTACTTATCTCATTACTATAAGGCAAAAATTAACTAACCATAAATGTCATGGATGGATAAGACGTAGTTATCCATTGGATATGTGGTGGTTATAGGAACCTAGCTTCGTAGATAATTTCATAAAAAAGTAAATCAACAGTTATTTGAGTATTTTGAAATGGATAGGGTGATACTCCACTCTTTAAATTTTGCTATCATTACAAATATTAAATTGATCAAATCCAATGGAAATCCTCAACAATTATTTATGAAAATTTTGTGAATCTGAGCAAGAAGCAAATTTTGAAACACTTAAAATAGAACTGATCTTGAAGATACATTGGATTGACTTAGTAAGGTTATTATTCAATGCATGTTAAATTTCCAAATAATAAAGTATAGTTATTTGATTTATTGTAATTTAATTTATAATTATTTTGTAACTATGTAATTATTTTTATTTAAAATCATTACTAACACATTTAATGTAGGTTAGTGGTACCATAAGTGTTTCCACCTTGACATGGTTAGTGTTATGAGTAGTCAAGATTATCTTCTTAAAATAAGATAAGCATAAAAAATAATAAATTTTAAGTAGATAATTTTATTCCTCTTCACGAGGGGAAGATAATCCTCCAAGGTGCTCATAGCACTCCTCTACGCATCTGTATGAGTTTACAGTCCATCTCTAGAATTTGTAGTTTGCTTGCAATGCCTACACAAAGTTTGTTCTCTTTTTCCCCTTAAGAATGATAAAATGATATTTGAGGATGTATCCAACCACGTGAAATTTTTGAATCTAAGAGGTGAATATATTTATAAGGACACTCATGTGTCTATACGTCCAACTAGGTAGGCCTGCAAAGATAGTTTTTTGATTGGGTTAGAGAGTCAAAAGATTGACATTATATTGACTAACTTTTGGTTCCTAAAGAGAGATTTGGTTGTGAGAGAAAATATGTCACCATTTATTCTTCATCTTAAGTGGGATATAATCCTCTGAGGGGTGATTATAGGAATAACCCATGAAACTATAGGAGCTTAAGATTCGTCTCTACCCCTCACAATTTTCCTATAACAACTACACAAAATTCATTCTATTTTTACCGTTAAGGACAGGAAGATTCTCTTAAGGGATGAATATGATAGTATGTAAATTTTAGATCTAAGGGATGAAGGAGGGTGTCATAAGATCGTTCATGTATCTATATACCCATCCAAATGTGTCTACAAAGATAGTTTATTGATTGGGCTATCGAATCAAAACATGTGTATTTTACTAACCAACTTTTGGTCCTTAAAGAGATATTTTGTCATGAGAGAAAAAATATTTCCATTTCTTCCTCATCATCAGTGGGATAAAATCCTACCAAGTGTGATCATAAGACTTGTGAAATTATAAGAGTTAATGGTTTGTCTCTACCCATCACAGTTTGCCTGTAGCGATTGCGTAAAGTTCATTCTATTTTTTCCTTAAGAACATGAATATTCTCTTAAGATATGCATTTGGATACATGAAAATTTAAACTCTATGGGATGAAAAAATGAAGAGTAAGGTAATACATGTGTTTATATGCCCATTTGGATGTGTCTACAAAGATTATTCATTGATTTGGCTAGTGAGCTCAGAGATGCACATTCTACTAACCAAATTTTAGTCCTTAAAGAGAGATTTAATTACAAGAGAAAATGTGTTGCCATTTATCCCTCATCTTGAGTATAATAGAATCCTATAGATTTTTTTAGAATACTTTTACTTGCAAAGTAGGATCTTACAGTTTGTCTTTGCACCTCAATGTTCTCTTATAACAGTTGTGCAAATATTGTTCCATTTTTACCCTTAATTTTTTTAAGATTATCTTAAGCGATACATTTGAATATGTGTGAATTTTGACCCTATGGGTTTTCAAAGGAGGAATTAAGGTCATTCATGTGTCTATACACCCATATGCATGTGTTCATAAATATAATTTATCAATTGAGCTGATAAGTCAAGAGATGCATGTCATACTGACCAAATTTTGGTCCCTAAAAGGATATTTAGATGCAAGAGAAAACATGATAAAATTTCTCCCTCATCCAAAGTGGTATATAATCCTCTATGTGGTGCTTAAATTCTCACCTATGTAATTATAGGAGCTTATGTTTTGTCACTACACCTCACAACTCTCCTACAATGGCTACGCAAAGTTTACTCTATTTCCCCCCTTAAGAACGTAAAGATTAACTTAAGTGATGTGCCTGGTAGTGTGAAAATTTTAACTCTAACGAGATATGGAGGGTGGATAAAGGCCATTATTGTGTCTATACTCCCATTCAAATGTGTCTATAAAGATGGTTCTTTAATTTGGCTAGTGAGTCAAAAGATATGCATCCTACTGACCATTTTTATCCCTAAAGAGAGATTTGGCTACGAGAGAAAATGTACCACCATTTTTATTCATCCTAAGTGGGAGATAATCCTTAGGTGTGTCTTTATAAGACTCACCCATGTAACTTTAGGACATTACGATTCATTTATATGCATCATGGTTCTCTTGAAATGCCTTCACAAAAATTTGTATTCTTTTCCCCCTTATAGACAAGAAAATTATCTTGAAGGATGTGTCTAGCCTCATGTAAATTTTAACTCTAAGGACTGATGTAGGTTGATAAAGGTCATTCATGTATCTATTCATGTGTACGTGAAAAGATTTCATTGATTGGACTAGCGAGTCAAGAGATGTATGTTCTACTGACCAACTTTTGGTCCCTAAAGAAAGATTTGGCTACTATATAAAATATGCCTCCATTTATTCAAAATATCAAGTGGTAGAGAATCATCTATGGGTGCTTAGATGATTCACCCATGCAACTATAGGAGCTTATAGTTCTCTTATACACCTTACATTTCACATGTAATAACTACATAAATTTTATTCCATTTTCTCCTCAAATACGTGAAGATTATCTTAAGGGATGAATCTAACCACGTGTAATGTTAAGCTCTAGGGGATGGAAGGTATACCAAGGATATTCGTGCATTGATATGCCCATCTAGAGGTATATGTGAAGATATTTATTCGATTGATCTAGTGAGTTAAGAGATACGCATCTTGTTAACCAAATTTTGGTCCCTAAAGAGAGATTTTACTTCAAGAGAAAATGTGTCATCATTTCTCCCTCATCCTAAGTGGTATATAATCCTATAGGGGTACTTAGAGGACTCACATGTATAATTGTAGGAGCTAAAGATTTATCTCTATGCTTCACAGTTCTCCTTCAATACTTGGATAAATTCATTCCATTTTTTCCCTTAGGGATGAGAAAATTCTCTTATGGGATGCATATAAATACATGTAACTTTCAACTCCAAGGTTTGATGAATAATGAACAAAGACCATTCCTAAATTTATACGTCCATATGGATGTGTTTGTAAAGATAGTTCTTTGATTAGGAGAGTGAGTCGAGAGACACACTTCCTACTAACCAATTTTTGGTCTCTAAAGTGAGATTTCGCTACGAGAGAAAATGTGTCATCATTTTTCCCCCATCTTGAGTGGTAGAAAAATCTATGAAGGTAATTATAGTACTCTCTATTTAATTATAGGGGTTGACAGGTTGTATTTACACCTCACAATTCTTCTACAATGCCTACACAAAGTTCATTCTTTTTCCCCTGAGGGACAAGAAAATTCTCTTAAGAGATGCATCTAGACGCATACAAATTTAGACCATAGACCTTGATTGATGGTGGATGAATCCCATTCCTACATTTATACACCCATCTAGATGCATCCATAAATATGGTTATTTGATTGGGCTAGGGAGTCAAGATATAGGCATTTTACTAACCAGCTTTTGGTCCCTAAAACAAGATTTGGCTATGAATGAAAACATACTATCATTTCTCCCTCGTCCTGAGTGGCAAAGTATCCTCAAGGGAGAGGATGTTCAGATGGCTCTCATGTGAAACTATAAAAGCTAATTATTTATCTCTATGCCTCATAGTTCTCCTATAACACCTGCATAAATTTTGCTCTATTATTCCCTAAAGGGATGAGAAGATTATTTAAAGGCCATTTTTGTGTTTATATGCCCATCCAAATGTGTTTGTAAAGACTGTTATTAAATCAGGCTAAAAATTAATATATACACATCTTATTGACCAAATTTTAGTCCCTAAAGTGAGATTTGGATATGAGATAAAATATGCCACTATTTCTACTATGAGGAGTGCTCAGAGGACTTGCACATGCAATTATAAGAGCTGATGGTTCATCTCTACACCTCGTGGTTATCTTGAAATGCCTATAAAAATTCCATTCCATTTTTCCCCTAGGGATGGGAAGATTCTCTTAAGGGATGCCTCCAACTGACTGTAACTTTTGATTATGGGATCTATGGACAATAGATGAATGACATTCTTGAAATTATACATGCATTTGATGTGTTTGCCAAGATGGTAGAGAGGACTAAAAATCAATTTATTCAAGTATTAGTCTATAAATAATGAAACATGCATAAAGAACTAACTAACCAAGCCTATCTATTCTTATGGGAATTACAAAGGATAGCAAGAAATAAATGAAAGAAAGCAACACCATATTACCTTCTCAAATGGATTCACCATACCCATGTGGCTCAAAAACATGTTCTCCCTTGATCAAGCATCCTTTTCTTTGTCAAAAATGGTGGTAAGCTCATCCAATGCCTCAAGAACACTCCATAAAACCTAGGATCTTGATTCCAATCACTAAACTAGTCTATCAATGAATCTTGCAAACAAAATATATGACCAAATGTAAAGCCTTGTGGAAATAATTTATCATTATAACTTTTCAATATTCAAGTGTTAAATATATTTGAGCATAATAATTTTGCACCAAAATATCTTAGAAATGATGTTCATGGCCTCTCTATTTATAGATTTTTGAGATTGGTCAGGATCAACCATGATCGTCCATCTCAAGATTGAGATGTGTGGCCATGGATAATCCTAATATTTGGAATTAAATCTATAATTATATTCGTCGTGACCTTGGAAGAATGGGTGTTGAAGAGGCATGGGAGGCATTAACTAGGCATGGGTAATCCATAATCCTGATATTTATGGCATTTATGGCCTAGGGATGTCTTTCCAAGAAATGATGTCACCTAATGATGTAGATAATAAGAATAAAATTTCAAAAAGAAATATTCAACAACTCTCATGAAAAATCCACTTAAGCTCTTGATTTGGATTAATTTTCCTTAAACAAGTTTAATCAACATTCGTGCAATTATTTGAAAATTGGTCCTCAATTAATCAAAATGGTCAAAAAGTCATATTACTGAGTTATAATTTGACTCGAGAAGAATTAGAAGGTGACCTTAGATGTGTTGGAACCATATTTCCATTTAAGATGTTTCTAACACAAAATAACAAAGGTACATGATGTGTACCAATGAATTAGAAGAAAAGAGTGATCCAAAGCACAAAGGCAAAATCATCATTTTGACTCAAAATGAATTGATCAAAGTTAGTTGACCCAAAAATTGCATTACCCCATTTAGGGATCCTTTGATCTAAATTGGCACTTGTAAATGACAAGTTTGAACCATTTAGCATGTTTTATGGATTTTGACCTAAAATGTGCGTTTGAGTGTAATTCGAGTAAGATTGACAATTTTAACACAAATAATGTTAGGAATTGGATGTCTACATTTTGCCCCTATTTGAAAAGGCATAGCAAAACATTCAGGTAAAATAATGTCATTTCAAAGAAAAGAGTTGTAAAGAATAAACTGGAATAGACCTATGATGCCCTCTCAAGAGGACATACTAGGATGAAAGAGAAGGATGGACTCATAAAAAGAGAGAGAAAATGAGAGATTAACCCATGTTTTAGATCACATCCAAATGATCTAATGCTTGCACAAATGATTACCATCAATGATCAAAATATAATGAGAGGTATAATAGGCCCCAGAGATGGGGGGAATAGGAAAGATATAATCTATAAATGTAAGGGACACACTATAAACATACCCAACTTAGAAGTACAAGATGCACGCTTACAACATTGATCAATCCTGAGACAAGTTGCACACTAAAATATTGCCATCATGGGCTTTAATATGGAGAGATTGGAATTAGATGAAAAGGGAGAACGTTTTGCTTTAGGAAGGGAAGCACCACTAGAATGAGGTCTCCAAAGAGAATATAATAAGTACTCCAGTAAAGCAAATTTGATCATGATAAAATAGTTGTGCCCTAGTAGGGAAAATTTTGATCATTGATAAAGAATAAAGAATGAATTTTCCCCTATAGAGTTGATTTGATTCAGACATGGTTAAGATTTTGTGCCCCAACATGGGCAATTGGCAATCAAAATAGCTCAAAGATAGAACTAAAAATATAGGATAAAGCGAGTGGGTGCAAATGTACATGCGATGGTGTAATGGCTTAGAAATACATATAAAACCGTAAAGTGATGAGAGAGATGAAAATAAGAATGGAGATAGTTTCCTACATAGTTCCATGGACTCATGTTCCAACATGAACTTCAGGCCAATATAGTTCACCCAAGTTTAGGAGAGAATGGAATGAGGAATGATGAAAAATGACCAAGAACTAATTAGACTCACAATGTATGCAAATAAATTCACATCTAAGCATAGACAAATAAGCTTAAAATGCATGCTACCTAGAATCCTAATTCCATATCATGAGCTTAAGTTTTGCAAAGTGTTCGTGAGAATCGTTCATTGGAGCTGATGTTGATGTTAAGACTTTGAGACCTAAGCACAAAATATTTGCTATAGCAAAAAAAATAAGGCATCATAAGTATGAATAACTTAGAATGACATAAGATTCTAATTGTGTTGAGTCAGTTCAAATGTGAATATCTATAACTAAGGATAATGGTAAAACAATGACCAAAACTAGAGTTACAGTGATTTACATTTAAATAAAAAAGCAAAGACAAAACAAAGACAAACATAAATGAACCTAACTTGAAATTAAGATATGATTTATCAAGACTTATTTAGGAACAAAAATGTTTAAAAACAAAAGTCAAGAACATCTTAATGACATGACACCAAGATATGAATAATCAAGATCCATGTGGACCATCAAGGCATTCTTGAACACAAAAGAGAAAAAGCAAAAATCAAACCAAAAACCAAGACTAAGATGAGACAAGAAGTAATAAAAAGAGAAAAGGAGAAGAAATAAAAGGAGAGGTGAAAAATTACAACAAAACACCAAGAAAACACAACAAAACACCAAGAAAACTCAAATAAACACACACAAACAAAAACCAAGCTAGTATGATTTAAAGACAAATGTTCATACATGTGCAGTATAGGCATTACTTTTCACCACATCATAACAAAGAACAATGACAATTGTCCCCTAATTAAATAAGAACAATGATAGAAGAAATGAGGGAAGAGAAGAAAAAGAAGGGGTTGATCAAGCTGACTCCAAATGTATCAAACAAGTGGACGCTACCTACATAGTTCTATGGATGCATGTTCTAACATGAAATTTAGGCCAAATGTAGTTCTCCCAAGAAATGGGATAGAAGAAAAATGAGGATCAAACCATCATGATTTATGGAAGAAATGGAATATATGACAAATAAAAAAGAATGGTCTGGCAAACATGAAGGCGATGAGATGAAAAATAATGATCATGCAAAATGGCAAGTGTGTGGGATAGGATCAAACTTAATAGTTGCTTGTAAAATGGTGTGAACATGGGATGGTGGAACGAGAATGTACAAATATACAGAAGCATGAGATAATGTTTTTGTTCTTTTATGGATCATGTTCTGATGTTTTTGGTATTTTCAAAGTATTTTTAATGTTTTTGGAATAAAATATACATAGGGTGGGACCATCTAGTCAAGGAGATGCACATTCTAAGAGTAGACGTTCCAATAAGATAGCTAAACTAGTTGTAATGGCTTATGCTCACAAATCAGTGAGAGTGGGGTAAGGGGGACTGGGGTGACCTCAACATGAATTGAGCATGACCTATATAGTACTAAAATGACCTCAAGTCATAGTAATTTTATCCACACAAAAGGTAGGGAAAAACTAACTAGGTCTCAACAAGTTCTCAAATCCGAAAAATGACCAATAAAATGAAAATAGTAATGGCAAGGTGAAGTGGCAATACATGATAAACAAGTATTGCCATTAATTTTCCCATAGGTGATTATAACTAAGATACAAAGGCAACGGTCAATGATATTAATTTGCCCATAGGCAATTATAATTAGTAGTAAGACTAGTGAGACACTAATTTGCCCATTGGCGGTTATAATCAAGCTCACATAAACAAACATGGATATAGGATGAAAGATATCTTGCCATATCAACTATCACACTACTTTCATAGACTATCATTATAAATATGGATTTGATTAATTATTGAAATGTCATCAAAATCCCCCCATAAAAGGTGCAGGAAGAATCAAAAGAACTAAGATCAAAATAGGATTGGGTAGGATGACTAAAATAGGCTTTGGTCTAGATAGTAATGAAAATGGTATAACAAAATGATCAGAAGAAAATTGGATATAGTGGTGACAAAGTTTCCCCCAAGTAGTGACTTGATCAAATAGCTTAAAAAATGATGAGAGCACGGAAAGGGGGTGACCGAGCTAACCTCAATAAAAATTGAGCATTGCCTACATATTCCCAAAGGACCTCAAGTCAATGTAGTTCAAATGGCATGGTTCATGGATCTCAATGGTATAACAATGCATAAAAAGGGTCTATAGAGTTGTCCCTAAGAGATAAGGCATGGTAATGGCAAATGGGTGAATGGTAGATGAAAAATGGTTTTGTGGTTCTTGTTGACAAGGAGATGCACGTCCTAGTCAATATGTGAGACAACAAAAAATGATTAGCAATATAAGTTTCTATCCAACACCCTTTCAAAGTAACTGCTTTATTAAGAACTTCTTGTTGATCTGGATCTCAATGGTATAATAATTCCTAAAAAGGGTCTAGGGTTGTCCCCAGGAGACAAGGCATGGTAATGGCAAATGGGTGAATGGTAGATGAAAAAAATGGTTTTGTTGATCTTGTAGACATAGAGATGCACATCCTAGTCAATATGTGAGATAACAAAAAATGATTAGTTAAATGAGTTGCTATCCAACACCCTTTTAAAATAACTACTCTATTAAAAACTTGTTGCTGATTTGGATCTCAATAATGTGTTCATGATCTTCATAAATTGTTGATTCTACTTCTTTCAAACATCGAGACAAGATATCCTTATAACCTCGATAAAAGAAAGTGTTGCCAGTGATGGTAAATAATGGTAGGATAAATGAGATAAATGGGTAATAAATAGGTGGGTGATAATGGAATGTATAATGGTGGGAAAAGAAATGAAGATCGAGACTTTCAGTCACATGTAATGTTGTTGATGCTAGATTTGACATAATTTTGGTTGTGGTAGGGCCGAAGACCTCTGAAGATGCTCTTGATAGGACCATCAGATTGTTTTGTTGCTTGATCTTGAGAGTAGCTACCATCTGATTATGTTGTAGATTGGAATCTCTTTTGATTTTGTTAGGTTGTGGAGCTAAAAGCTTCACCAAGATGCGAACAAGAGGAGTTGCAGAGGTTGTTGAGTTGCAGAACAAGATGCAAGGCAACTAACGTCGGTCTGATCAACCGACGTTGGTCATATTATAGTGCAGAAGCAACTGACGTCAATTATGAGTCGGCTGACATCGGTCAGGAAAGAGCTGACGTCGGCAACCTATGTGTGCATGTGTTTGCATGCGGGTCAAGAATTGGTCTATTTTTGGACAGTCAATTTGCATGTAAAGACTTATTTTAGTCTTGGAGTTGCGTTTCTAATTATTGTAATTAATAATGTCTAATTATTGTATGCATGAGATCTATATAATAGATTAATGGGGTGTATTGTACAGTGTGCTAGAAAGCCATTGTGCTTGTAGAGAGAGCAAGAGTAGCTCCTCTTAGTTCCAAAGGGGTGCTGAGTGTGTGTGATCAGGGAGAGTTGTAGGTTGTGCAGTTCTACTAGAAGATCCACTAGGGTACTGGTTGAAGAATCATGAGGACTTGGTGAGGCAAGGACAAGGGTTCTTCAGGGTGTAGAGATATCTACATGGTAAGTAAGGTCTGTTGATTTGCAAGTGGTTACAAGAGCAGAGAGATCTACTTGGAGTACGGTTGTGTACTTGGTGTACTGGTAGCGTTGTTACTGACTGGTGGAGGTGAACAACAACTCTATGTTTGAGTTGATTGTTGTGACCATGATTGAGAGAGTGAACTATTGAAGGAGAATTACTAGTGAACCCTAGAAGTGTGGGAGCTCTAGAGGTGTGAGAAGAAGTGTGGCATCTTCTTTATTGTATTTCCTTCTGGATGAGTATTAATACAATTGGGTATTGTCTCTCATATTCTTGTGTTGTTTCATATTTCTAGTTACTTATTCATTCTAGTTAAATTCCATGTTTAGTTGTTTATACAGAGGTAATCATATGTGCTCTTAATTTTGACAAATGGTGTCAGAGGTTTGTGGAACCTAGGTCCTATCAATTGGTATCAGAGTGAGGTTGGAGGTTCTCAAGAGTGAGGTTGACTAATAGGTGGTTCAAATCTGGTTAGTGTTTGTTGATTACAGGTTACTCACAGGGGTTTCTAATTGAGTGGGAGTATAGCAATGGTATAAGAAAGTAAGCTGCGAATGGAGAAACTGAATAGCACAAATGGTCAATTACAGATTGATGGAAAGAAAGAGCAGGTAAAGAAATATTGTTGGTTGGTAGAAGATTAGCATGAAAGAAAGGAAGAAGCAGATGTTGTAGGTGATGTTGCACAGGATGCTCTGGATAAAGTAGAATCTTGGTTTATAGATTTTGTTGCCTCTTTCCATGTAGCCCGAAATAGAGCATCTTTTCATGAGTATGTCCAGGGAGACTTTGGAGAGATTTATTTAGGGGTTGGTGAGCCTTGTCAGATTGTTGATGAAGGGGAAGTGAAGCTGAAATTGCAGATGGGCAACACACGGGTGTTGGAGGAGGTCATGCAGGTACCAGTCTTGGAGATGAGTCTAATTTCTTCATGAAATTTGGGTGATGAGAGATGCACAGTAACTCTCATAGCGGATGCACTTGAATTAGACGGTGGTAAGAAAGTAGGTATCCTTTATCTATCTACTTATATTACTGATTCACCTTCTATTGCAGAGATGTGGCTTTGTAGGCTTGGTCACATATGTAAGAAGGGAATGCATGTTCTTAAGCAGAAGAGAGATATCTTTGATAAACTTAAGAACTAGAAAGCCTTGGTGTTTATGGAGGAGATGACGGACAAAGATCAGCTGAGGGGACTAAATTATTCTGAGCAGGGCTATGTTAATTTGAACAGGGTTTTGATCCAAGGTGAGCTCATGGGTAAAAAGTCATCACTCATAGGAAAACATAGTTACCGATGTTGGTCACAAGAAACTGGCATCGAATAGATAGATACCGACGTCAGTCATGTGTAGATCAGTAGAGTCGGTAGTGTCGAGCAGGTGGAACCAACATCGATCAGGGGAACCGACATCGGCAGTCAGGGTCAGTCACAGGGAACCGACGTCGGTCAAGTGCAGATTGGGAGATGACCAAGATCGGTCACTAGAATAGATGTTGGGTAGACAGCAAGCTGTCAAGGAGTCTCAAATGCCCATATGGAGGACTGAAAGGGTAAGTGAACCTCATATTCATTATTCACCTTCTTTATTACTTGTTGCTCACTAATGGTCAAGACCCAGGAAGTCATTAAAGAAGCAGAGCAGGTAGATCCAAGAAATAGTGGGAGCTTGGCATGGATGAAGAATGTGATTCCTTAGAGAAAAACCAAATAGGAATTTTTTGGGTGGAGTTGCCAACTGGAAGAAAGCACTGAGAGATGAATGGATTTTCAGGATAAAGAAGAGCGGGAATGGACACGTGAGACGGAAGGCCAGGGTATATAGTCTTGAGCAAGCTGTAGGGCAATGGAGATTTGACAGAGATATGACTAAGCATGGCTTTAGTCAAGGTCAATGTGACCATTGTGTTTTTCCTTTACCGGGTTTGATGATGATTGAAACATTATCCTGTTACTATTGTGTGGTTGTTTATTGCAGGGTTACACATGTAGGGAGTTTCTGAGCTAAAGGTAAAGTTAGTTCAGAGGTATGTCATGGAGAATTTGGGAGCAGCGAAATTATTTGGCATAAGAGACATGGAAGATCATAGGTTGATTTTGTCTCCAGAGGGAGCTGATGTGAAGAAGGTGTTGACAGGGTTCAATACGCAAGATGCAGAACCGGTAAGCACACCAAGGGTTGGACAGTTCAAGCTGAGCTTAGAACAGTGTTCGAAATCACATGAGGTCGAGTGTAGACTTGAGTTTTTCCAAGCAGTGGGAGTTGTCAGAAAGTTTGGAGCCGATCTAGGAAAGAAGCACTGGAGGGCAGTTCAGTGGATTCTCAGGTATCTGAGAGGGATCAGTAGCAGGTCGACATGCTATGCAGGGTCAAGTTCTTTTCTACATGGGTTTGAAGATGCAGATGCCGCAAGTTACTTGGATGACAGGAGGTTCACCACAGGTTTTGTGGTGGTTGGTCTTCAGTATTGAGCTTGAAGAGGGAAATAAGCTAGGAAACAAATTAGATAGTGTATACAGGTACAGGTAAAATGCAATTGTTTATCTCCAAGTGGGAGATTGTTAGGTTGTGGAGCTAAAAGCTTCACCAAGATGCAAAAATGGAGGAGGTTATTGAGGTTGCTAAGTTACAGAACGAGTTGCAAGAGCAACCGATGTCGAGTCATATTACATAGTGCAAAAGCAATCTGATGTCTGTTATAAGTCAGCCGACATTAGTCAAGAAGGAGCCAATGTCGGCAACCTGTGTGTGCATGCATTTGTCATGCAGGTGCTAGACTGGGCTTATTTTTGGATAGGCAGTTTGCATGTAAAGACTTATTTTTGGTCTTGGAGTTGCGTTTCTAATTATTGTAATTAAGAATGTCTAATTATTGTATGCATGAGATCTATATAATAGACTCATGGGCTGTATTGTAAAGTGTGCTAGAAAGCCATTGTGCTTGTAGAGGGAGCAAGAGTAGCTCCTCCTAGTTCTAAAGGGGTGTTGAGTGTGTATGATCAGGGAGAGTTGCAGGTTGTGCAAGTTCTACTAGAAGATCCATCGAGGTACTAGTTGAAGAATCATGAGGACTTGGTGAGGCAAGGACAAGGGTTCTTCAGGGTGTAGAGATATGTACATGGTAAGTAAGGTCTGTTGATTTGCAAGTTGTTGCAAGAGAAGGGAGATCTACTTGGAGTATGGTTGTGTACTTGGTGTACTAGCAGCATTGTTACTGATTGGTGGAGGTGAACAACTCTATGTTTGAGTTGATTGTTATGACCGTGATTGATAGAGTGAATTGTTGGAGGAGAATTACTGGTGAACCCTAAAAGTGTGGGAGCTCTAGAGGTGTGAGAAGAAGTGTGGCAACTTCTTTATTGTATTTCCTTTTGGATGAGTATCAATACAATTGGGTATTGTCTCTCATATTCTTGTGTTGTTTCATATTTCTAGTTACTTATTCATTCTGGTTAAATTCTATGTTTAGTTGCTTATACAGAGGTAATCATATGTGCTCTTAATTCTGACAAGTGGGGTCAGAGGTTTGTGGAACCTAGGTCCTATCAGATTTGATTTTTGTTATTATCTTCAGTAAATAATGAAGAACTTTTGTGCTCAGATATTGGTGCCTCAAAGAGGTTTTCACCAATGAAGTTGTCTTGATTGTCTTGTAGCACCTCTAAGAAGGTTTCATCAAGGAATGTTGACTTTTGACTATGATTTTCTTCTAGCACATCCAAAAAAATTTCATTAAAAGATGTTGAGTTTGATCTTTGTTTATCCCCTAGCACCTTCGAAAAGGTTTCACTAGGAGATTGTTCTTCTTCTAAAATAATGTGGTCTTGGCCTCCTTTCTCTTCTTCAACTACTATGTCACCATGGATGCAGTTAAACAAAGTGTGATTATGTCGGTCTCAATAGACACTTATGAGAGGTGGAATGTCAATATAATGGCTATGTGGGGTGGTAATAATGGGATAGTTAAAGGTAGCACAATCCTCATAGAAGATACTAGAACTTGTGTCAATGTTGAAGTAATCATCCTCAAAAATTGTAGAAGGATCATAAATATATTCAAATTGATCTACATGGCAATTGTAACCAATGTTGTAACAACCAATACTAACCAAACTATAAGCAAAGGACTCTAAATCCCATGTCACAACTGATGTTGATTCTCTTTCTAATGCTAAATTCAATGTAAATTCAAAAATGGAACCTAACTCTAATATTGATTCTTCATCTGATATGGTTGTTTTGATAATGTTTTATTGAATGCTGAATTTTTGACAAGTAATGGCCTATGATGGCATAATGGGCTCAGTAAAAACTTATTCATTTTGGAAGGGTTCAACATAGACTGACTCATCTAAGTGAAGCCCCTCAAAAAGAGGGAACCGCTTAAGGGATGTCTTGATAAAATCATGTCAGTCAAAGTGAGATTCCTTAATGAGTGGGAAAAGAGCAAGAGACAACTCTACCAAGACTGGCTTGTCAAGGAGATGAGGCTCTTAAAAAATAGGTAACATATGAATAGGTAACTTATCACAATTTATCTTGTCACAAATGGGTGTTTTAACAATAAAATTTTGGCTTTCGTTCACAACTGGTTACAAAAGATCAATTTTGAACACATTTTGATCCTCATAAGATGGCTTTTGAAGAGGTAATGGTTCTTGTTTAGGCTCAAAGATCGGCATAGAATTTCTAAAGTGGGTAACATTTGGTTTAGCGATAACAATGGTTTGTGGTTCAATAATGGACTCTCTAAAAGTTAGACTATTGAAGAAGGGATCAAAAATAATTGGTTCATCAAATTGAGGTTCTTTAACAATAGGTTCATCAAAAACTGGTGATGGGCCAAGAATGGTAACAAATAGACACTTCTTAGTTTGGTTGCTCATGATAACCAAAGGAGGAGGTCCTAAAATGGTAAAAACTAGATGTTTTTTAGTTTGGTTGCTCATGAAAACCAAAGGAGGAGGTCCTAAAATGGTAAAGACTGGACACTTCTTAGTTTGGTTGCTCATGAAAACCAAAGAAGGAGGTCCTAAAATGGTAACTATTGGATGCTTCTTGGTTTGGTTACTCATACAGACCAAAGGATGAGGTCCTAAAATGGTAACGACTGGATGCTTCTTAGTTTGGTTGCTTGTGTAAACTAAAGGAGGAGGTCTTAAAATGGTAATGATTAGACGCTTCTTAGTTTGGTTACTCATGCAAACCAAAAGAGGAGGTCCTAAAATGGTAACGATTGGACACTTATTAGTTTGGTTGCTCATGCAAACCAAAGGAGGAGGTCTTAAAATGGTAATTTTGGTACATTGTAGAGTTTGATTACTTACACGAGTCAAAGAATCCAAGTCTTCTTGATAAACCCAATCATTTTGATCGTGAGTTGGATCGTAAGTTGGATCTGAACTATGTTCCCATGATTATTTTTTGTGAGGTAGATAGAAATCTATATCACAAACCATATTGTCACCATAGGGGTCTTGAATAAAGTCATTTTGTGTGGCCATTCTATCATAAGTTGGATTATCCATGACTGCACCATAAGTGTAGCTAGACATATCTACATTTAATGAAGAAAGCTCTAAAAATAAAAAGACTTCAAGTTTTGTAAACCCTGAAAAAATGACCTAAAGGACAAAATAGTTCAAACTTGATTCAACTTCATGTAAGGGGTGAAACTTCATCTCAAAAGTATTTTGTGTCAAGATTTAGCATAAAATAACCTAAAGTTAAATGTCTAACGTTAAAGGTTTTCGAAGAAAGGTTATGTTTTCCCATATAAAGTCACAAAATATGATGAGGATAGGCACTCGAACAAACAATCAATAGTATTCAAAATTGGGTAATCATTTAATCGAAGCTATGCAACCCAAAAGAAAAGGATCTATGTACCAACCCCACGAATTGAGGCCTAAACAGAAATCAATCAATGTTTGGATCCAAACTTGACAACGTTAATTAAAAATGTAATGTTGAAGACTAGGATTGGATCAAACAAGCTAAACAAGATAGGATAGCATGATGACACAAGACAAAGGTCCAAATCGTATACACAAAATGGTTTTTAATACAAGTTGAAACAAGTTTTGAAATAAATTGAGTAGTCTAACGGCGTAAGCATGCTCGAATGATGCGATCAATTGTTATGTTTCAAAGACTCAAAGGTAAAATAGTTTTTAACATGATTTAGGCAGCATAATGCTACCCTTTTTAACTCAAATACATGATTTTGACATGGCTTATGAACAAACAAACAAGTTTTAACCTCAAATCATAACAAGCAAATAATTACCAAAATACACTAAGTATAATCATCCAAATCCTAGTAAGGGTATGGAAAAATAGGGTTTACTAAACTAGCAAGGTTTCAATCATTATAGGGGAATCAATTGCATAATGACTTTCACATCAAATGATGCAAAAGACAAGCACAAAAATTGGGTGACCATGGCATTGACTAGTTGTAAAAGGGTCTAGTCCTTTTTACAACCACTACATCCTATTGTTCACTCAATGTAGTGCAATGTCCAAATGTAGATATGTCACATGTGTAACTCCAAAGGAGTCAAATGAAGTTAATACTAGGAGGTGAAAGCCCAAGTTAAAGCTTCCCTAAAAAACTCGTGGGAGGTAATGACGTCCCCCTCGCAAGCCAAGTTTTCATGAAAATAAAGCATAAAATAGAAAGACTTTAGGGTCATTTTCAAGGTCACCCAAACTTTGGTGAGATTTTGGGAAGTATTTTAGGCAACATTATTTCTAAGCCTTGGACTAGGCTATTTATAATATGAATGGCACTTTTGATTCCAAGGGTTCCCTAAAGGGGATAAATCGAAGAGCATACACACAACATTCCCCTTTTTGCCAAATAAAATCTAAATAAACAACTATTTTAAACAAAAATTGACAAGTGTGTTCAATTTTTAAACCCAAATAAAATGTTTGGTGGTGTTTATTTAACCCCTTGGTCTTAGTTGCAAACTTTGAAAGCAATCACCAAAATATCTAAATTATTTGTTAAACACCAAAGCAAAGTTCCTAATTGATTTTTAAGCATGCAAGAGGTGATTTAAACATGTTTTTATCAAAGCAAAAGCTTGGTCCTACAGCAAAAATGTCAGCATGTTCTTTCGCTTTGAAGCTCTTTTGAGTTTGAAATAATAAACTTTGGAAAAGTAGCTCTCAGGTTTGTGTTTTTTGAAAAACACAGTGATCAATATCGGTTACTCTGGCTAATCAAGATCTAACTGATGTCAATTTTGTTGATCAATATTGACTAAGTCAGCTAACTGATGTCGATACTTCTTATCAACATCGGTTACTGTGTGAAACTATGGCAACAAAAAATGGCAAAATAAAGTTAGAAAATCAATTTGTAATAGTTTTAAAGGTCCAAATGGATATTTTTGAGTTACAAAGTGATCTTATTTAGGTGTGAGATGCATCTAGTCCCACTGGGTGTGCCAAGATGTAGAGAGGATTACAAAACAATTTATTCAAGCATTAATAATGAAACATGTATAAAGAACTAACTAACCAAGCCTATTTATTCCTATGGGAATTACAAAGGATAGCAAGAAACAAATGAAAGAAAGCAACACCATATTACCTTCCCAAATGGATTCACCATACCCATGTGGCTAGAAAACATGTTCTCCCTTGATCAAGCATCTTTGTCTTTGTCAACAATAGTGTTAAGCTCCTCCAATGCCTCAAGAATACTCCATAAAACCTAGGATCTTGATTCCAAACCACTAAACTAGCCTATCAATGAAGCTTGCAAACAAAATCTATGACCAAATGCAAAGCCTTGTGGAAACAATTTAACATTATAACTTTGCAATATTCAAGCTTTGAAGATATTTGAGCATAATAACCTTGCAACAAAATAGCTTAGAAATGATGTTCATTGCCTCTCTATTTATAGATTTTTGAGATTGGTCAGGATCAACCATAACCATCCATCTCAAGATTGAGATGTGTGGTCATGGATAGTCCTAATATTTGGAATTAAATCTATAATTATCTTCATCATGACCTTGGAAGAAGGGAAATTAAAGAGGCATGGGAGGCATTAACTAGGCACGAGTGACCAATAATCTTGATATTTATGGCATTTATGGCCTAGGGATGTCTTCCCAAGAAATGATGTCACCTAATGATGTAGATAATAACAATAAATTTTCAAAAAGAAATATTCAACAATTCTCATGAAAAATCCACTTAAGCTCTTGATTTGGATTAATTAGCCTTAAACAAGGTTAATCAACATTTGTGCAATTATTTGAAAATTGGTCCTCAATTAATCAAAATGGTCATAAAGTCATATTATTGAGTTGTAATTTGACTTGGGAAGAATTAAAAGGTGACGTTAGATGTGTTGGAACCATATTTCCATGCAGGATATTTCCAACATAAAATAACAAAAGTATGTGGTGTGTACCAATAAATTAGAAGAAAAAAGTGATCCAGAGCACAAAAGGCAAAATCATCATTTTGACTCAAAATGAATTGATCAAAGTTAGCTTCCCCAAAAATTGCATTACCCCATTTAGGGATACTTTGACCTAAATTGGCACTGGTATATGACAAGTTTGAACTATTTAGCACATTTTATGGATTTTGACCTAAAATGTGTATTTGAGTGCAATTCGAGTAAGATTGACAATTTCAACACAAATGGTGTTAGGAATTGGATATCTACAAGATGTTCTTTGATTGAGCTAGTGAGTCAAGAGCTATGTGTTTTATTGATCAAATTTTGGTCCCTAAAGTGAGATTTAGTTATGAGAAAAAATGTGTCACCTTTTCTCCCTCATCCTAAGTGGCAAAAGAATCCTCTCGAGAGTGCTTAGAGGACTCATATGTGCAACTTTAGGAGTTAATGACTCATCTCTACTACTCATAATTCTCTTGTCTATAATATTAATGTACATTAATGAAATCCATTCATAGGACTAAGTGTAATTTCCTCTTCATAGTCAGTAGCGGGAAAAAGGTGTGTGTGAGATAGAGTGTGTTTCCAAACAAGTTTTTGCTTTTCACATTCAAAAGGAAATGAGAAACTAAGATAAGTGGTCAAGGGTTTGTATGTACCCAGATGAAGTTTTGCGCACCAAATTCAGAAGGAAATCCTCTTTGGTTGTGGAGGATGACACCTGTAGAAGAAAGAGACTCCAACACGAAAATTGTTAGATGGCTAGAAAGTGGACTGCCAAGCGAAAGCTTAGTCCTAAAAGTGCAAAGACTTCTTGGAAGATGACAGTCCACTGATAAAAAATAAAATATAGTCAAAAATAGAAATGATAAAGACAGAGTAAAAGAAATGAAAGCAAATGCGCACCTATTTGCAGTAATCTGCCTTGCACAGTCACTGACATCGATGGTTCTACCGACGTCGGTAGGTTAAGGTCACCGATGTCGGTTAGTCTGCCGATGTCGGTAGGGGCAATGGTCGAGGTCAGTCAGGGTAATGGCCTGGGACAAGTTTCAGGTCTGGTTTATAATCTGCAGAGTGGTCTGAGACTCTGTTTGAAGGTCAGAGAGCCTGTTTGGAGGTCTGAGAGCCTGTTTGGAAGTCTATGCGGGGCTATAAGGTAGAAAGTATGGTCTGAATAAGGGACCAGAGAGAGGACAGGGTGATAGGGAGATAGGGATTAGAGAAGGCCTTTCAGCCTCTCAGGGAAGAGCAGGTTGGGTCTGGGTAGTGGTTTGCTTAATAGATGAATTCAAATAAAAATTGAAATAAAAAATAAAGAAATACTTATCTCTGCTTGCTGAAGGAGGAGTGAAGGAGACCTGTTGCTGATGCTGTTGATAGACCTACAATGCCTTTGATCTCACAGTCTGGAGCTATTCTTGTAGAGTACCTGTAGTTGGTGATGTTTGTTGTACGAGAGGGAGAGAGAGAGAGGTTGAATGCCAAGATGCAAGAGAGTTCACGTTCGCAGGGGGAAAAATAGAAGCAGAATACAATTTTAAAGGTAACCAATGTCGACATAACTACCGACATCGACCGCATATTGATCGACGTCGATGGCCGAAGAATGGGGATAGAGGCTAATTTTAGCCTTTTGTTCGTTCTTACAAGCTGCCAGGGTCAAATGGCATGGGAAAACGGTCGAGAGGGGCTTAAATGAGCGCGAGAGGAAGGGTCAAAATGGGATTTAGTTCATTAAGGCTAGGCATGTGGTGAGGGGATCCAAGGAGAGGAATCCGAGATGGCATGAGGTGGCATGGGTGAAGTGGCAAGGGGGTAATTAAAATATTTGATTATTTTAATTTAATAACTAAGTGGGCTAGGACTTGTGTTAGGAGGTGGACCAAGGGGGCTAAGGGGGGAGGACGACCAAAGGGGTAGACACGATTTCGGTGTCTACATTTGCCCCTTTTTATCTTGTTGGTTGTTCTTGACGAACTGCAAGAAAAAAATAGGAGTTGGTTGCCCCAGGTATGGGATGAGGTGTTCCCCCCTCAAAGTGGGAGTCGAGGGAAGGGATAGAGAGGGTGAAGATTGAGTGTGAATGTTGTAAAGGGTGAGATTACACGTATACCACACCACGCAATAGGTAGGTCAAATTGTCATGGTCAAAGGGTCGAGAAGTGCCAGAATCAAAATAATTAGGCCCCAGCATTTAGTCATAGCTGATTGGGTTATTCGATCTAAGTTGTAGCTCCAATGGGTCATCATGTTCCAGGTATCCCAAGCTCAAAAAGTGCTCTTAAAAAACACAAAAAAAGTCACAAGCAGTAGGGATCAACTTACTCGAGATCTAATACTTGTGAGGGTCTAGACAATTTGCTAACTAGGTGCGAGGTAGCAAAGGCAATCAAAATAACCAAGGTAGAGTTGTCTCGAAAGCGGTCGAAGGAGATAGTCATGATCTCCAAGGTCTGGCAGTTGAGGCAGGTGGAGGCAAAAGTGATCTCAAGTGTGCCCCAAGAGGCTAAGAGGACTTTGGCTTGAAAGTTGACTGATTAGGGGCATAATTTTGGTCATGAGTGAAAAATTTGGGGTTGAAGGCCGTCGACGTCGGTGATAAAACCAATGTCGGTGGCCCAAAGAGACTGATGTCGACAAAAATCAGTCGATGTCAGTGGCCTAGGGCACGATGATGTCGACGTTGATGGCCTACCAAATTTGATAAAATTAGATTGGCAGCCCACCAAAAGTCATTTGTGATTTATTGACTGAGAGAGAAAAAAGAGCTCTAGAGTTGAGTGTGTGATAGTGACCCAAAGTTGATTGATTAGGCAATGGATTAGCAGTGTGAGGTGGCAGAGAGAGATTGGTGGAGAGAGTGAGTGAGTTGGAGCTGAAGAGGAGGTTATAGAGTTAGTTATGGGCCAACAAGAGCTTATGGATAGAGAGACGCAGTGGACATGGTAGAGGGCAGTAGAGGACCCGCAGGAGGTCCACCGCCAGCGGCACCCATCGTGCCACCACGTCGGCATCGATGGGATGAGGTAGGAGGCTTAATTGAGTGTGTTGAGTTGGTTTTAATTTAATTTTGGTTTTTTGAATTTTCACTATTTGAGCTAGAAATTAAGGGGGAAGGGTAGCTAAGAGGGTGGGTGGGGGTCTAGGATAGGTTATGAGTCATTTAGAGGGGTTTTGGGGGGTTAAAGAGGCAAAAATGGGGAGGCCCTAATTTTAAGGCTCGCCCTGTTTAGCCCTAAGGCCGAACCAGTCACCGACATCAGTGGGTTCATCGGCGTCAGCTGACTAGTGACCAGCGTCAACCATCCAGTGATCGGCGTTAGCCGTCCAGTGATCGGCGTCAGCCATCCAATGATCGGCATCGATCACTCACCTACCGACGTCGATCACTAAGTGATCAACGTCGGTTAGGTGAGTGTTGTCACAGGCATGCTAATTGATGTCGATGGCTGCTGGTCAGAAAGAGTGGAAAAATGGTCAAGTCAAAGGGTCGAGACTATGCCAAGGGCTTTTCGAGGGTCAGGATAGGCATAGAGGGTCAGGTAGAAGAGTAGTCGCTTATTAACACGAGATTGATTTGGGGTGGATGCAGGTGAGGCAGACTCTAATGCTACAGGATCACCTCCTGACCTTGCTGACATGGATGTGCAGAGGTGTGACCATCGAGGAGTGGGCCCATATGACAGCAGTGGGACTAGGCGGGCTTCGGTGCTATTGTAGAGTGGCAAGAGATGTGAGCTTGATGGTAGCGTTGATCGAGCAGTGGGACCATTCCACCAACACCTTCCACCTACCCATAGGAGAGCTGACGGTCACGGTCGAGGATGTGTACCAGATTTTGCAACTATCAGTGCATAGAGCAAACATTTATGCATGCTTGAGAGAGGTGCACGACATTCATATGGTCACGCTGTTTAGGGAGCATGGTGCTGAGATGAGCTACCACTCAGTAAGTTTTGCCTATGAGCCCCTTTATGTAGCAGATGAGGATCCACATCAGCTGGCCATCCTCATAATGATCGGCATCATAGTGTATGCGCTGCTAGATGCAGAGGGAGGCAGGTTTTCAGTTGCCATGACCAGAGTTTTGATAGAGATGGTCGAGTAGCAGACCGTGTTTGCTTGGGTGCCTATCTTTTTGGCCCAAGTCTATAGAGAGTTGTGGGGTATCAGCCGATGGTGGCGGTACAGTCTATGCGTAGGCCACCTTCTGCACTATTGGGCCTACGAGCACATTGTGGTCATGCATCATCTCAGCCTCCCAGTGGCAATCCAAGCTGGGTTCAGAGTTGGCTTCAGGCAATGGCGTGAGGTTATGGCATAGACAAAGATGGATAGAGTAGTCAGGGACATTGACTACTATCGAGGGGTACTGGAGGCCCTGATTCTAGTAGACATCATCTGGAGACCATATCTGGGGTATCGAGCATTCAAAGACTAGGGAGAGTAAATGGTCGAGACTCAAAGCATGTGATGGGTCAGGGGCATGCGAGCTGGTGAGCTCGAGAGAGTGTCAGTAGAGAGAGTGTAGTGCCAGTATGGGCTGCTACAGGATGTGCCACTCACCTTCTCGCAGTATAGGCAAGATGACATAGAGGCACCACTCCCACTACTAGAGGAGACAGAGGAGCCAGATTTTGAAGAGTTGTCGGCAGGACCTGGGGTAGCTGACCCAGGGTGTATAGGGGCCTACACGGCATGGTGGACAGGGCAGTACACAGGGGTACAAGTGGGCTCACAACTTGATCTATAGGCAGTGACCAAAGAGCAGGATATAGCTCACGAGGAGAGAGACATAGCCTGGTAGGAGAGGGACACAACTCAGGCCCAAGTGACCATTTTATAGGGGTAGGTCACAGTTTTGACAGGGCAGATGATAGGGATGTAAGGCCAGGTGGCAGCGCTGACAAGACAGGTCACCCTATTATAGGGATAGCTAGCCACAGCATAGGCACAAGCAGTGGTAAGATAGGTTTTTGGGGGGTAGGGCCCGTTTCAATAGCCATCTCAGCAGCCATCACAGGGGTCAAGACAGTCAGTGTCAGTGCAGCGAGCGTACTCATAGCCACAGGGTTCAGTTCAAGGCATGACAGTAGGCTGGATGGGTCAACTACAGACTGTACTTATAGTTAGGTACAGGACTACGCTGGATGAGAACACATATTATGAGGGAGCTATCAGAGAGTTCCCTCAGATACAGTGATACTTTGAGATGAGAGATGAGCAGAGCTGATAGAGGTCTGCATCATGGGGGACGACTTCAAGTGCACACAGATGGCGCAGGTCAGAGAGTGGAGATGACACAGCCTCGTCCTAGCCACCGCCTCCACTGCCACAGCCACAACCTTGAGGCTAGTTTTTTTATTATTTTTGATGTATATACTGGCCTACGAGCTGATGATGTGAGATGTACTATATTTTTTGAGAGAGATGCACAGATTGTGTGATTGTATAAAACTTTGATATATATATATATATATATGATGAGATTTTGGATTATTGATGTGTTATGGATGCCTTGGATGTGTTTAATGTTTACAGCATTTTATATTATGTGAATGATGCATGTTTTGATATTATGTTTCATGATTATAATGTTATGATGACTAATGTGATGATGATAATGTTATGGTTAATGAAATGATTATAAAATGATGTTTAATGTAATGATGTTTTATAATAATGCTAATGATGAGAATGGTTGATGCTTAATGATTGTGTGATGGTGATATTTATGACTTGTAGATTATATGATGTAGATGTTTAATTTTTATGATAGTGATATTGTTATGATTAATGACTATGATGTTATGATGAAAATGATTATGCTAATGATTACAGAAATATGTGGCTAGTTGTGATGTGATTGATAGGTGATGAGAGAAAGTGACGAAGATAATGGCCGAGCTAACCCCAGAAGACCCCATGTCAACTGAGTGTTACCTACATAGCCCCTACTGGTAGGGCCTCAGGCCAATGTATTTCTCCCAAAGAGCGAGGAAGAGTCGAATTGGTTTATTGCTTTTGGTCTAGGTCAAGTCATGGTTAAAAGAGGATAGGGTTTGTCCATCAGGTAGATGAATAAACAAGGGTGGTCGAGCTAATCTCAGAAGACATCCTGTCATTTGAGTGCTACTACATAGCCCTAATTGGTAGGGTCTCAGACCAATGTAGTTCAGACGAGGAGATAAAGTGGTTGAGAGTTGGTCATGAGAATGATTTAGCACGTCCCAATATGTCTGAGGGAACATGCTTGAAATAATGAGATGAAGAAGATGTTACATCCTTTTCTAAATGGTGTATTCTGTAACATTGGTCGGGGTTTTTCATCCCTAGCAACTATCCATATTAGGTGATGGATGTTTGCTAAAAATGAAATGAGTTTATTTATGCTGCAGTAAGTAATGGTTTATGCTTGACATAAATTGAGTAGTCGATAGTTTCCACGTGTATTGGTGTCCATAGAAACTAGTGTGAATAGGCTATGTGAGTGGTCTGAAAAGAGTCGGGTTGAGTTGGTTTGACAAATGATGTGGTGGAATGTGACCAAAGGTATGAAGAGAGTGAAAAGCATATTCACCCTTTCATTGACAAGGACCAGAATGATAGCATAGATAGGGTTTGTTAAAACTAAGAGCCCCATTCATGCATTACGTCATTGACCATGGGTTTTGTTAGAGAGGTAATCGAATCACTTTGACATTAAAATGAGCTCGAAGTCCCTTGAGTAGGTGATATGATAGGTGAGGATAGGGTAACCCTTTTTTGAGTAGAGAGAACCTTGCCCCTTTTTATAGGAGACCCTGAGACAACTATAAGCCAAGTCCATGACCCTTTTTTTTTTTTGAGCAGACTGATCAATGTGGGAAGTCTACATAGAGATGTCATTTTGCTTTGTGATCATTTGTGAAGTTGATCGATGTGGAAAGCATCTAAGAAAGTGTTATTTATAGCAAGATTTAGTCATAGCCATCGTTCGAGGGAGTGGTCTATATTTTTGCTTTATATATTTGAGGGCTTTTGAATAGTTGTCCTTCGAGGGAGAAGTCTATTAGTTACAGCAATGATAGTACAACTATCCTTCGAGGGAGCAGTCTACTTTTTTAATTTGATTTGGTGACCTTAGATATTTTAACATCTCAAGTTATTTTTGACAAAATTTTGAGTCATGGACAAGACTATAGAAGTTCAAGGGCTCCCTTTTATTAGGACAAAGCATCCATACTGAATAAAAGGGTAATAGAGGGTTTGAAAAAGGGGAATAGGGTTGAAAAGAATGAGGATTAAGAGGACAAAGATTGCTCAAGGGATGAGCTCAAGTTAAATGTCAAGTGAGCGAGTACTTGACTAACAATAGAATGGTCGCAGATGCAAGGCATTAAGAGGCTCAAGTTCTGGCCGTCCATCGAGAGAGGATAGATGATAAGTCCCTGACCCATACTTGTGCGTGATGATGAAAGGTCTGAGCTAATTAGGGGCAAACTTACCTCGTTTACTTTGCTCCATATTAGTCACATGTTGATTTTCTTTGAGGACGAGGTCTCCGATGTTGAAATCTTATTCTTGCAGATTTTTGTCATATCGCTTGATGCAATTTTGATAGATGTGGAGATGGTTGAGGGCAACAAGATGATGTTCATCAAGTAACTCAAGTTGAGCTAAGCAATCTTGATGAAAGTCATCGTTAGAAAGAATGTCATGCAGAGAGATGCGAAGAGACGAGATATGTACTTTGAGAGGTAAGACAGTCTCTGTTCCATACACTAGAGAGAAAGGAGTAGCACATGTAGAGGTTCGGATGCTAGTGCGGTAGGCCCACAAAGTGAAGGGAATGTGAATGTGCCAATCCCTTCCAGTGTCACTGACCACCTTTATGAGAATTTTAGTCAAAATTTTGTTGGAAGCCTCAGCCTGCCCATTTGCTTGTGGGTAGTAAGGTGAAGAGAAGCTGAGCTTGATGCCAAATGAGTCACAGAGTTTCTGGATGGTTTTGTTTTTGAAGGACTTGCCATTATTGGTGATGATTTTGTGAGGAACACCGAAATGGTAGATGATGTGGGTGTTGATGAAATCAACAATCTTGTCAGCTTTTGTGGAGAAGAGGAATGGCTTCCACCCATTTAGTGAAATACTCGACGGTGGTGATAATGGATTGATGACAAAGAGACGAGTGAGGGTTAATCTCACCGATAAGATCTAAGCCCCACTGTGAAAAAGGACAAAAATTCTAAGTGACTTATAAGGTGTGGCTAGGGAGATGAAGCAAGTTAGAGTGATGTTGGCACTTGATGCAACGCCAAACATAGTCGTTACAGTCTTGATGAAGAGTGGGCCAATAATAGCCCAGGCAAACAATGCGCTTGGCAACCGAGTTACCACTAAAGTGTCCACCACAAATCTCATCGTGGACTTGTTTGATGGCATGAGATGCTTCAGTGGAGGTTAGACAGCGAAGAAGGAGGCCGTCAAAGCCTCGCTTATAGAGAAGACCCCCTAGCATGGTATAGTGAGCCATGCATTTGATGAAAGCTCACCGCGCATTGCTAGAGAGATTGGGAGGAATGACAGAATGAGATAAGTAGTCCACAAGTTACTTATACCAATCATCTCGTGGACTAGAATTTATGGTGTTGACATGGTTGATGTTAGGAGAAATGTATGAAGGCAACGGCACATGATGCACTGTGACAAATATTCTGGATGAAGATGATGAAGATGGAATATGCAAGGTGAGAGAAGCCATGGTGTCAGCAAACTTATTCGTGGATCAAGGAACAGTCTGCAAGAGGTAATGGTCGAAAGAAGCTAAGAGAGTGTCAGCACAGTTTTTGTACCTTTACAAAATTTCATTTTTATAGAGATATGAACCGTTGACTTGATTGATGATAAGTTGCAAGTCATTGAAGATGTTGATGGACTTGATGCTGAGAGAAAGGGCAGTTTGAAGTCCCAAAATTAAGGCTTCGTATTTAGCCATATTATTGGTACAATCAAAGTCGAGCTTGAAAGATAGAGGCATGGGCTCACCTTCGAGTGGGATGAGAATAACTCCTGCACCCCCACTGAGTTGACATTTGGAGCCATCGAAGAACATGGTCATTTGATAGATGGTGTCATCGGTGGAAAGCGCGATGATAGATTTGTCAGGGAACTCGCACTGCAAAGGTTGATTATCAGGAAGAGGAGCATTTGCCAATTGGTCAGTGATGGTTTTCCCCTTGATGAATTTCTACTGGATGAATTCGAAGTCAAACTCAGCCAGAAGCATGAGCCACTGAGCCATACGTTGATTTTGGTATGGCTTGGAATGCATGTATTTAAGAGGGTCAATGTGAGTGATGACAAAGGTCTTGTGATTGAGAAGATAATGGCAGAGCTTGGTAATGGCAAAGACTAATGCCAAATAGAGTTTCTCAGTATGAGCATACCGAGTTTCATAGTCGACAAGTGTTTGGTTGATATAGTAAACTACTTGCTCACGGTGATGCTCATCTCGGTGCACGATCATGGCACCTAACGAATGGTTGGTAGTTGAGATGTAAAGGTAGAAGGGTTGGTCATCTTTAGGTGGAATGAGGACTGGTGGAGAGACCATATAGCATTTGAGGGCTTTAAAAGCCTTTTGGCAGTCCTTATCCCATTTAAAGGAGACGTCCTTCTTAAGGAGATGATGAAAAGGTTGGTAGCAGTCAGAAAGCTGTGAGATGAAACGACAGATGGACTGGAGCTTCCCTTGCAAACTGTGAAGCTGCTTAAGATTAGTTGGAGGCGACATCTCGAGGATAGCACGAATCTTGGCAGGATCTATCTCGATGCCATGGAAAGAAATGATGAAGCCCAAGAGCTTGCCTGAGAGGACCCCAAAGATGCATTTCTTGGGGTTAAGATGGACATTATATTGAAGATGGTGAGAGAAGATGATCTTGAGGATGGTCAAATGGTCATGGTGAAGCTTGGACTTGCCTAGCCGGTCATCCACATAGTCCTCCATGATTTTGTAGAGGAGATCATGGAAAATGTAAGTCATGACACGTTGATATGTGGCACCTGCGTTCTTCAAACCAAAAGGCATGACCCGATAGCAAAAAGTCCCCCATGAGGTGATGAAGGTAGTCTTGTGCTGTCAGGATTTGATTGTATCTTGAAAACTTGTCCATGAGAGATAGCATCTCATGGCCAGCCGTGAGATCAACAAGTTGGTCAATGTTGGGAAGAGGAAAGTCATCTTTGGGACAGGCTAGGTTGAGGTCACGATAGTCCGTGCAGATTCATATCCCCCCAGTCACCTTGGTGATAGGGATGATGTTAGAGACCCACTACGGATAATCGATGGGGTGGATGAAGGAGACAGAGAGAAGGCGCTGAAGCTCCTCTTTGACAATGAGCGCAACACGAGGATGCATCTTTCGAAGCTTTTACTTGACAGGCTTAGACTCTGGTTTGGTGACGATGTTATGAATAGCGATGTTGAGGTCAATGCCAGGCATGTCACTATAGGTCCAGGCAAAGGCCTTGCTATGGTTTGAGAGGAACTGGATGTAGTCAAGCTGCTCTTGGGTGTCTAGAGATTAGCCAATCTTTAAGAAGTGAGGAACATCAGAAGAAAGAAGGTTGATGTCAATGGTTGATTCATTTAACATAATCTAGATTTCAGAAGGGAGGGAGTGCTGGATGAAAGAGTCATCATCACCCATGTAGGAGAGAATGGCGTCATCATCTACATAGTGGACAGTGTTGATGGTCGCTGACTCATCGTCTATCAGGTTGGGATAAACGAGAGGGAGAGACTTGGACACCCTATTTAGCTGATAGGTCAAGGGTTCTAGGCGAATGGTGTTTATGCAAAAAAAACCTAGGAGGGATGGAAACCACTGACTCTGTAGATGAAGGGGGAAGAATGGGCGAGCTTGGAGGAGATTGGTCGATGGTGGGTTCGGGGCAAAGGTCTGTAGAAGCCTGAGTAGGGTCTTGGAAACCCAGGCCATATCATTTCTTGGCATTGTCGTCATTGAGGTATTCGATGGGCTGATGGGAGCCTTGCTCATAGCACTTGAAGCCAAAACCTTTCCATGCACACCTGTAAAGGTAGGTGTGTGCAAAAGTGATGTTGCCAAGAAATGAAAAATTAGATGTGAATGTTTGAGGTGAAGAGAGGGGGTTGCCATCGGTGGGAGCCTGATTAAGCCCCCCATAGATGAGATTGGTTTGGAAGTGAGGAGGACCATAAGGCACGACCATCCCGATCTGATGGTTGTAATTGGGGCTGTGGTGAAGCTGTCCATACTCTTGTGGAGTTTGGAACATGTCTAAGACAAGCAAGTGATATTCCCCAAGTGAAAGTCGTTGGAAGATATCTTCCATGGGGTCTTTGGTTATCGCTTAAAGAGGTGGTGTGAGGGCGACCGCCATTTGTGAACTGGTCGAAGCTTCCATGGATGGAGGCGGTGCTGGGGTTGATGGCTTGAGAGGAATGAGAATGTCATTTGGTCGATAGGTCGTGTTACAGGTTTTGAAAGGTGATGGGTGAGTAGGAATGATGTGGACTTGCCCATCATGCTCAAATTTTACACAATGATGCAGTGTAGAGGGAACACAAGCCATGGCGTGGATCCAGGGTCAACCTAATAGCATGTTATATTGGAACTCTCCTTCGATGATATAGAAGAGCTCAGGGATAGTGCGCGAGCCAATGTGAATGTGGAGGACGACAGTGCCAATAGTTGTGGCAGTGGTGTCATTGAAGGATTGCAAGATTGCATCAGTTTTTGATACGCAATTCTTGGAGAGGGCTAATTGATCAAAGGCATGAGTAGAGATGATTTAATGCTAGAACCTCTATCAATCATAACTCACTTAATGCGGGTTTGATCAACATAAGCAGTGATGAAGAGAGTAGCATCCTGATCTTTTGAGTTAGATGTAGGAATTTTAGAATCGCTGAAAGTGATGGAGGCAATAGAAGATAATGAGTGGACCAGGGCAGCGAGTGGTTGGGGGTCCTCAGGTTGGACCTCCACTACCTGTAAGGCTCTAATCAGAGCTTGATGATGCTGGGGTGAACTTTAGATGAGGTCATACAAGGTCATCTTCACGGGCATTTGGTGAAGCTGTTTTAACATGGAGTCATGGATTGCCCTTGAAGAGGAATAAGAAGAGGGTTGAGATGTGCCAAGGATAGAAATTTTGGGTTTTGGCAGTTGAGGCAACTTGACAAAGGGATAGGTCTAAGGAATGGCAGCTTTTTCTTTTGCCTTGTCTTTTTGTGACCTAGTGGTTATGTGGATGGTGTTGATTTCGAAGAGAGGAGGTGAAGGAGATGAGGGGGTCATAGTCTGATGAGATGTCATTGTGGTTGAGGAGGTTTGAGGGATATGAGAAGGTGTGGGAGGTCTATCAAAAGTGTACTCAAGAAGAAGAGTGTCTTTCTCTCTGTATCGGCGAATGACGGCCTTGAGGGCACAGTAATTTTCAATGTCATGTCTTGGCGTATGATGATATAGGCAAATCTTAGTATCATCGAACCAGGAGGGCTTAAACCCGAGAGGTTGGAAGGGTTTGATGGGCGGAAGGGTTATGCTAGAGGTCTGCAAAAGTTAGTGTAATATCAAAGCGTATGAACCAACTAAAGGGTTGGTGCTTGTTGATGTGTGAGATGCTGGTGACTTTTGCTTCGGCGGTGTTGAAGGAGGCTTTCGTACCACCTTTTGGGTTGGTGGTGCGGCCACATGTGAAGACGACACTTTATTCATGAGAGGTGTCAAATGTTTTAAAGAGGGTAGACTTGTGGTAGGCAAAGGAAGTAGTGGATGCAACTTGTTTTGGTTAGGGGTTGGAGTGGGAAACACTCCCATCAGGGTCGAAGGATGAGGGCCCAAAATGGAGGGCAATGGCGATGGGGGAGGAAGAGTTCACCTCTGTGGTTTAGCAGTCTTCTTTGGTTTGGTTTGAGGACTACTATTGGTCGAGGCCTGGCCCAAGTCTACCTTCACTTGTGGATGAGTGAGGTTAGGGACAGGGCGAACACAGAGTGTCTTGATTGGTTTTGATGCGGTGGATGGGGGTTTTGGTTCTGATGTGGATGGTTGAACTTTTGAAGGTTTAAAGGTGGAAGTCTAGTCTTTATTGAAAGTTTTAAGAGATTTTGTCATGGGAGGGTTGGTGGCATGAGATGAGACAGAACGGGCAAGTTGAAGAGCTTTAAGTCGCTCCCATAATACCTGATGCTCCACTTTCCTCGAAGGGAGAAGTCTGAGTTTCTCCACTAATCGAGAAAATGGCTGAAAAGATGTTGGATGAGGCTTGGGTCTTTTAAAAGATGTGGATGATTACAGGGCCAAAAATGAGATTGGTGTAGCAGTCTCAGACCCAAGGCATGATGAAGTCGTAATAGGTTCATCTTTAGTTGGAGAAGGTGGAGAGACAGGTTCCTCCCTAGGTGGAGAAGGAATCAAAGAATGTGGCTCCTCAAGAGGGTAGAGGGCAGGAATGATTATGCCCTCCACTTGTGGTTGAGGAGTAGGAAGGGTAGGGTCCTCCATAGGTAGCAAGAAGGAGGATGGTGAGATTGGCGGTGCCGGTATGGTTGAGGTGTCCTCCAATATAAGGGAAGTCGATGGAGAACTAACAGGGGAAGAAGGTTTGTCCACGTGTGATGGATTGATGGGTTGACTAACCTCTTGAGTCTGTGTGAGAGGTTGGTCAGGGATGAGGGGCGAGACCATATTGACTGTGCGTATGTTATGTTCTTGAGTGTCATCAGTCATGGTTTGCACATTATTTTGGGTAGGAGGATGGTTGGGAAAGGGTTGTTTAAAGATGTCTATGTCTTGATTGGGTGGCACATTTGGATTGTCTAGGATGAGGTCACCCTTATCTAGCATGTCTTGGATGATGTTTTTGAGAGTCTTGCAGTTGCCCGTGTCATGGCCTTTAACACGGTGATAATTGCAAAAATCATTTTCCCTATACCACGCAGGGATGGCGCGTGAGGGATCAAATTGAGGAGGCGATCAGATTTGGGGGAGATTGAGAACCCCTTGTTTGACAAATTTGTCTAGCACAGATGCATATGACTCTCTGAGTGGAGTATATTGTCGCTGCACATACCTTTGTTGGAATTGCCAGGTGATGCTTTGGGATGTGGACGGCTCGGGCTGGTTGGTTGTTGAAGAGGATGATGGTCTAACGATTATAGCATTTACTAATGCCTTAGATTTGGGATTAGATGAAGAAGGTTTAGAGGAAGAGTCATTGGACTTGGTGTTGGGGTTTTTACTCTGCAACTTGACTTTGTTCTCCTCGATGGCATGTAATTCAAGCTTCTGGGCCATCGTGAAGGCTTCATCAAAAGTGCGGAATGTCTGAACTCGCAAGGTAGAGGAAATATGCTTGGCATAGGCTTGAGAGAAGAGTTCGATAAGTTTGGGTTGGGGCAAGGAAAATGAGAGCTGATTAATGAGGCCTCTCCAGCTAGCAACAAAATTGGCTATGGATTCATCCTCAAACTGCTGGATAGAATACAGATCTGTGATTGAGACCTTTTTGGTGATATTGATAGAGAAGTGGTCGAGGAAGAGTTGGGCTAGCTGGGTGAATGTGAAAAGAGAATGGCTGGTGAGAGAGCTGTACCAGTCAAGAGTAGCACCAGAGAGTGACATGGGGAATGTGCGTAGAAGGAACGCATCGTCATGGGCTATGAGATAACAAGCATGTCTGAATGCTCGTAGGTGCTGTTGCAGGTCTTCCTTACTCTGGAAATGAGAAAATTTAGGAAGTGCCCACTGACTGGGATACAACCTGATCGAGACGGAGGGATGGATGGGTTCATTGCAAATTTGCTCGTATGAGAGGGCATTGCATGAACCAAAAATAGAGGTCTCGAGACTAGACATTTTATCCATCAGCATTTTGATTATGTTTGCTGATGGATTGGTGGGTGGAACACCCCTAGGTTGTAGGGTGCTTAGAAGATGCTAGAAGAGGAATATGACATAGTCGGTTGCACTTGTAAGGGCGCAATATACTGATAACTAGTTGTTGGAATAGAAGTGGAGGCCAAGGGTGGTTTCATTGTGAAGGTAGAAGGCATGGCTAGGCTTGATGTTGCCACAAGCGGTTGGATAGTGGTAACATTAGCCAATGCATGAGTAGCCACCCTGGTGTTGATAGGGGCGAGGGTAGGTGGAATAGAGACAACCAAATTTTGGAAAGGGGTAGAGGTTGGTTGAATAGGCTGCGGTTGATAGGGGGCCAAAACCCTAGTGGAAGTGGGCCCAGAGATGGAAGGAGAGGCTACACTTAGAAGGTTGGTCATGGGTTGGTTATTGGTCGAGGCGACAGCCTGGGTGTCTATGGGTTGAACCACAGACGTTGTCGATACATCGGCTGTCTCGACTAAAGAGGTCAACATCCCATAAATTGGGTTGCCTAAAGAGTCTTGCATTCAGCTTCACGCGAGATAATGTTGCAGGGCTTTGATATTAAGGTCCAAGAATCTTTCGAAATCTTGGTCCCCTTTAGGGACAATGGGAATCTGAGTCGGGGTCGATTGGGTTGGAGTTCGTTCGGTCTTTGAATGAAACTCCATTAAGGGACTGGTTATGGACGGTGAAGGCAGAAGCAGTTGATGCCTCGCGTGGTCAACAAGAGCCTTGGTTTGACTGTGAGTCAAAACCATTCAAGGCAAGACAAAATGTCCTCACAAGCTCAAACAAGCAGATAAGAACAGAAAAAAGAACACAAGCAAACCCTAAGTGTTAAATCCCTAGGAATAAATTATTAGGATCATGTTGGCTTATGCCTTAGAATGTGTTTAGGAAGTTGGCTTTTGAGACAAGTCCTAGAAGAAGTAATCTAAGGCTGGTTTCAGGTTTGTTTCGGTGCTCAAGAGTCTGTGTTAGATTTTGTACGTGGTCTGGTGCTAAGGAGCAAGCTCCCCTCACTTCACGAACCCAGTGATAAGCTGGGCCCGCTTAGCCAGTATATACTTCCCCTAGAGATTATCCTCTGCCAGAGAATAGAGTGGGCTTTCCCCTTGGTGGTGAAGCCCAAGTGGGATTGCCGGGACGGGTAAGGTATCTGCTGGGTGATGAAATCCCAGTTGGGCCTTGTCTCAGGTGAGTTTAGATGTTTAATTTTGTGCAAGTGATTTGGTTGTGTAACATAAGTGGCCTACGCTTTATTCATGATGCGGTTTTTTAATTACTAAATGTGGACTAAGTATGCAGTCAAGAAGAAATGAGATGCAGTGTGTTTTAAGCCCAAATAGAAATGTAAGCTTGTATGAAGACAAGTGAGAAGAGGTTGAAGAGTATGATCTTGACTAGTCTAAGATGCAAGAAAAGAAAGAAGAGTTCTTTTTAATCCTACTAATGGTGTCTTTTGGAAGAGATAGAAGAAAGAGGTGAAAAGGAGAGACCTAATGCACCTATATGAACAGAAAGAAAAGAACCCAAGGAAGACCTTAGGGTCCCACCAGGCATGCCAGAATGTTTCCAAACAAGTTTTCGCTTTTCACATTCAAAAGGAAATGAGAAACTAAGATAAGTGGTCAAGGGTTTGTACGTACCTAGATGAAGTCTTGTGCACCAGATTCAGACGATGAAGGGAACTCCTCTTTGGTTGTGGAGGATGACACCTGTAAAAGAAAGAGACTCAAACATGAAAATTGTTAGATGGCTAGAAAGTGGACTGCCAAGCGAAATTTTGGTCCTAAAAGTGTAAAGACTTCTTGGAGGATGACAGTCCACTGATAAAAAATAGAATCTAGTCATAAATAGAAATGATAAAGACAGAGTAAAAGAAATGAAAGCAAATGTGTACCTATTTGCAGCAATCTGCCTTGCACAGTCGCCGACATTAGTGGTTCTACCAGCATCGGTAGGTTAAGGTCACCGACATCGGTTAGTCTGCCGACGTCGATAAGGGCAATGGTCGAGGTCGGTCAGGGTAATGGCCTAGGACAAGTTTCAGGTCTGGTTTATAATTTGCAGAGTGGTCTGGGATTCTGTTTGAAGGTCAGAGAGCCTGTTTGGAGGTCAAAGAGCCTGTTTGGAAGTCTGTGCGGGGCTATAAGGTAGAAAGTATGGTCTAAATAGGGGACCAAAGAGAGGACAGGGTGACAGGGAGACAGGGATTAGAGAAGGCCTTTCAGCCTTTCAGGGAAGAACAGGTTGGGTCTGGGCAGTGGTTTGCTTAATAGATGAATTCAAATAAAAACTGAAATGAAAAACAAAGAAATACTTATCTCCTGCTTGCTGAAGGAGGAGTGAAGGAGACTTGTTGCTGATGCTGTTGACGGACCTGCAATGTCTTTGATCTCACAGTCTGGAGCTATTCCTGTAGAGTACCTATAGCTGGTGATGTTTGTTATGCAAGAGGGAGAGAGAGAGAGGTCGAATGCCAAGATGTAAGAGAGTTCACGTTCGTAGGGGGCAAAACAGAAGCAGAATACAATTTTAAAGGTAACCAATGCTGACATAACTACCGACGTCAGCCGCATACTGACCGACGTCGGTGGTCGAAGAATGGGGACATAGGCTAATTTTAGCCTTCTGTCCATTCTTACAAGCTGCCAGGGTCAAATGGCGTGGGAAAATGGTCGAGAGGGGCTTAAATGAGTGCGAGAGGAAGGGTCAAGATGGGATTTGGTTCATTAAGGCTAGGCATGGGGTGAGGGGATCCAAGGAGAGGAATCCGAGATGGCATGAGGTGGCATGGGTGAAGTAGCAAGGGTGGTAATTAAAATATTTGATTATTATAATTTAATAACTAAGTGGGCTAGGACTTGTGTTAGGAGGTGGACCAAGGGGGCCAAGGGGGGAGGATGACCAAAGGGGTAGACACGATTTCGGTGTCTACAGAGTGTTTTTATTTTCATTTTGAGTTATTTTGTAAGTGTGTCCTACAAAAAGTGAGTGTGAAATCTATAGGGGAGTAAGGTTGCATGTATCTTATCCCTCTCATTCTCATTTGCTTGATGACACTCCTCACACACTGTAAAAATTGTACACCTAAAATAAGGTTTATGAAATGTTATCAACAAGTGATGTTTTTTAAGCCATACCAACATTGTGAAGCTCTTAGTACTATCCTCACTTTATTTATCAACAAGTGAAGTTTTTTAAGCCATACCAACATTGTGAAGCTTTTAGTACTATCCGCACTTTATTCTCTATAATTTGCTCGCATAACATTATCGTTTGAGTTATTTATATAAATTGGCATAAGTGTAATTTATCTAAACCTCTTTCATATCCCATTAGTAGAATTATTTCTCCTTACCAAACTTGTTCTCACTATCTCAGCTCATTTGTTTCTTGTATAATGCATTCAAATGGTGGTTTAAAATTATAGTGCCATAGCAAGTACTTGATCCTTCATTTCTTAATTCCTCCACCTTTGTGTCAAAGCAACATGATACATCCATAAAATATATGTTTGTTAAAATTAAAAATAAAAATCAATTGTTTTTATAAAGTGCTTGGATATATATTTTATCCCCATAATCATCCTTACCAACTCCTCCACCTTGCAATAAATGCAATGTGGTGCAATCATAGGATTTATGTTTGTCAAGCTTGAAATGAAAAGGAAAATTATAGTTTTTCAAAATATTTAGATATATATTTTATCCCCAAAAATATCATTTTTTTAAATTACAAAATGCGGAATGATGTTTTCTTCGACTAAATACATTTTGATCTTAATTGCCTATATTGTTAGCAATTATTAGCTTAATTGCCTACATTGTGATTGTGATTCATCTGTATGGTTTTAAATCACATTCCAAAGTTCTTTGGTTTTTAAAATACATATCACAACTATCATAGATAATTTGTTGAGTTTATCGAAGTGTGTTATAATAATATTATTTTTCTAGACATAGTTTATAAACAACAATCATAAAACCTAAACATTAGTTATTCGTTCATTGACACAACCATGTTTGAAAATTTATTTATTTATGATTAATTTAAAGAATGATGATGTATGTAACAAAAAAATAATAGATAATAATGACATATAAGAAGTAAATATGTATACACAAATTATAACAATGTATGATTCACATAGATATATTAGATAGTATGTATGTGTATCCAAATTATGCCATAATGACATAAAAAATGGGTCATATCAGGATACAATGTAGACCATATACATATACAAAATGGTCCATATAAGTATATAAAGTTGGCCATGTTGGCATACAAAATAAATTATGCTTACGACTACCCCTAACACAACAACTAGCTCTCCTACTACTCATTGTCTCCAAATAAATTGTGCCTCATCCCCATAGATGTAGAACATGGGGTATTGGATGTCTCATTAAGTGGAAAAACTCTCCTCTTAGATTATGATGGATCAAGTTTATGTGACACAACCTTAGAAAATAGTAGCACCTACACAACATAAAATCATAAAATTTAATGCATTAAAATGATATATGGAAAATGATAGAGTTTCCAAGAACAAAATTTTACACCAAGGTGATTTTGGACTCACCATATGCCATCTAAAGGGATGATTAGGGTAGCATGGTCTTGAATATATCGACGATGGATAATCGTATGAATCATACATATAAGGTTAGCTCTAGATACGTATAAAAATATAAATATGACGTAAAGTATCATTACTTGAAGTTAAAAAGACAATTTTATTATGTGTTCTCACCAGTTTTTATCTCTGAATCAGGTGGTGTTGGGGAAATAATGGATCTTAGGACATAAATACAACATCAATCACAGGTTGTTATGATCCATGCAAGGTACCCATAATATATCTCATCATCTATAAAACCAACAAGTGAAAGAGGTCAATTATGAATCAATTAAAACTAAACCTATATTAAGATAAACCTAAATTATTCCTTCTACATAAAGAGAGATAGACAATAGCAAGGAATTGCCTCTCTCTTCATATGTCTCTATCTCTCACAAGAGGAAGGGAAGGCCAAGCAACCAAACACACTCAAACTATGGTGTATACAAAAATTCAAACAATAGAGCAACTTGAAAAATTAATTTCCAAACCTGAGTGTAAGGTACTATAGTGTTAATTGCAGCCTCAACAATAAAATCCAAACTAGGTAGGGTACTTAAAATATCAATATCATCTATACAAGTAACAAATGAAATAAGTCAAACATTAATCAATTAAGTAAACATATATTAAAAAATAAAATTAATATTCCATTATATACATGAACAATCTATAATTAATTGAACGTGTGTGAATACATATGGTGAAGTAGATAAACATTGCATATCTGGTTCTGTGTTGACCTGAGGTGGTGAAGTAACTTCAGATGGCATATATTTTGGCACACTAGTGTTTTGAGGTTTTGAAGCAACTGTAGATGGAATATACTTTTACATACTATTGTGTTATATAGAAGTGAATCTAGTCTCCACATGTGTGCCTATTAGAGATGAAAATGCAACCCATGTACACCTAATCTGAATAGGTGCTCTATTACACTTCCTACCACATAATGTACAATAATGTACATAACTACAGGATGCTTGATAGATATGCGACCATGTGAAGCACAAGTAGTAGGAGGGACATTATTAGATGTGCCACCACCTCTAGCTCATGTATAACTCCTCAGTGTATGCATCACATGGTCAATCATAACTTATGTGAGATTATTAATTAGATCAAGGGTGTCTATCTGTGTACAAAAATGCAATAATTTGGGAATGGAATTATGTGTTATTGTCTTTGTGGCACTCTATCGACAGTTTTAGTAGTTTTGGTCCCACTTGGCACTAGGTTTATCAAATGAGGGCCCACCTCCCCTACCTTAGGAGGCCTTCATGTCAATAATTTAGGATTTCTTCTAGAACAAACTTGCAATAATTTTTTTCAAAAAATATAATGGAACCTTGTAATTATTTCATGGAGGCTCATCAAACACCATCCAACAATTATCCCAAAAGTTATTTTTAATCTTCGCATTAAGACACCAATCAACGCTAATGTGTTTGTGACTTATTGGTGGTGGTTTGGTGGTTCTAAGCATAAGAAACACATCAATTACTTCTTATTTTATCTTTTTTTTTAATATCCTCGTATGATAATTTATTAGAATAACATTCTTTCAATACCTCTCTTTGATGCAACATTGCATCAAGTTGGGAAGTGAAATTTCCCACTTCATTGTAAACGACCTCCAATGTATTGGTAAGTGAATTACGTGCATTATAACTTGAAGAGTCATGTAAACTATTGATGATAATTTAAAATTACTTCTGCTCTAAATTATATTATTCATATAATTCAGCTTCTTCTATAAAGTTGAAATGCTAAGAGTTTTCATCATGTTTTTATTAGAGGTTTGTATCAAGTAATAGGTCCATCGAATCAAGTATCTAAATTTATAAAAAAAAATTATATTAGGTAGTTGAACATTTTCATGAGATAAATGCAATTTTAACTTCAACACCCTCTTACATTGTGAATATTATTAAAAATGCATCACAAAAAATGTATTACAAGCCCTAAGCATGGTGTATGGGAAAAAAAAACACATGAGACCATGATGTAAGTGTGAAATATTTATGGGGATGTAAGTAGACCAATAACATACATGCCCTCCTTTCTTCTTCAAAATTGTGACTAACAAGTTTAGAATAAAATGAAACATGTGTTTTTGGCCTTTTTTTAATGTTTTTACATCAAATGAAGGGTGTACACCCTTTTGGGTGCTACAAAGGGCATATGCCCTTTTAGGCCCCATATAGGGTATACAACCTTTGTGAGGCAAAGGGCATACAACTTTTGTGGGGCCTAAAAGGGTGTATGCCATTTAGGGTTAGGAATGACCCTTTTTATCCCCTAACTTTGTGCATCCACCCTTGTATATGCTAAGATATATTTTATTGCAGCTTGTTTGTACCTATTTTATGTAAAACCAAAAATTAGGGTAAATAGGTAGAAATGGTAGTGGTAGTTATGATGGTGTCTATGACCTAGGGTAGTTATGGTGGAGCAGTTGTCTATGGTAGTGTTAGGGGTGGAGGATATAGTGGTAGTAGTAGGGGTAAATACCATAATTTGCATACTTGGTGAGTACTCAATGAGTGAATGAGTACTCACAAGAAAATGTATAAGATAAATACTCATTATTTTAACTTGTAGGATTTTTTAATACTGGAAAGTATTGGCACAATACTCTCAATGATTACTCATGAATATTGTGCCAATACTCATTTGAGCCTTCATACATGTAGTCTGTGTATAAAACACACCTAGTTTGGTGAAAAATGCATCTAGTTCAATCAAAACGTATCCAAAACATTGTAAAAAAATGAAAAACACACATAAATGTATCCTAGATACATTGCCCCACACTCTCATCACACAACATTAGAAGCAAATTAGAGGGAGCAAATTTGAATTCTGGGTTAGTTTTCATTCTTTTTTCCAAGCATATAAATTATTTATAAACATATTTCACAAATTAATGTGTATTCCATTCAATTCCATAATTTTTATTCATGATTTATGCTAATTTTTCATAATTTTTGAATAAAATGGTTAGTTTTTTACTATTTATAGGGTTTAGTTTTACATATTTATATTTTAAGGTTTTTTAGATGTCATTTTTTAAAAATACATTTTTTTTCATATACATAGGGATTAGTGTAAATTTACAACTTTAAGATATTTTTTTTAATGTTATTTTTTTATTTTTTTTTGCATTTGAACATGTTGTAGGGTAACCATTAGACTTCATATGAAATGGCATCCAACTCTGAATTAGAGTTAGCATGAATAAGTGGAAATCATCCTGCTAAATCTCACATCATTGCTTAGAATTATGTTGCACTAGTTGGAACACCCCTCTCGAGTGTGATTTGTACATTTTGCTCGAAGAAGATTTATGAAGGCACCATTCTCCTCAAGTACCATATTGCGTACATTTCTTATCACAATGTCACATTGTGTCCTAGTATAATAGAAGAGGTAAAATAAGAGATGATTGTAGAGATTGCATTGTTGGATGAAAATGAAATAAAAAGGGAAAAGGTACAAGCAACCTTAATAATAGCCATTAAATTTTGCATCTACAAAGGAAATTGATGTAGCCATGAAATAGATTGTGGGCTCTAATCATGGTCCACGTATGCGAGGCACATCCACTTCATCTAATTCGATCAAAATCCACACGTGATTTTTTTTGCATAGAAATATACCTATGACAAAACCTTCACTATAAGTTATGACATAGAACAAGGAGGCACATGTGGAAGTAGATAAGGCTTGTGAATATTTTTTGTACTTCAAAAACCTTCCCTTCAATGTGATAAAAGCCTGTACTATGAAGGTTTGGTGATGGCATTGATAGTTTCAGAGAAAAGATACAAGGCACGCTCTCCAAGAATTTAAGTGGTAGGTTGCTCTAGGGTGTTTTTAAAGTTACAAAGTCAATTATGGAAGATTAAAATAGGTTGCGGTGAAATTTTAGATACACCTAGATCGATGGAAATAACCTCACCCTCATCAATTTTTTGATAGTTTCAAATGGTGAGATGGTTTTTTTGAAGTTAACTAATGCCCTGACAAAGTAAACAAATGCATAAGGAGGTTGTCTTATAGGTGGGAATTAAGAATGTTGTGCAAGGTATCATTAAAAATACAACATATGTGATCCAAACAACATTTCAGGCAATGATTCGAGTAACACTTCAGGCGATAATTCGGGTGACAGTCCTACCCCAATTGGTGGTAGAACTCTCAAGAGCCATAAATTTTGCACCATAGCTCCGTTTGACTCCCCATTTGAACCGTTGGAAAGCTAATAATGAGGGAAACTCCATGAGATGACACTAAGCTCCACCTAGTGTGTTTTAACCCCTCAAAACCAAATGAAAGTGTCCAAAATTTCAATTTTAGTAGTGCAGTCTAAAAATAGTATTTTCTTGAATTTTGTATTCTTATAATTCATGGAAGTCAAATCATTTCATCTCCCTCGAGATTGGTGACCTTCCACATCCTCCACCTACCTTCAAAAATAGGTATAAATAGATATGTAGCCTAAAAAGGAAAACAAACATCTCTTCCCAGAGATAGGCATATGTTGTATCTATAATTTTGAGCAATAAAACATCTCTTCTCAGAGATATCATTATTATTTGTGTGTTCTTGAAATACTATTCAACTAAGACTTCTGATTTTTGTATCAATTGTAGTAGCTAGGAAACTTCTTAAAGAGAGGCATCCATCATTATTTTGGACCCCTTACATAGTCTATTACCATGGCCTTATTTTGGAGGACAAAGTAAAAATTGATTAGCTGAGAAATATTATAAAAGAGGGTAGAAACATCACCAAATATATCACCCTTATGTTCTCAACTTGATGAGAGATCACACCAAGGGGAAAGACCTTATGTAAGGAGGGGTCATAAGGTTCGCATCTAACTTCCTTATATTGTAAAGTATTTGTAGTTTATTGACAAATTTATATTAGATGTTTGTGAGTCAAGCATGGGTAGACTCAACATATTCAAATAAAGTTTATGGATTCAAGGTCTCAAAGGTAGTTTTTCATGAGGCCTTTACAAAGAGAGTTATAGAGAACGTCAAGGTAACTTCAAGTTTCAAGTCAATTTCTTTATTATCAAAATTTAAATTATCTACTTAAATTATAAGTTTGTAACTTTAATTTATTTTCATCTTTGTAGGTGTTGGAGCCTTTGGTTTTGGGCTTAGTGGATGGGGAGAAAAACCCAATAGGATACATTTATGAGGCCATGGATGATTGTAAACCCTTTTCGAACCCTTCAAGTGTTAGAAATGTTGTCATTGATATCAAATTAGTATTTAATGTCTAAATATATTTTGAATGTTTATATCTTGGCTAAAGTGTGTCAATATTAATTAAATATTAACGAATATATTTTTATTTGCATAAAGACAAAAGAGGGCCCATGAAGAAGTCAAAGAGTCATCACTAAACACAAAAGAGGAAAAGGATGCACTTCTCCATAAAGGGTCACCTTGAGGAATCCGAAGAGTCATCACTAAAGATAAAAGAGGAAAAGGATGCATTTTCCCATGAAGGGTCACCCTGAGGAATTCGAACGGTCACCAGGTAAAGACAAAGAAAGGATTCGAAGGGTCATGTAAGTTTGGCACCATTTTCTATGTGAATTGAAAGGTCTCAAAGGGTGAATGCCAAAGGTCATTTGGAAATCTATAAAAAGAGGCTTGGGAAGCCATTTAGATATATGGAAGTGAATGATTTTATCTAGCCAGGAAGAGCAGAGGAAAGCAAAGAAAAGATAGGAGATATAGCAGTGTGTTATCATTTGTTGAGAAGGCAACATTGAGAGATAGTGGTGTTTTATACACAAGAGAGGTTGGTGCTCCTATGGGTGGGTGCTCACAAATCATTGCTATGTTGGTTCTTAACAAAGGGGTTGGTGTTCCTGTAATTTGGTGCTTACAAACTTTGTAAACTTGAGTTGGTGCTCATTTATATACTTGAGATTGTTCTCTATTTTGTGGTTCATGTTATTGCTTTTAGTTTTGTTACATATCTTGATTTTATGACTAAGTGGTTAAAGTAAATGAATCTGATTAAGTAAAAGATATATCCCATGCTTAACAATTGGTATTGGAGCAGGTTCCTTCGAAAAGGGTTTAACAACTTGAAGGTAGATTAGGGAAAGCACAAGATGGCCAAACAACTAAAGAAGGAGAATCACGAGTTGAAATTTATGATCGAGGCTCTTAAGGAACAAGTGTGTATCTTGGATTCTAAATTGGATATAGAAGCAAAAGAAAATAAGATGTTTATTTAGGATCTTAAGAATCAACTAGAGGTTGCATATTCAAGTTTGAAATCAAGAGAAGAAAAGTGTAATCAGTTGAAGGTTGAGTTAGGTTCTTTTAAAGATAAACATGAGAGGGCCATAATCAAGGTTGAGAAAGATCATGAAATATCAGTCCAAGGCAAGAAGGATGCAAGTTTTAAAGGAAAATTAAAGAAGCCAATCAAGCAGCCTAATGCTTTCAGGTTTTTAAATTCTTTTCATGGCCATTATTTTGTTTGTCATCATGTTGGTCATAGGGAAAGAGATTTTGTGAGGAGAAGCAATCAGTCAAAGGGAGATCTCAATCACATTCAAGAAAAAGGTATGATAAATGTTATTTGTTTTTTTTTGTCATAAGGTTGGCCATATTACTAAATTATGTCCAAATAGAGTAAAGAGATCTTCAAGGTATGTTAAAGGATACAGAGCCCCTAGAAGGTATGAGAAAAGCCAAATTCAGGTTTAGAGACCTAAGTCAGTAAAAGTTGATCAGGATGAGTTTAAGAGTCAGAATAAATTACTTACTATAGTGGATAAAGAATCAGATAGGAAGGACTATGAAGATTCTCTTGTTACATTTAAGCATGAGCCTTATCAAGATAAGACAATTGCAAGAGTTGAGAAGATGAAAAACATCATGAATGTTGAGGTTAGTAAGTCAAATAAGTTAGGCATGCTTAAATGGATTCTAAAAGAAAGACACAAGAAGATCAAGGAAGTAATAAAGGAGATGTGGAAATCTCCTAAGATTTTTTTCTGACAGCCTTTGTGTGGGGTGTCTCTTCTAGGCTTCAAGGAGACAATTTTAAGAAAAATTGAAGCATGGTGGATGGTATTGGGTCTTGGCTATGTTGCATGATAAGAAGTTGAGTTGATAGATTAATTTGTATATCAGTTAAGTGGGAGATATGTGTAAGATATAAGAAATAGGTACAAGAACAAGTACAGGGAATAGGTACAAAAATAGGTGCAAAAATAGGTACAAAAACAAGTTCAAGAAATAAGGATGCTATAGTAAGGGGGAGTTACTGTGTATTTTTAGTTGGTCTAGTTTACAAGTCTCAGTTTTAGGTTGGCATGTGCAGTACAGGGTTTTAAAATTGGTGACATTTTTAGGTTGCCATCAAAGACAAAGGGGAAGATTTTTAGAAATATTGTCATTGATATCAAATTAGCATTTAATGTCTAAATGTGTTTTTAATGTTTATATCTTGGCTAAAGTGTGTTAATATTAATTAAATATTAATGAATATATTTTTGGTTGCATAAAGACAAAAGTTTTAGTTGGTTTAGTTTACAGGTCTCAATTTTAGGGTGGTATGTGCAATACATGTTTTTAAAACCGGTGACAGTTTCAAGTTACCATCAAAGACAAAGGGGGAGATTGTTGGAAATATTTTCATTGATGTCAAATTATCATTTAATGTCTAAATGTGTTTTTAATGTTTATTTCTTGGCTAAAGTATGTTAATATTAATTAAATATTAACGAATATATTTTTGGTTGCATAAAGATAAAAGAGGGCCCATGAGGAAGTCGAAGAGTCATCACTAAATACAAAAGATGAAAAGGATGTATTTCTCCATGAAGGGTCACCTTGAGGAATCCGAAGAGTCATCACTAAAGACAAAAGAGGGAAGGGATGCATTTTCCCATGGTCACCTTCAGGAATTCAAAGAGTCATCAGGTAAAGACAAATAAAGGATTCATAGGGTCATGTAAGTTTGGTTCCATTTTCTATGTGAATTGAAAGGTCTCAAAGGGTGAATGCCAAAAGTCATTTAGAAAGCTATAAATGGAGGCTTGGGAATCAATTTAGATATATGGAAGCAAATGATTTTATCTAGCTAAGAAGAGCAGAGGAAAGTAAAAAAAGAAAAGAGATATAGTAGTGCACTATCATTTGTTGAGAAAGCAACATTGAGAGAATATGGTCTTTTATACACAAGAGAGGTTGGTGCTCCTATGGGTGGGTGCTCACGAATCATTATTCTGTTGGTGTTTAGCAAAGGGGATGGTGTTCATGCAAGTTGGTGCTTACAAACTTTGTAAACTCGAGTAGGTGCTCATTTATATACTTGAGATTGTTCTCTATGGTTTTTCCCACTTTGGTTTTCCATGTTAAAATCTAGTGTCTCTCTCTCTATTTTGTGGTTTATGTTATTGCTTTCAGTTTTTTTGCATATCTTGAATATATGACTAAGTGGTTAAAGTAAAGGAATTTGATTAAGCAAAAGATATATCTCGTGCTTAACATCAAGTTCACTTTCATTTTATAATGGATAATGAATAATGACTTCAAATAAATGATCAAAACTAATTTAAAGTGTAAAAAAATTGGATTAAATCTGAATATGAATATTTATGTATTCATTCCTTCCAATTACACTTTCAAATGATCATTAGCCATTTAATTGATTTCTATTAAGTGTTGTGTTTGATTAAAACTTGCATCCACATTTGAATAATTGAATAAAATCTATGAAAAGAATAGAATTGCAAATAATTGAAATAGAAACACCAGAATTGTTAATGGAGTTCACCCAATTTAGGCTACGTCTACGGGTCTTGCTAAAAGGCAAAACCAATCAATTATTGATGCAAATTTCTTTTATACATCACCTTATCCCTAGTAGGGGTTCTCAATCTATAAATAAATGTTTTTATGCCACTGGCTCTGGCTCTAGCAACTATCTCTGGCTCTCAGCTCTTGGCTCTGGCTCACGACTCTTTGGCTCTAGCTCTACTTGATTATTCTCAAGTCTTGAGTGTTATTTTTCACACTTTGATTGTGATTTCAAATGACCCCTCCAAACCCTTTATATAGGTTCACAGGTCCACAAAAGGTGAGATTGGATGATTATCCTTTCCAATTTTAAATAATATTCATAATTATCCCCAAGACCAATATTTGTGGGATTTAACATTATCCCCTCTTTTAATAATAATTATCTCCACCCTTTTTTTATGGGATTTATATTATCCCATTACAATTAAAAATATGGGGTGGTTATTATTCCCCAATACATGATAGAGTATGTTTATCCCCAAATATTAAACACTTGATTCGAATCATATTGCCACGTCACTTTATTACCACATCATCATTTTGACCATAACTTTGACTGGTCATAACTTTTGCATACAGACTCCATTTTTTTAACCGTAAAATATGACAAAAACCTTACAATAAGCCCTACATCATAGAACTAGATTTGAAATATTACATGATGGTTAATTTTTTTGTTTGACCAGCTTTGACCACTTGTTGAGTAGCTTTGACTAGAACTTTGACCAACTGCACAAGGAACATACGAGCTCCATTTCTAAAGTTTTGCATACCATTAAAAATCTCTTGATGAGCTCTACATTGTGCCAATGATAAATATAAAATTTGATGACTTATATTTTAGAGTGAATGTGGATCATCCTGGATCAATCCTACCTACTAAGAGGGCTTTTGGTCCACCAAAATCTAGTACCCAACTTGATCCTCTGAAATGTCAGTCAAGTCTTTATTGGTCTACTCAGGTTCTACAACTGCACCCATAATGCTTGGAATATTCAATTGATCACACCTTCTACAAATCCTTTGTTGTTGCACAGCCATCAATAGCCTCTACATAGAACTAGGATTTAGAATGCAATGACTTCTTTTGTTGCATGGATTCTCAAGAGCCTCTACATAGATAAACCTAATGATCTTTTATGTTACATGACATTACTCTACTAAGGTAATGATTTCCCATTATAGAAATTTAATATGTATTCTCCATGTTTGTTTCAACATTCTCATAAGGACATAAAACTATGTTGCATACAATAAGTGATATCATATCATCACTTTTACAAATCGCCCTTCATGGGGTCTTATAATGCAACATATATGTTACAAATAGTGCCCTTCTTAGGGTCTTTTACAAATGTGCATACTATGATTACACATATATTGAAAACATGTATTTCAATGAAAATGGATATCAAACTTGATCCAAAACAATAATGTATGATTGAGTGCTACTTACCTTGAAAGCACTTCACATGTTGATTCATGCCTACTTGTCTTCCTTTCGAAAGAAACTCTTCAGCTATGTGTAACATGTCTTTCCATTGTTGTTATACCCCAATTTTGATTTAGAGATTTTTTTCAATGTTCACTCTCAATAGAACCTCTTTACCATCTTTCCAAATGATACAAGAAAAGTTAAGCATAAATATGCCAATTTGAATAGGAGAACATAAAATAATAAATGATATAACTGCTAACAATGGGTTGTTCACAATATGCTTCTCATCTAGATTGCTATTCTATTTTTCACTCTAAAGGAGTGATTTACCTCCACACTTGCTCAAACAAATGAGGTTAGTTCTTTTCATTATTATTTAATAATGGAAACCAAATAAAGTGATTTGATGGAGACTTTAAGCATGCTAAATAAGACTTAGATTTGCAAAAATTCTATCCATGTCTTACCGATCAAATTTAATACATGCTCCACTTTGGGATGTTCCTTCTTGATGGAATATTCTTTGGATAGGTGAGATTCTTCATGGGTTGCCTTTAGGACTATTGTTACTTTACCAACTCTTTCATCTGCTACCTCTTTTTTCATGGGTGCTTGCACAACTTTCTGCTTGTGAGTATCCGAATGAAGTTGTAGATGAAGTTTCCAACACTTGTCAACCCAAGGACCACTCATATTACAATGAGTGCAGTAATTCTTGTCCATTTTCTTGGACAACAAACCCTCTTGTCATTCTATATATTTTGGCTTGGAGAGTGATCTTTACAACTTATCTCCTTCTTGGGGGACATAACCTTTCTTTCTAAGGATTTTCTCTTCCAACACATGACCATACAATGGTTAATTAATCCACAAAATATACATGGATATTTATACCACAAATTTTGTGTACCAAGACCATTCTTAAAATAATCAAAGAAGACATTAAAATATGTATGCTTGTCATACCTTTTAGGGATATCTTATTTGCAAGCATGATGAGGAGAAATTATTTTACCTTCTCCATTGGGATGTTCATCTCTCAATGAATATGCCTTTCATTTCTTCTGGATGCATTTTCCATAATTGATGGGTTAACCCTTTCTAAATTTTAGCTTATAAACTTCTTGATCTCTTTGAATGGGCTAAATCAGTAGTGGTTTGGGCTCATCTCACAAAGCTTCTCTTGTTTCAGCTATTTTAGAGTATTCTCCAACTTCTCCATTACCACTAACAAATCCCAAACCTGTATATTGAGGTGTTTCCTCAACTTGCACAGGATTAGTAATTCCTTGGCCATTTATGCCAAGGCTCTTTCCATCAAAACCCATCTTGATTAGCAACTTAGAGCCAATACCATGAGTATGATTCTCAATTTTCCCAAAAGAAGAAGATAGATGGGAAAAGAAGGAATAACATGGTGAATTAGTTATTGTATAAACCTCTGTTTAGGTTTGTGCATCTGTGGTAAAGGATGGTCTCTTAGACTTTGCTTTCTCCTTGATTTCTTCACCATTTTGTGACTATGCTAATAACTTGTCCTTGGCTTGAAACTCAAGTTGTAACTCCTGGATGATCCCTAAGAGAAATTCCCCTTGAGATAACAGGGTGTCTTATAGCTCTTGCTTTTCATCTTCTAAGGACTTTAGCATCCTTCTCAACTTAGATTTTTCCATCTGAATCTAAGGGTTGAAGCCTTAAAGATCCTCTAGTCTTTCTCTCTTCAGAGCTTTGCCCATGGTTTACTATTTTTGTAAACAACCTATATCTCTAAAACCTACACACTGTACTGGAAGATTATACAAATCTAAATGTCTACACAAACTAAATGACACCCAATGAAATTGAAATCAAAAATTTACACAATCAAAAGCTAATCCCTGCATTCTAATTGCTCTGATACCAAATTTGATCTGTAAACCCCTTTCGAACCCTTCAAGTTCAATTTTGTTTTATAATGTATATTGAATAATGACTTTAAATAAATGATCAAAACTGATTTAAAGTGTTTTAAAATTGGATTAAAATTGAATATGAATATCTATGTATTCATTCCTTCCAATTACACTTTTGAATTATCATTAGCCATTTAATTGATTTATGTTAAATGTTGTGTTTGATTAAAACTTGTATCCACATTTAAATAATTGAATCAAATCTATGAAAAGAATAGAATTACAAACAATTGAAACACAAACACCAAAATTGTTAACAGAGTTTACCTGATCCTAGCTACGTCTTCGGGTCCTGCTCAAAGATAGAATCAATCAATTATTGATGAAAATTTTCTTTATACATAACCTTATCCCTAGTATGGTTCTCAGTCTGTATATAAATGTTTTGATGCCACTAACTTTGGCTCTAACAATTGTCTCTAGCTCTCGGCTCTCGACTCTTTAGCTCTGGCTCTACTTGATTATTCTCAAGTCTTGTGTGTTGTTTTTCACACTTTGATTGTGATTTCAAATGACCCCTCTAGACCCCTTATATAGGTTCACAGGTCCATAAAATGTGGGCTTGGATGATTATCCTTTCTAATTTGAAATAATTTTCATAGTTATCCCAAGACCATTATTTGTGGGATTTAACATTATCCCCTTTTTTAATAATAATTATCTCCACCCTTTTTTTATGAGATTTATATTATCTCATTACAATTAAAAATATAGGGTGATTATTATTCCCCAATATATGATATAATATGTTTATCCCCAAATATTAAATACTTGGGTCAAATCATATTGCCACATCATCATTTTGATCATAACTTTGACTGGTCATAACTTTCACATACGGACTCCATATTTTAAATCATAAAACATGATGAAAATCTTACAATGAGATTTATATGATAGAACTAGCTTTATAATATTATATTATGTTTAATTTTTTTAATTTGACTAGCTTTGACCACTTGTTGACTGGGTTTGATTAGAACTTTAACCAATTGCATAAGGAGCATACGAGCTCTATTTCTGAAGTTCTACATACCGTTGGAAAGCTCTCGATGAGATTTATGTTGTGTCAATAATCAATCTAAATTTTGATGACTTATATTTTAGAGTGAATGTGGATCCTCCTGGATCAATCCTCTCTATTAATAGGGCTTTTGATCCACCAAAATCTAGTACCTAACTTGATCCTCTGGAATGCCAGTCAATTTTGAAGGATTCCAATAGGTCTTTATCAATCTACTTAGGTTATGCAACTGCACCCATAATGCTTATAACAAATGATTGATCACACCTTCTACAAATCCTCTATTGTTGCATGGCCATCAATAACCTCTACACAAAACTAGGATTTAGAATGCAATGCCTTATTTTGTTGCATGGCTTCTAAAGAGCCTCTACACATATAAGCCTAGTGACCTTTTATGTTGCATGACATTGCTCTACTAAGGTAATGCTTTCCCATTATATAAATTCAATCCGTATTCTCCCTATTTGTTTTAACATTCTCACAAGGACATATAACTATGTTGCATATAATAAGCGATATCATATCATCAATTTTACAAATTGCCCTTCATGGGGTCTTACAATGCAACATATATGTTACAAATAGTGTGATCTGCCTTCATGAGGATGATGGATGACATCCTACGACCCTTCACCAACTCATTTATGGTTGTCTACTTAGATGACATAATCATCTATAGTAGAACATGGGAAGAACATTTGCAACATGTTCGTAAGGTGCTTCAAACTCTTCAAGAGCACAAGTTGTATGCAAATCTTGATAAATGCACATTCGAGATGATAGAAATTTAGTACCTCAGGTACATTTTGAATGAGGAAGGGGTCCATGTTGATCTAGAAAATATTTAGGTTATTTGAGAATGGTCCACAACAAGGACCCTCACAGAGCTTCACAGCTTTTTGGGTCTTACAAATTTATATCACAGGTTTGTTCTTGGATTTTCACATGTTACTTGGTCACTAACCCAAGTGACTAAAGGAGGAGCTAAAGCTACATTTTAGTGGGGTGAAATATAACAAAGGGCATTTGAGAATTTGAAGAAGAGACTCTGCTCAGCCCCTATTCTTGCCTTGCCAAATTTGCATCAACCTTTTGAGTTGATGACAGATGCATCTGAATATGCCATGGGAGCTGTCATCATGCAACATGACCATATTATTGCATATCACAGTGAAACTTTCATTGATACAGTCAGGAAATATCCAACATATGATAAGGATCTCTATGCTATTGTGTAAGCCTGCAAACAATGGAAACACTACATCTTGGGGAAAGAAACGGTCATCCACACTGACCACAGACCATTGGAATTCATCCAGACACAAAGCAAACTCTGAAATGAGAGGCATCAAAAGTGGGCCACATATCTTCAGCATTCCACCTGATAATCAAACACAAAAAGGGGAGCTCAAATACAATTGTAGATTGTTTGAGCCGCCCACCAATTACTGCACTCACAATAGTTTTGGACCTATGCAGACATGATACTGCCACTTGGGGTGCCCTGTATGAAGCAGATCCTACCTTTGTTGATACATATCAAGCACTTCAAAAAGGTAAACATGTTTCTAATTTTTATTTGCAAGATAATGTCCTCTGTCATATGGAGCACATCTGTGTTCTAGTTGTAGAGCAACAAAATATGATATGGGAAGCACACTTCAGTAAGACATCTAGACACTTTGGTATTGAAAAGACATTAGCAGTTCTTCAAAAACACTTCTATTGGCCCCATATGTGAAAGGATGTCGAAATATATCTCAAATCTTGCACCCCATGTGTGATAGCCAAGCCAACAAATAAGAATCAAGGATTGTACATGCCATTGCCAGAACCAACCAAGCCTTTGGAATCTATCTCAATGGATTTTCTCTCAGGTTTGCCCACTTCAAAACATGGTACGGACTATATTTTTGTGGTAGTTGATCATTTTTCAAAAATGGCTATCATGATTGCTTGTAAGAAAAATATATCTACCGAGGAAACTGCACAACTATATTTTAGTCATGTATGGCTACATTTTGGTCTTCCCAAGTCCATTGTCTCAGATCGAGATAGCAGGTTCCTAAGCATCTTCTGGTCCACTCTATGGAAGATGATGGATACTAAGCTGATGAAGTCCACAGCCTTCCATCCACAGACTAATGGTTAAATAGAGGTGGTAAACCACTTGATTGTTCACATGATTCAGATGTATCACTCCAAACATCCACACATATGGGATGAGGGACTTCTTTTCATACAACATGGATATAATCGAGCGCTGCACAGCTCGACCAAGCACAGTCCATTCCAGGTATGTTTTAGGTTCCAACCCATGGTACCAATTGATATAGTTGTTCCATTTTCCACCATAAAATACACACCTCATGGAATATTTGAGGTAGCAAAAGCAACAAAGTTTATTGAACAAATGCAACACATCCAACAACAAGTTCATGACATCTTAGAGAATATGAATCAAAAGTATAAGCAATGCCATGACAAACATAGGATTGCACACCATTTTACTATGGGTGACAAGGCTTGGTTGTGGCTTCAAAAGGAATGACTTACAGGCCCACATAGAAAGATGTGGCCTCTACAATATGGTCCCTACACCATCACCAGAAGAGTTGGAGAAAATGCTTTTGAGTTAAACCCACCAGCCTACCTTGGTCTGCATCCAATATTCAATGTGGAGCTTCTCAAACCATATCACCCACCTCTATTAGACAGTTGTAACAGAACAACTAGACATTGATGAGCTTGATCCATAGAGTTTTGCTCTAGTAGAAGAGGATTAGATTGTGGATACCTGGATGAAGATAACAAGAGGACGCTCTATTCCACTTTATCGAGTGGTCAAAAGGGGCCAACTTAGCCATCAAGGTGAGTGGCTAATAGAGAATCAAATCAAGAAATAACTACCACACCTAATGAAGAGCATTAATGCAATCGGGACCATTGCTTTTCAAAGAGGGAGAAATGATCCAGGCACCAATTTAGGTGACAATTCGGGTGACAGTTCCACCCCAATTGATGATGAAACTTTTGAGAGCCATAACTTTTGCACCGTAGCTCCAATTGACTCGTCGTTTAAACCATTAGAAAGATAAGAATGAGGAGAATGTCATGAAATGGCATGGATCTTTGCTTGATAAAGTTTGACCCCTAAAAACCCAATGGAAGTGCCTCAAATTTTAATTTTATTAGTGCAGTCTAAAAATAGTAAGTTTCTAAAAATAATAATTCTTCGAATTTTGTATTGTTTTAAATATTTGAAGTTGAACCACTTCATCTCCCTCGAGATTGGTGACCTTCCACATCCTCCCCATGCTTTCAAATTGTGTATAAATGAATAGGTAACCTAAAATGTGAAGACAGACATCTCTTCCCAGAGATAAGCATATATTTGTATTGCGATCTTGAGTAATACTACATCTCTTCTCAGAGAATTCATTATTACTATGTTATTTCTATGCTATTGAGATATTTATCAACTAGAACTTCTAAGTTTTGGATCATAGTGCCCTTCTTAGGGTATTTAACAAATGTGCATACTATGATTACACATATATTAAAACCATGTATTTAAATGAAAATGGATATCAAACTTGATCCAAAACAACAATGTCTAAATAAGTGACGAAAAGCTTACAACAAGCTCTACATCATGAAACTGGTTTTGCAGTAGTACATGATGGTTGATTTTTGAATTTTTACCATCTTTGACCACTTGTTGATTGGCTTAGACTAGACTAGAACTTTGACCAACTGCACAAGGAGAATATGAGCTTCATTTCTAAAGTTCTACATACCATTGGAAAGCTCTCAATGATCTCTATGTTGTGCCAATGATCAATCTACAATTTGATAAGTTATATTTTAGAGTGAATGTGGATATTATTAGATCAATCCTCCCTACTAAGAGGGATTTGGGTCTACCAAAAGTTGGTACCTAACTTGATCCTCTAAAATACTAGTCAATTCTAAAGAATCTTAACAGGTCTTTATTGGTCTACTTAGGTTCCATAACAGCACCTATAACACTTGGTAAAACTGATTGATCACACCTTCTAAAAATAATCTATTGTTAGACAACCATCAATAGCTTCTACACAGAAATAGGATTTAGAATGCAATGACTTCTTTTGTTTCGTGGCTTCTTAAGAGCCTCTACACATATAAGCCTAGTGATCTTTTATGTTTTATGACATTTCTCTACTAAGGTAATGCTTTCCCATTATAGAAATGTAATCCATATTCTACCTATTTATTTCAACATTCTCACAAAGACATAAAACTATGTTGCATACAATAAGCGATATCATATCATCACTTTTACAAATTGCCCTTCATGGGGTCTTACAATGCAACATATATGTTACAAATAGTGCCCTTCTTAGGGTCTTTTACAATTGTGCATACTATGATTACACATATATTGAAAACATGTATATCAATGAAAATGGATATCAAACTTGATCTAAAATAATAATGTATAACTAAGTCCTACTTACCTTGGAAGCACTTCACATTTTGATTCATGCCTACTTGTCTTCCTTTCGAAAGAAAATCTTCGACTATGTGTAACATATCTTTCCACTATTGGTATACCCCAAATCTGATTTAGAGATTTTTTTCAATGTTCACTATCCATGGAACCTCTTTACCATCTTGCCTAATGTTACAAGAAAAGGTAAGAACAAATATGCCAATCTGAATGTGAGAACATAAAATAATAAATGATACAACTGCTAACAATGGTTTGTTCACAATATCCTTCTCATTTGGATTACTACTCCATTTTTCACTCTAAAGGAGTGATTTACCTCCACACTTGCTCAAACAAATGAGGTTAGTTCTTTTCATGCTTATTTAACAATGGAAACCAAAAAATTATTAGGACCTTAGACTACAATTGATTACTTTTGTATAAGCAACTAAACATGAAATTGAAACCAGAAGTAATAAGTAACTAGAAATCAGAAACAACAAATAATAAGAGATACGAGAAACAACCAATCTATATTAAACTCTTCTAGAAGGAAATACAATGAAGAAATCTCTCTCTCCTCATACCTCAAAGATGTACAGTAATTCTCCCTCAAGAGTTCTCTCTCTCTCTATCAATTACAATCAACTCAATTACTGAGTTGTTCCCCCTTACATGTTATGAGGATCTAACCCTATTATATAGTATACTACAACACTAGGGTTCATGAGCCATGCATTCACCACAGTTAGATCCACCTCTAAATCAAAGGCTCAAATCTGTTCTGCTAAAAATAGTTCAGCTAAAAATAGCTCGACTAAAAATAGCAATTTTGGAAATGCACAAAAGTTGGTGTCGATCTAAAGATGACCAATGTCGACCGACCCCTAACTAATGTCGGTTGGTTCTGACCGATGTCGGTTACTGTGTAAAATTAGCAACCTCCACATTAGCTCATCAGTGAAGCTTTTAGCTCCACAACTCAACAATCTCCCACTTGGAGATAAACAACTACACCTGTACCTGTACAATAACATCCTCTAAACATCTCTGACTTGTTTCTTCCTCTTCAAGTTCAATCTTGAAGACCAACAAAATTTGAATGAAGATTCAACTTCTCCTTTGTTACCGGCTTTGTTAACATATCAACAGGGTTCTTATTCGTATGGAGCTTTTTCAGCTTTAACTGTCCATCCTCCAATACCTATCTCATGAAGTGGTACCTAAGCTATATATGTTTGGTTCTTGAATGAAATGCTGAATTCTTTGCCAAATGAATTACACTTTGACTATGACTGTATAATTTGCAACTTTCTTGCTCCTTTCCCAACTCTTCCATGAACTGAGTCATCTAAATCATTTCCTTGCTAGCCTCTATGACTGCAATGTATTCTGCCTCTGTAGTAGACAAGGCAACAACCTTTTGCAACTTTGAAATCTAGCTAACCATCGTTCCACCAACAGTGAACACATACCCTGTGGTGCTTCTCCTACCATCCAAGTCACCTGCCATATCCAAATCTACATACCCATGTAGAGAAGTGTTTGACCCTCCATAGCATAAATGCCTACTACTAGTCCCTCTCAGATATTTGAGAATCTACTGAACTGCTTTCTAGTGTTCCTTTCCTGGATTGGCCATAATCTTGCTGACAACTCCCACTGCTTGGGCAATATCTAGTCTAGTACATACCATTGCATACATCAAGCTCCAAACTGTTGAAGCATATGAAACTCTACTCATGTACTCAACCTCATCATGTGATTTAAGACACTATTCTTTACTCAACTTAAAGTGTCCAGCCATAGGTGTGCTTACTGGTTTTGCATCCTGCATATTGAACCTTTCCAACACCTTATTCACATAATCCTATTGAGATAAAATCAAACTATGATTTTTCCTGTCTCTCGTAATACTCATGCCAAGGATTTTCTTTGCTGCTCCTAAATCCTTCATTGCAAATGTGTGAGCTAATTTTACCTTAAGCTTAGTAATGTCCTACATGTGTGAACCTGTAACAAGCATATCATCTATATACAGTAACAAGATAATATAACTACCATTATCCAATCTGTTAAAATAAACACAATGGTTAGATTGACATTTACTAAAGCCATGCTCTGTCATAAACTTGTCAAACCTCAAATACCATTGTCTTGGAGCTTGCTTAAGACCATATAAGCTTTTCTTCAACCTGGCCTTATGTCTCATTTTCCCATTCTCTCCTTCCTTTAACCTATATACCCATTTGTTTTTCAGTGTTTTCTTTTCGACTGGCAACTCAACCAAATCCCATGTATGGTTCTCTTCCAAGGAATCAATTTTCTCATTCATGCCATGCTCCCACTGTTTCTTAGATTCTACCTGCATTGCCTCATCAGAACTTTCTAGTTCTCCACCATCAGTGAGCAACAAGTAGTATAAAGAAGGAGAATAATGAATTGGAGGTTTACTTAGCCTTTCAGACCTCCTTATGGGCATTTGAGACTCATTTACAGCTTGTTGTCCACCCAAATTTCTTTCTGACAGTGACCAATCCCGATCATCTCTGACCGACATCGGTCTGCACCTGACCAATGTTGATTCCTTCTGACTGACGTCGATTTCCACCTAACCAACGTTGGTCTCCACCTGCTCGATGTTGATTTCAACTTGACCGATGTCAGTCTCTGTGTTTTTCTATGAGTGATGATTTTTACCCACGAGCTCATTTTGGATCATAACCTCTTCCAAATCTAGATTGCCCTGCTCAAAATTATTCAGCCTCTTGAGCTGATCAATGTACATCACCTTCTCATTGAAAACCAAAGCTTTCTATTTCTTAAATGTGTCAAAAACATCAGATTTCCTCTTTATGTAATAAACCCATACCTTTCTTTTAGCATCATTAATGAAAGAAACATAATATTGTGATCCTCCAATAGAAGCTACCTGAGCTGGTCCCCACACGTTTGTGTGAACAAGCTCCTACTTGTGCTTCTTCTTTATTGACCCAGTTTTGAGAAACCTCACTTTCTTCTATTTCCCAAAAATACAATGCTCACAAAAATCTAGATCTATGCTTTTCAAATCTGAAAGCTTACCTTTTGACTTAAGAACATTCATTCTTTTCTCACTCATGTGACCAAGCCTACAGTGCCACAACTTTGCATCTACATCTGAAGTAGATAAAATAGAAAGAGAATAATCAGTAATACAAGTAGATAGATAAAGTGTACCTACTTTTTTACCTCTTGTTAATCCAAGTGCACCCTTGGAAACTTTCCAAGATTCAGCTGTGAGAGTTACTGTGCAACCCTCATCACCCAACTTTTCTACTGAAATCAGATTCCTCTTCAGGATGGGTACATGCATGACATCCTTCAACACCCATGTGTTGCCATTCTGCAATTTCCGCTGCACTTTTCCTTTGCCAACATTTTACAAGGCTCATCATCCCCTAAATAAATTTTTTCAAAATCTCCATGGACATAATCATTAAAAAATTCTTTATTTGGGGTTGCATGAAAAGAGGCACCAAAATCTAAAACCCATGATTCTATTTTATTATCCAAAGAAAATATAAGAGCATCCTGTGCAACAATACCTGCAACTTTTGCTTCTTTATTACCTTCATGCTGATTTTCTTTGTTATCCTTCAGCCAACAATCTTTCTTTACATGCCCTTTCTTTCCACAATTCCAGTAGGTTATTCTTCCATTTCTAGATTTGGATCTACTTCCCATCTTTGACCTTGATTTCCTTTGCTTGCCCTTCTCTCTTTGCCATCCCCTGCTTTCAATACTTAAAGCATTACCTGATGTTTCCCCTTTGCTTTTTCTGCAAATTTTTTCATTCAAGATTACACTAACAACATCATCAACTTTCAAGATTTTTGAAGCAGATGCAATATTACTAACTGTCATTACCAAACTATGCCAACTTTTAGATAAAGAGCATAAGATTAAGAGAGCCTTAATTTCATCATCAAAAATTATTTTGACTGAATTTAACTGATTTACTATTGTATGGAAATCATTAAGATGACTAGATACAGATCCACCTTCCTACATTTGCAAATTAAATAATTGCTTCATAAGATATACCTTATTTGAAGCTGAGGGTTTTTCATATAAATTTGCCAAAATATCCATTAACTCTACCATTGTCTTTGCCTATGATAAGTTGGAAATCATAGAAGATGCCAGGCTCAACTTTATAGATCCAAGAGCCTTCCTATCAAGAACATTCCATTCTTCATCTTTCATATCTATGGGCTTGCTTGAAACCCCACCCAACGGTAAATATAGATCTTTCAGATATAGATAATCTTCAATCTGCATCCTCTATAATTGATAATTCTTGCCATTGAATTTCTTTATTCTTAGTTTACTTTCTTCTACCTTTACTTTTCTCCCACTCAATCAGAAACCCCTATGAGTGAATTCTGTAATCAACAAACACTAACATGCTCTGATACCAATTTTTAGTGTATACACATAGCTCTGATACCACTTGTTAGGACCTTAGAGTACAATTGATTACTTTTGTATAAGAAACTAAACACGGATTTGAAACCAGAAGTAATAAGTAACTAGAAATCAAAAACAACAAATAATAGGAGATACGAGAAACAACCAATCTATATTAAACTCTTTCAGAAGGAAATACAATGAAGAAATATCTCTCTTCTCACACCTCGAAGATGTACAGTAATTCTCCCTCAAGAGTTCTCTCTCTCTCTCTCTATCAATTACAATCAACTCAATTATTGAGTTGTTCCCCCTTACATTCTATGAGGATCTAACCCTATTATATAGTATACTACAACACTAGGGTTCATAAGCCATGCATTTGCCACCGTTAGATCCACCTCTAAATCAAAGGCTCAAATATGTTCTGCTAAAAATAGTTCAGGTAAAAATAGCTTGACTAAAAATAGCAATTCTGGAAACGCATAGAAGTCAGTGTCGATTTGAAGATGATCGATGTTAGTCGACCCCTAACCGATGTCGATTGGTTCTGATCGATGTCGATTACTGTGTAAAATCAGTAACCTCCACATTAGCTCATCAGTGAAGCTTTTAGCTCCACAACTCAACAAAAAAGTAAATTGAAGGTGACTTTAAGCATCCTAAAAAAGACTTAGCTTTACAAAAATTCTATCCATTTCTTACCAATCCAATTTAATTAATGATCCACTTTGGGATGCTCCTTCTTGATGGAACCTTCTTTGGATAGGTGAGATTCTTCATGGGTTTCCCCTTAGACTATTGGTACTTTACGAACTCTTTCATCTGCTACCTCTATTCTCATGGGTGCTTGCACTGTTAGGAACCTGTGGAAGCACAATTGATTACTTTTCTTATAAGCAATTAAACATGGAATTATACTAGAATGATTAAGTAACTAGAAACTTAAAACAACAAAGAATTTGAGAGACAATACACAATCTTGTATTAAATAATCTTCAGAAGAAAATACAATAAAGAAGATGCCACTTCTTCTTCCACCTCTAAGGCTTGCCACACCTCAAGGACTTCTTCCCTCTCTCTCTCTTGCTCAACCACAACTAACTCAACAACCTGAGTTGTTATCCCCTCCTTGATAGCTTCAGCAGATCTCCTTGACCTTACACCTTGCAGATCTCCTTGACCTTGCTTTCTTGCTTCAATGCTTTACTTGCCTTAATTACAATACATACCCATGGGTCTCTTAAATAGGATCCCATGCATACAATAATTAGACTTCTAATTACAATAATTAGAAACACAGACTCAAGACTTAAATTAGCCTTCAACATGCAAACACTCTCGGACCTCTTAAATTAGACGAATCTAATTTTGGAAACACATTTTGGAAACACATGTAGAAGCATGCACATGCACAGGTGACTGACATCGATTGATGTTGGTCTGCTCCTGACCAATGTCAGCCGATCCTTGGTCCCTGCCTGACCAACATCGGTAATACTGTCGATGCCAGTTATTGGTTGCACTCAGCAACCTCCTGATTAGCTTCCTAGTGAAGCTTTTAGCTCCACAACTTAACAATCTCCCACTTGGAGATAAACAGCTACACCTGTACAACAACCTCCATTAACCATCTCAGGCACCTCCATCTTCAAGCTCAATTTTGAAGACCAACCACCACACATCCTGTGATGTTATACTTGTCATCCAAGTCCCCTACCACATCTGAACTGTCTGACAACTCCCACTGCTTGGAAAAACTCAGGTCTACACCAGACTTTATGTGATTTCGAACACTGTTCTAAGCTCAGCTTGAACTGTCCAGCCTTTTAGTGTGCTTACCGGTTTTGCAACCTGCATCTTGAACGTTACCAACACCTTTTTCACATCAGCTCCCACTGGAGACAAAATCAACCTGTGCTCTTCCATGTCTCTTATGCCAAAGAATTTTGCTGCTCCTAAATTCTTCATGACATACCTCTGAACTAACTTTACCTTTAGCTCAGCAACTCCCTGTATGTGTAACCCTGCAACAAGCACACGATACAGTAACAAGATAATGTAGCTAATATTATCCAACCTGGTAAAGAGAAACACAATGGTCAAACTTCCATTGTCTTGCAGCCTACTCAAGACCTTATACCCTGGCCTTTTATCTCACGTGTCCATTTCCACTCTTCTTCATCCTGAACATCCATTCATCTCTCAGTGTTTTCTTTCAGCTGACAACTCCACCAACAACTCCTATTTGGTTCTTCTCCAAGGAATCACATTCCTCATACATGCCAAGCTCCCACTGTTTCCTAGATCTACTTATTCTACTTCTTTAATGACTTCCTGATTCTTGACCATCAGTGAGCAATAAGTAGTGTAAAGAAGAGAAATGATGAATTTGAGGCTTACTTACCCTTTCAATCCTCCATATGGGCATTTGAGACTCCTTGACAGCTTGTTGTCTGCCCAAAATCTGTCTCAGTGACCAATCTCGGCCATCTCTCAGTCTGCACCTGATCGATGTCAGTTCCATGCGACTGACTCATCACCGACGTCGGTTCTCCCTGATCGACGCCAGTGTTTATCTGTCTAGAGTCACCGATGCTAGGCTTCACCCAGTCGACGTCAGTCCTTGTTTGGATGCCGACGTCGGTCCTCTAACCAATGTCAGTCTCTGTGTTTTTCTTGTGAGTGATGACTTCTTTTTGTGAGCTCATCTTGGATTAAAACCCTGTCCATACTACCTTGCTCAAAATTATTCAACCTCTGTGACTGATTTCTATCCATCATCTCCTCCATAAACACCAAGGCTTCCCTATTCGTGTCAAAGGCATCAAATTTTCTTTTCTTGCACTGAACTCGATCTATGCCCTCTGAATCTGAACTCATACCCTTTGACTTAAGAACATGCATCTCCTTCTTATTCATGTGACCAAGCCTATTAAGCCACATCTCCAAATCTACAGCTGAAGTAGATAAACCAGAAGGAGAATTAGTAATACAAGTAGATAGATAAAGCGTACCTACTTTCTTACCTCTTGCTAAAATAAGTGCACCCTTAGAAACCTTCTAAGAATCTGTTGTGAGGGTTACTGTGCATCCCTCATCACCCAACTTCCCTACAGAAACCAAACTCTGCTTCAGGACTGGGACATGCATAACCTCCTTCAACACCCATGTGTTGCCCGTCTGTAATTTTAGTTGCACTTTCTCTTTGCCAACCATTTAACAAAGCATACCATCCCCTAAGTAAAGCACTCCAAAGTCTCCCTGGACATACTCATGGAACAAATCTCTATTTGGGGATGCATGAAAAAAAGAACCAAAATCTAAAACCCATGATTCTAACTGATTATCCAAAGAAAGTATGAGAGCGTCTTATGCCACAATACCTGCATCTCTTGCTTCTTCATTACCTTCATGTTGATTTTCTTTACCCCTCAACCAACAGTCTTTCTTTGTGTGTCCTTTCTTTCCACAAAACCAGTAGGTGATACCTCTGGACTCGGATCTCCTTCCCATCTATGACTTTGATTTCCCTTGCTCAACCTTCTCTCTTTGCCTTCCCCTACTTTCAGCGCTTAGAGCATTCCCTTATGATGATTCACCTGTGCTTTTTCTGTGAATATCTTCATTCAAGATTACACTAACTACATCATCAACTTTTAAGATTTTAGAAGTAGATGTAGTATTAGATACTGCCATTACCAAACTCTCCTAACTTTCAGGTAATGAGCATAAGATTAAGAGAGCTCTTATTTCATCATCAAAAACAATATTGACTAAATTTAATTGGTTTACCAAACCATGGAAATCACTAAGATGAGTATACACCGATCCACCTTCCTGCATTTGTAAAGTAAATAGTTGCTTCATAAGAAATACCTTATTTGAAGCAGAGGGCTTTTCATATAGATTTACCAAAGATTCTATCAACTCTACCATTGTCTTGGCTTGTGATAAGTTGGAAATCACAGACGATGCAAGGCTCAACCTTATGGATCCCAGGGCCTTTCGATCAAGAACATTCCATTCTTCGTCCTTCATATCTGTGGGCTTGCATGCAACCCCACCCAACGGTAAGTACAAATCTTTCTGATATAGATGATCTTCTATCTGCATCCTCCAATATTGATAATTCTTGCCGTTAAACTTCTCCATTCGTAGTCTACTTTCTTCTGCCATTACTGTACTCTCACTCAATCAAAAACCCTTGAGAATGACCTATAATTAAACAATAACCTGCTCCCTGTAACCTTAGCTCTGATACCAACTATTAGGAACCTGTGGAAGCACAATTGATTACTTTTCTTATAAACAATTAAACACAGAATTATACTAGAATGATTAAGTAACTAGAAACTTGAAATAGCAATGAATTTGAGAGACAATACACAATCTTGTATTAAATAATCTTCAGAAGAAAATACAATAAACAAGATGCCACTTCTTCTTCCACCTCTAAGGCTTGCCACACCTCAAGGACTTCTTCCATCTCTCTCTTTCTTGCTCAACCACAACTAACTCAACAACCTGAGTTGTTATCCCCTCCTTGATAGCTTCAGCTGATCTCCTTGACCTTACACCTTGCAGATCTCCTTGACCTTTCTTTCTTGCTTCAATGCTTTACTTGCCTTAATTACAATACATGCCCATGGGTCTCTTAAATAGGATCTCATGCATACAATAATTAGACTTCTAATTACAATAATTAGAAACACAGACTCAAGACTTAAATTAGCCTTCAACATGCAAACACTCTCGGACCTCTTAAATTAGACGAGTCTAATTTTGGAAATGCATTCTAGAAACACATGCAGAAGCATGCACATGCACAGGTGACTGACATCGATTGATGTTGGTCTGCTCCTGACTGACGTCGACAAATCCTTGGTCCCTGCGTGACTGACCTCAGTAATACTACTGATGCTGGTTACTGGTTGCACTCAGCAACCTCCTGATTAGCTTCCTGGTGAAGCTTTTAGCTCCACAACTTAACATGCACAACTTTCTTCTTGCGAGTATCCGAACAAAGTTGTGGATGAAGCTTCCAACACCTGTCAACCCAATGATCACTCATATTATAATGGGTGCAGTAATTTTTGTCCATTTTCTTGAACAACAAAGCCCTCTTGCCATTCTGTATATTTTTGCTTGGAGAGTGATCTTTTAAACTTGTCTCTTTATTGAGGGACATAACCTTTCTTTCTAAGGATTTTCTCTTCCAACACATAACCATACACTAGTTAATTAATCTACAAAATGTGCATGGATATTTATACCACAAATTATGTGTACCAAGACCATTTTTATCATAGTCAAATAAGACATTGGAATATTTATGCTTGTCATACCTTTTAGGGCTATCTTGTTTGTAAGCATGACGAGGAGAAATTTTTTTACCTTCTCTGTTGGGATGTTCATCTTTAAATGGAGATGCCTTGCATTTCTTCTGGATGCATTTTCCATAATTGAGGGGTTGTCCCTTTCTATATTTTAGCTTATAAACTTCTCCATCTCTTTTAATGGGTTGAATCAGGAGTGGTTTGGGCTCATCTCTTGAAGCTTCTCTTGCTTCAGCTATTTTGGAGAATTCTCCAACTTCTCCATTACCACTAACAAATCCCAAACCTAAATATTGAGGTCTTTCCTCAACCTGTATGGGATTAGAAATTGCTTGGCCATTTATGCCAAATCCCTTTCCATCAAAACCCATCTTGATTAGCAACTTAGAGCCAATACCACGAATATGCTTCTTAAATTCCCCAAAAAAAGATGATAGATGGAAAGAAAAGGAATAACATGGTGAATTACTTAAAGTACAAACCTTTGTTTGGGTTTGTGCATCTATGGTAGAGGATGGTCAAGTAGACTTTGATTTCTCCTCAATTTCTTCATCATTTTGTGACTGTGCCAATAACTTGTCCTTGGCTTACAACTCAAGTTGTAACTCCTAGATGATCCCTGAGAGAAACTCCCCATGAGATAGCAACATGTCTTACAGCTCTTGCTTTTCATCTTCTAAAGACTTCAACATCCTTTTCAGCACAGAGTTTTCCATCTGAATTTGATGGTTGAAGCCTTCAAGCTCCTCTAGTCTTTCTCTCTTCAGAGTTTTGCCCATGGTTTCCTATTTTTATAAATAACCTATATCTCTAACAACTGTATAATACAGTGGAAGATTATTAAAATCCAAATGTCTACACAAACTGAATGAAACCAACTAAAATTGAAATAAAAAATTTACATAATTAGAAGTTAATCCTTTCATTCTAACTGCTTTGATACCAGAATTGATCCGTAAACCCCTTTTGAACCCTTCAAGTTCACTTTCATTTTATAATGGATAATGAATAATGACTTTAAATAAATAATCAAAATTGATTTAAAGTATTTAAAAATTGGATTAAAACTGAATATGAATATCTATGTATTCATTCCTTCCAATTACACATTCAAATGATCATTAACCATTTAATTGATTTATGTAAGGTATTGTATTTGATTAAAATTTGAATCCACATTTGAATAATTGAATCAAATCTATGGAAAGAATAAAATTATAAATAATCAAAACACAAATACCAAAATTGTTAATGGAGTTCACCTGATTTGGGTTACATCTCTGGGTCCTACTCAAAGGCGAAATTGATCAATTATTGATCCAAATATTCTTTATACATCACCTTATCCCTAGTAGGGGTTCTCAATCTATAAGTAAATATTTTGATGCCACTAGATCTGGCTCTAGAAACTATCTCTGGCTTTGGCTCTCACCTCTGGCTCTTAACTCTCAGGACTTTGGTTCTTTGGCTCTGGCTCTACTTGATTATTCTCAAGTCTGGTGTGTTGTTTTTCACACTTTGATTGTGATTTCAAATGACCCCTTTAGACCCTTTATATAGGTTCACGGGTCCACAAAAGGTGGGCTTGGATGATTATCCTTTCCAATTTTAAATAATGTTCATAATTATCCTGAGACCATTATTTGTGAGATTTAACATTATCCCCTTTTTAATAATAATTATCTCCTCCCTTTTTTTATGGGTTTTATATTATCTCATTAAAATTAAAAATATGGGGTTATTATTATTCCCCAATATATGATATAATATGTTTATCCCCAAATATTAAATACTTGGGTCAAATCATATTGCCATGTCACTTTATTCCCACATCATCATTTTGACCATAACTTTGACTGGTCATAACTTTCGCATACAGACTCCATTTTTTTAATCATAAAATGTAATGAAAAGCTTACAATGAGCTCTACATCATAGAACTGGATTTGCAATATTACATGATGGTCACTTTTTGTAGTTTGACAACTTTGAGCACTTGTTGACTGGCTTTGACTAGAACTTTGACCAAATACACAAGGAACATACAAGCTCCATTTCTGAAGTTTCAAACACCATTAGAAAGATCTCGATAAGCTCTATGTTGTGTCAATGATCAATCTACAATTTGATGACTTTTATTTTAGAGTGAATGTGGATCCTCCTGGATCAATCCTCCCTACTAAGAGGGCTTTTTATCCACCAAAAGTTGGTACCCAACTTGATCTTCTAAAATGCCAGTCAATTTTGAAGAATTCTAATAGGTCTTTATCGATCTACTCAGGTTCCACAACTGCATCCATAATGGTTAGAATAATTGATTGATCACACATTTTACAAATCCTCTAGTGTTGCATGGCCATCAATAGCCTCTACACAAAATTAGTTTTTAGAATGCAATGACTTCTTTTGTTGCATGGCTTCTCAAGAGCCTCTACACAAATAAGCCTAGTGATCTTTTATGTTGCATGACATTAATCTACTAAGATAATCCTTTCCTAATTATAGAAATGTAATCCGTATTCTCCCTATTTGTTTCAACATTCTCACAAGGACATAAAACTATGTTGCATACAATAATCGATATCATATCATCACTTTTACAAATTGCCCTTCATGGGGTCTTACAATGCAACATATATGTTACAAATAGTTCCCTTCTTAGGGTATTTTACAAATGTGCATACTATGATTACACATATATTAAAAACATGTATTTCAATGAATATAAATATCAAACTTGATCCAAAATATCAATGTATAACTGAGTGCTACTTACCTTGCAAGCACTTCACATGTTGATTCATGCATACTTGTCTTCCTTTCGAAAGAAACTCTTCGGCTATGTGTAACATGTCTTTCCACTATTGTTATACCCCAAATATGATTTAGAGATGTTTTTCAATGTTCAATCTCAATGAAGCCTCTTTACCATCTTGTGAAATGCTCCAAGAAAAGGTAAGCACAAATATGCCAATTTGAATGTGAGAATATAAAATAATAAATGATACAACCGCTAACAATGGGTTGTTCACAATATGCTTCTCATCTAGATTGATACTCTATTTTTCACTCTAAAGGAGTGATTTACCTCCACACTTGCTCAAACAAATGAGGTTAGTTCTTTTCATGCTTATTTAACAATGGAAACCAAATAAAGTGATTTGAAGGTGACTTTAAGCATCCTAAATAAGACTTAGCTTTGCAAAAATTCTATCCATTTCTTACCAATCTAATTTAATGGATGTTCCACTTTGGGATGCTCCTTTTTGATGGAATCTTCTTTGGATAGGTGATATTCTTCATGGGTTGCCTTCTAGACTATTAGTACTTTACCAACTCTTTCATCTGCTACCTCTTTTTTCATGGGTGCTTACACAACTTTCTTCTTGTGAGTATCCAAACGAAGTTGTGGATGAAGCTTCCAGCACTTGTCAACCCAATGATGACTCATATTATAATGAGTGTACTAATTCTTGCCCATTTTTTTGGACAACAAAGCCCTCTCACCATTCTCCATATTTTGGAGATGGAGAGTGATCTTTACAACTTGTCTCCTTCTTGAGGGACACAACCTTTCCTTCTAAGGATTTTCTCTTCCAACACATGGCCATACAATGGTTAATTAATCCACAAAATGTACATGGATATTTATATCACAAATTCTATGTACCAAGACCATTCTTCTCATAATCAATGAAGACATTGGAATATTTATGCTTGCCATACCTTTTAGGGTTATCCTGTTTGCAAGCATGATGAGGAAAAATTATTTTACCTTCTCCGTTGGGATGTTCATCTCTTAGTAAAGATGCCTTGCATTTCTTCTGGATGTATATTCCATAATTAAGGGGTTGTCCCTTTCTATATTTTAGCTTTAAAACTTCTCTATCTCTTTGAATGGGCTGAATTAATAGTGGTTTGGGCTCATCTCTTGAAGCTTCTCTTGTTTTAGCTATTTTAGAGCATTCTCCAACTTCTTCATTACCACTAACAAATCCCAAACCTAAATATTGAGGTGTTTCCTCAACCTATATGGGATTAATAACTCCTTGGCCATTAATGCCAAGGTCCTTTCCATCAAAACCCATCTTGATTAACAACTTAGAGCCAATACCATGAGTATGTTTCTCTAAAAAGAAGAAGATAGATGGGAAGAAAAGGAATAACATGGTGAATTATGTACATTACAAACCTCTGTTTGGGTTTGTGCATCTATGGTAGAGGATGGTCTCATAGACTTTGATTTCTTCACCATTTTGTGATTGTGCTAATAACTTATGCTTGGCTTGCAACTTAATTTGTAACTCCTAGATGATCCTTGAGAGAAACTCCCCATGAGATAGCAGCTTGTCTTGCAGCTCTTACTTTTCATCTTCTAAGGACTTCAACATCCTTCTCAGCTTAGAGTTTTCCATCTGAATCTGATGGTTAAAGCCTTTAAGCTCCTATAGCCTTTCTCTCTTCAGAGCTTGGCCCGTGGTTTCCTATTTTTGCAAACAACCTATATCTCCAACAACTGCACACTACACTGGAAGATTATACAATTCCAAATGTCTACACAAACTGAATGAAACCAACTAAAATTGAAATAAAAAATTTACACAATTAGAAGCTAATCCCTACATTCTAACTGCTTTGATACCAAAATTGATCCGTAAACCCCTTTTGAACCCTTCAAGTTCACTTTTGTTTTATAGTGGATAATGAATAATGGCTTTAAATAAATGATCAAAACTGATTTAAAGTGTTTAAAAATTAGATTGAAACTGAATATGAATATCTATGTATTCATTCCTTCTAATTACACCTTCAAATGATCATTAGACATTTAATTGATTTATGTTAAGTGATGTGTTTGATTAAAACTTGCATCCACATTTGAATAATTAAATCAAATCTACAAAAATAATATAATTACAAACAATCGAAACACAAACACCAAAATTGTTAACAGAATTCACCTGATCTATAGACTACATCTCTCGGTCTTGCTCAAAGGTGAAACTAATCGATTATTGACAAAAAAAAATATTTATACATCACCTTATCCCTAATAGGGGTTCTCAATCTGTAAATAAATGTTTTGATGCCATTGGCTCTAGCTCTAGAAATTGTCTCTGGATCTCAGCTCTGGATCTTGACTTTCACCTCTTCAGTTCATTGGCTCCGGCTCTACTTGATTTTCTCAAGTCTTGTATGTTATTTTTCACACTTTGATTATTATTTTAAATGACCCCTTCAGACCCTTTATATAGGTTCATGGGTCCACAAAAGGTGGGCTTGAATGATTATCCTTTCTAATTTTAAATAATAATCATAATTATCTCAAGATGATTATTTGTGGGATTTAACATTTTTTAATAATAATTATCTCCACCCTTTTTTTATGGGATTTATATTATCCCATTATCATTAAAAATATGGGGTGATTATTATTCCCCAATATATTATAGAATATTTTTATCCCCAAATATTAAATACTTGGGTCAAATCATATTACCATGTCATTTTATTGCCACATCATCATTTTGACCATAACTTTGACTGGTCATAAGTATTGCATACAGACTCCAATTTTTGAACTGTAAAGTATGACAAAAAGTTTACAATGAGATCTACATCATGGAACCAAATTTCCAAAATTAAATGATGGTCAATTTTTGTATTTTGACCAGTTTTGACCACCTGTTGACTAGCTTTGATCAGAATTTTGACCAACTACATAAGGAGCATACGAGCTCCATTTCTGAAGTTTTGCATACCGTTGGAAAGATCTTGATGAGCTCTATGTTTTGTCTATGATCAATCTATAATTTTATGACTTATATTTTAGAGTGAATGTGGATCCTCTTGGATCAGTGGATAGGGTCATAGAGGCCATCCAAAACTTTTATAAGGAGATACTATCATATTTGATCTCATTTGGGATTTGATTGATCAAAGGTAGAATAATAAACTCCATAAACCCATCCATGCAATGGGGTAATACTTCAATCCCAAGTTTTTATACTCTGATGACTTTGTAAATGCTAATGAAGAGGTTGAAGAGGGTCTCTCAACATGTATTGAGAGTAGGACACCCAAGGTTGAGGTGAGAAACCTCAGTGTTTAAGAGTTATATAACTAAAAGCAAGAACTATCTATCCAAAGTAGATCCACCTAGTCACCAAGTAATGAAAAATAAAGTATGTACTTGTACCTTACAAGTTACAAATTTACAATTATTATATACTTATAAAATTTTAAATATCTTATTTGTAGGTTCATGGTGGGAAGATTGAGGTGGAAATACCCCAAATCTTCAAAAGCTAACCCTCTGAATTTTATCTCAACTTTTTAGCACTACTAGATGTGATCACAATTAGAGTTTGTTTGATGTCAGTCACATGAATAAGTGTAATAAGTTGAATCAATGATGCCTCAATGACCTAGTTTTTATGAAATACAACTTTCAACTTCACATAAAAAATTGGATGATACATCACATGAGCCTATCAATTTGGATGAGACCAAACCCAATAGTGATTGGAGTGCATCAAATGAGGAGACCCCCTTATTCAAAGAGGATGAGATTGTTGATTTAAAGAGGCAAATTATGGAGGGTAAAAAAAAATCATGTGATATTAAATTGGATGGCATCCTTGTAGATGTTGTCAAACATGATGTAGAGGAGGAATCACAACCACTTGTTACCTAGGTACAGTCATAGGCACAACATTCTAGGTAGAGTAAGGAGGGCCAACCAAATTCGAGGACTAGAATCTCTCGGTCTCTCTTCTTTTTCACTAGAGAGGTGAAGAGAAAATTGTAGATTATTGTAATTTGCATCTTGCATTCATATGCAATTTACAATGATGATTTTTAATTACAATCATCACAAATTTATAAGTATCAATTTGTTGTTGAATTCACTTGATTATGCGCTTTTATACTCTATTTTGTATTAAAATCTAATATAAAACACTTCCCCAATGTTTTATAGACTCATTTGATACATTTTTTAACTGTAATTTTTATAAAATCTATATTTTTTTAAGTTACGGAGTATTGCCAAATATTGGCATACATTTTCCGAGTATTCACTAAGTAAGATTTTTGGGGTCTAGGTGAGTAACTGTTAAGTACGGGTATGTAAACTATGGTAGATTCCATCCATAATCAAAATAGATTAATCATTGGTTGCTTATGATCTATTATAAAATTGTAGAGGATATAAATATAATCTTTACTTGTAGTTTTTAATTCTCTTTTTTCATTATTTCTATATTAATTTTACGTGTACCTAGTTATATGAGTTTTTTTTTTTGGAAATAGAACCTATTATTAATATTAATATATCAACATACAAGACCATTCATTCAAAAAAAGATATAGTGAAGGACACGCCACAATGCCACACTAGCCCATACCTAGGAAACATGAGGCAACACTACTGCTTAATTATCTCTTTTTGATGTATTAGAGTTTCTTCTAGGTTATACGAGCTTTTTTATTTTTTGATTGAATTTTATATATATATATAAACAAGTGTAGAGTACAATTCTAATCATACAAAAAAGGGTGAAAAAGTCACACCCCATGAACAAAGTCAAATCAAAGAGAAACATCCTCAGGAAGCAAATGGTCCAACATAGGGTCAATAATGACCACTCAATAAAACATCAAATCAAAGATGCAAGACAACTAAAAAAGCATTCATAAAATCACATAACAATAAAGGGAACCATAAAATTGTAACAAAAAATGTGGAGGCTAGAGAAGGAGGTGGAGGAGGCAGATCATGTGACTTGTCACCCCAACCACCCTGAGTAAGGGGGTCTTCATCCATAGGTAAAGTTTAACATCCTTAATTTTTTTGTGCATTATTGTTATCATCCATACATTTATCATGAGAAATTGCCAAAGCCGACCATAAAAACATATACTGAGAGGGGGGCATCCCCTACCATTACCTATAGGGTCTTGGTAGGGTGGGGGGAGGGAAACCTCTTCCATCACCACTGCTCCTAAAAGATCCACTTAGTATACCATGTCATGGGGAAGACCAAAAGGTGGTGATTGGTGAGGAAATAGGATCCTATGTCTATTCTTAAAATGATGTCAGCATGCACCACATCCCCATTCATGAAGAAGCGATAAAAAACATGGTGGCTCTAGAGGTTCTCAACTAACTACAAATGGAGCATTTCCCTAGCGATCAAGTACATGTTGAAGGTGATTAAGTTCTAGGAAAACTTTTTTAGTTTCAATTTAAATTTGAAGAGTGACATTAGAAATGATAGTAATTTTGTTAGTAACAATAAGACTACTTTTCATTTCCTCGTGATTAAAACAAGCATAGTTCCTAGCTTTTCATATTCAACATGAAAAATCTGTTGTATCTTATAGGAAGCAAAGACGGGTCCTCCAAGAGATCCATCTTCCATGTAAATAACTTAGGTCTAAACAGTTGAAAGAGGGTATAAATCCACTACCATGCTGATTAAACGTGAGAATAAAACCAAACAAAGTGCTTAATAAACTTAGGTTGACGTCAGGCTAGGCAAATAAGATTTGGGACCCCCATTTGCTTAATTTGATCATTCACAGGCAAACCCTAATAGAAGATGAACCAAAGAAAATGGGCCTTTTTAAGCTCAATGGGAGCAGCCGACACATTATGAAATCTTTTGGACCAGATCCCATGGCTGGATCAAAGGTTCCCATGATGATTGAGAGTATCATATTGAATATGTTGGGGGGGCTAAAAGCATGTATCCCAATTGAGGAGAATAGTGAGCAAAGCTGGTAGACACGGGCTAATGCTAGTCTTTATACCAAGGAGTGAGAAATTTGGCTCTAATATTATGAAGATGCTCATTAGGTATGAAGCTTTGAATTGCAATAATAAATTTAACATCTGCATTATTAAGATTAAATTTGATCTAAATTTGTGACCAAGAGAGCCAAGCCTGGCTCTTAGAATAAAAGAGATCCCCTATGATTTTCACACCTTTCTTGAATAATCTTAGCCCTTTAATCCAAGGAACCAAAGAAAATGAAACACTATGAAATTTTAAGTAGGGAGATTGCCAAAGAGAATGAGAATTTAGGGAAATACCATTCCCAAAACCCTCCCCTATCCATATTATATGGGGTTTCACTTTTTCCCAAGATTTCAATATACTTTAAATGATAAAGATACCCTAAATTTTAATTGAAATTAGCGTAATAAGAAGAGTATGGAGACCCAGGCCATGTCAAGCATGTCTGCCACAAGGAACCCCCTGAGAGATATAGTGATGAAGCAGAATCTTCCAATCTTCATTGCCTTCTAGCCCATAAACAACCCATTTAATGTTGAGAATGAGACCTTGAAGCTTAATGTCTAGAAGATGCAAACTACTTGCCTCCTTAAGCCTACAATAAATTTCCCAAGAAACTCTGTGAATGCCCTTGTGCCCTTTAGAATTGGCCTAAAGTAAGTCTCTTAGGATTTTTTTCAACCTACTGTGGGTAAAATTAAAAGAAGCCTAACATGATTACTAATAAACATGTGTAGATGCTAAGACCTTAGAATAAATTTGAAACTTGCCCACTAAAGATAGAGATTTTGTGATCCAAAAGGATATTTTTTCTCAACCCTTTGAACCACATAGGATCATAACTTAGAAGGAGATTCCCAGAAAGCAAAGGGGATGCCAAAGAATTTAAATTGAACCCCTGAAAGAAGTCACTGCCATTGATATCCCTCTAACGAATGGATTTGGGACCAAGAATCTGGTGATAACATTGAGTTTTTCACCATTGAATTAATGAGCCAAAGGCCAAGCAAAAGATATGAAGACAATGTATAGAATTCTTTACCATCTCCTCCTCTTCTTGAATAATGAAGAAAGAGTCATCATCAAAGTGCCCATTTAGTAGTTAGTAGTCACACTGAGGTAGAGATATGCCTTTCACCAAACATCGAGACACATAATTAGCAAGCAAGTAGTTAAAGCCTTTTGTTGTTAACACATGGAATGAAGGGGATAAATTGCACCCCTGCCTGATAGATCTATGATGTTCAAACTGAGATTACTTAGCTCCATTGATGGTGATACACACCCCATCATCTTGAAAAATAACTATTTTCACAAACCTAGGACTAAAACCAAGGGCATAAAGCATTGCCAAAATGAAGGTCCACTCAATGCAATCATAGGCCTTCTCAAAATCATTATACAAACTCTTGTAATTGAATGCTCATATTTTCTTAAAGACAAACTTTATATCAAGCATGTTAGGCTATGTTGTGTTTACCTTTTTGCCCTAGAGTGTAGTTGTATTCTAGTTGACAAGGAAACAATCAAGCATGTTTCTTTTTTCATTACTAGTATTTTCCTAGATTTTTCATTACATCTCAATAAGGAAGACAACACATGTTTCTATTTTGTCTATTTGAATTGTAATAGTTATTTTGTTTGTTTAGGCTAGTAGTGTATGCATTGTAGTTTGAAACTAGTTTGGTTTCTTGTTGTGTTCCATTGTGTCATGTGTTTAAGGTTGTCTCTTTTAAAGGATTGTTTAGTGTTGAAAATAGTAGAAAAATATGAGTACCCAGTAAATGTCGACAAGTTTTGTAGCTTTTGTTATCATTGCCATGATTATTTAAAAAGCAAGAATTTGAAGTGTTTCTTGTCTTGTGAATTATTTTAGCTTTTATTTGTCTATATAAATTGTTGGAAATAGAGTGCATAGATTTTAAGGTTGTGACAACATATGTTATATAATATATTTTTAGTGGCTATCATGTTGTTTGTTTTGCATATATAATTATTCCTGGGCACCTCAATGGCAAATATTTTTACAAATCGGGTGTTTTCATGCAAACTATGTTTCTCAAGAAAAAAATAACTATATAGTATATAAAAATTATAAAATGATTATCCAATTTCAATTATTGTTTACATTTTAAGTGTGTAGGGATTGCAAAAATAAAGTATATCTTGGTAAGTGTGAAAGTTAATGATGTTTCAATTTGATCAACACCATTAAGTGGCATGGCATGAACATATTCTTAGATCCTTACCTAGAGGTTTGAGGTAACAAAATAGGGATATCTACTTTGGATGTTCAACTACCATCAATGACATATTATTCTCCTTTTTTGGATTGCCAAAAATGTAAATCTATTTAAAATATGAGCATGGTAAAGTTGGAAAGGAGACATTGCAGTTGAAGAGAAAGGTAATTTTCCATTTGTAAAATTCACACATTTGGAGCAGCTTCCTTGGGTAATTGATAGCAAATTATTTATTTTGATTTCCTGACACTCTCTTATTATTTATGTGATATCAATCATATGAGAATATATTTCCCTTATCACAACCATATAACCAACTACCACGTGAATACTATCCTCAATATTCACCCCCGTGGTGTGAACATGGGGAGAATGTATCCCTATACTATAACTAAACCATACTCATGATCCCTCATGAAGGTTTTCAATGTGGTAAACCTACAACCATGATAACATATGGTTTTCAATGTGGTGAACCATCAACAATGACTATAAATGGTTTTCTAGTGGGTAACCACCAACCACAACTACAAATGGTTTTCAATGTGGTTAACCACCAACTAAAAATTCATGAGGTTACAATATTTATTTTATCCTCATCATAAACATGCTACAAGAGCAAATACAAGGATAGAAGTTTGCATTTTACACTCTTTGAATAGGCATGTATCATCTATTCTTATTTTGGAAATAACACAACAAAGAAAAGTATACACACAACACACTAAATGTGTCATCAAAATAAGTGAGCGGTCTCATCGTTGATGAATGACGATAGGTTGCAAGTTGCCTCCAGTCTCTTGTGCCTCCTCCTCCAATGACACTGCTTAGTACACAAAATCTTCATGATTATACCCACTATATTTAGCTATTAATTATCTTCCTTAGATTCTTCTTCAGTGATTACATTAGCTTCATTAAGCTTTCCTTTGAGCAAATCATTAGATCAATTTTTACAATCTAAGGCTCTATGTCCTTTTTTATTACAATAGTAACATTCAAGTTCACCTTTTTTAGAAAATTTCTTATAGTTCTTTTTCAAGTATAATGTTGTTTCTTCTTCCACATCTTCTGAAATTCTTTTCTATTTTGCTGAGAGTGTTGAAATCATGTCTTCTATGGATTGTGAAGGCATTTGTCCAAGGGTAAATATAATATTGTTATATTTGGTAGACAAACTATTCAACATAATTACCTTAACATCTTCATCATCAATTGGGGACTTGATTTCTGCTAATTGCCTTATGAGAGATATAAGTTCATTTATGTGACTTGACATTGTGCTTCCTTCATTCATTTTCAATTTGAATAAGCATAATTTTAAAGAAAATTTAGCATTAACAGCTTTGGCACCAAACAACTTATTCAAATTTTCCCAAATAATAGTGGATGATTTTCTAAATCCACATAATGCAGTTCTAAATCAAAAAGTGTGAGGCCAATGATGGCTTTGGCCTTATCATCTCTGCTACTCCATTCTAAAAATTTGTTTACATTTGTGGGCTGTATTTCTTTCCCACTGACTATTCCCCTCAATTTTTTATTCATTAGCTACATTTGAATTTTTACCTTCCATGTGTGAAAATTAAGACCATTAAATTTCTCTAGTGGGATCTCCTTGAATAAGACGTCAGTTACCCCAAAAATGTGTCTGATTACAAAGTATGACTTAATGGACTTGACACAATAGACTTGACAATGACGACACAAATTATTTTGACTCTTTTGACCATAGACTCTAAAGATTTAAATAGTGTATTAAAAAAATAATAATGATTTTTTTTTAATTTATTTGAAAAGACCTTGACTTAAATGCTCATCACATGTCTTTTACTAATACCAACCCTAAAAAACTGAACTCTTTAAAATATTTAACCATGACAAAAGATGTTTAAACAAACTTTGATGTAAAGACTCATGGCTTAGGAGTATGTTGACTACACATGTGGGAAGATTCATAGTTGGAGATATCATGTGTAGAAGTCTGTAGGCTGAGGTAGAAAGAATAATAAACAATAGATAAAATGCCAATGATTTTGAACCTAACACGTTGAAAAATAGAGCAGATATGTTTTACCAAAATGGCAAAATGGGCATTTGAATCATGAATGGTAGTGACTAGTTATTGACAGTATGAGATGCATATTGATAGTGGAGAGAACCAAGCATACACGTGTATCTTTAGTTTAAATAGCTATAGCTGGTGGATGACTAGACACATGAATATTGACTGTTACCAGATCCAAGCTCAAAATGACCTCTTTTGCATCAATCTTCATGCTTTTATTTTGTTCATTGATTGTGAATATTGGAAGATGATACAGAACAAATGAATCAACTTTGACAGATTCACATAGTACAATTGGTAGATCTATACATTTAGAGTGATCCCATTGGGTCAAGTAAACATGTGAACTCCCAATGAAAATTATAGTAGATACCCATAAGGGATTAGTCCTATGAAATCTTGACAGGACCAGAGAAATATGTCATAATAAAATAAATGCAACAAAAACCAAATATCTATGAAAGAACTTTAAACAAAGTAGTCTCCATTAAATTATTCCTCATCAGGTGGGGTGAAGCACATGACAACTGCCCATGTAAATAAATCATTGATCCATCACAGGATCCTCCCGCTTTGATACCAAATGTGAGAGGTGCATAATATCATTATTGATTAATCATGGAGATGAAGACAACAAAATAAAACATTAAACTTATATCATATTATTCAGGATTGAATAACCTGCTACAATTTAGACTAATAAATAGCCATACAATAGGAGAAACAACCTCCTATAAAGGATGACCAAACTGCTCGGATTAGTCTATGGGTGATAACAATTATACGAGAATATCTTTTCCATATCACAACCATATAACCAACTACCATGTGAATACTATCCTCAACATTTTTCCCTATTACTATTGAAGAAATTTGTAGCATAAGCATATTTGAGTCTTTAAGATCTTAGAGATTAATTTTGGGACAATCCATGGTGGGCTCAAGCTTCATTTTCTAACTGCTAATTTTTTGCTACAAATTAAGCTTGGATTAGCAAAAGATTTAATGGTGTTAATTTTTTAAATAAAAGAGCTAGACCTCATATATGAGTTCCTTCTCTTACTACCTCATATTGGTTTTATTTTTGGTTTATATCATCCCTCTTGGAGTTATTTTATTCTCAAAATTGTTTTTGCGCTTTCTTCTCTTCTATAATTTTAGTTTGGGGAGTGTTGGCGCTTGAGAGCTTCCCATGTATACTATATAAGCATTTCTTTTGTTTGAAAGAGTGGGGTTTTTTTAAGGAAGAAGAATAAACATTAATTATTTTTATAGTTAGATACATATGTGAAATATTTATGGTGTTGGGCATATAGTTAGTTGCATTAAATCCAAGGTTAGGCTAAGTAAAAGAGGGTGAAGTCCTTACTTTTGTATTTTTGTTTTGTTTTTCTTTGCACTAGATGAAATAGAGGGAAGTGTCCTTACTTGTGCATTTCTTTCTCTTGGGATAAGTTACATGAAGAAGTGAGGGGATACCTCTACTTATGGTTTCTATGATTTTTGGTGGCATAGGGCTTGTGGGGAAGTGCATGTTTCTATTTAAACTCCTATTTATTTAGGCTCCCTAAAAATGAAACTTTCATTATTATGATATCCATTCCCTTTTCATTTTGAGATTTAGATATTTTATCTAAAGTATTGACTATTTTTCTTCACATCTTATATGCACTGAATTAGAAGTATTTTATTTGTCACATCTTTCCCCCTCTCCCTTCCCTGCAGGGTGTAAAATATTAAAGAAACATTAAGTTCTCAAGAAGTAGTTGGTTATAAATTCTAATTCATAATAGGTTGATTGAGACACAATTGGTTAAAAAAAAAAATCCCAATTTTCGCTTTACCCCCATAGGCAAAGGTACTTAGCATGTTGGCCATGAGGAAGGCAAGTACTCTTATTCTTTGGTTGGATGGCATGGACTTAGTACATATGAATTAGATGGGGATGATGTAAAAGGGTTAACCAATTTAGATTAGGTTGGTTGAGACACAATTAGTTAAAAACTATTTATTTTTTCCAATTTCCTCTTTACCCCCATTGGCAAAGGTATTTAGCATGTTGGCCATGAGGAAGGCAAGTACTCTTAGTCTTTAGCTAGATGGTATGGGAAAAGTACATATGAATGAGATGGGGATGATGTAGAATGGTTAAGTATTAGTCTTGGCACAATTTAGTTTTTCAATTGCTTTAGAAGTATATTAGACTCATTTCCAACATTTATAGTGTTTAATTTAACTTTCTACAAATTGAATGTTCATAATATAAATAGTTTGATATAACTACATGCAGTTTAATACAACCACTATGTTTGTCATTGTATCTAGATCTTGAAAATTAATCCAAGTAAAATTCATTTACACTCAAATTATGATATAGCATCTCTATCCAACTAGTAGTTCATATAACTGTGGCCAAGGGAAGTATTTTGTTTGATTTGCTTTAGGTGAATGCCCAAACAAATTTGGTGGAAAAATTAACAATAATAAACTGCAATACGTGAATCTACTTTAATCTTTGAGTGAACCCAATGAACTTTACTGGAAAGTTTATTGTGTGCTTAATGATCTTTTCCAATTTTTTAGGATGTGCATTATTTTGTTGGTGTGCTTTTAGGATCTTTGATTTTATTTATTTACATGTAAATATTGAATTTTATTATTTTTTTGGTGTGCACATGGTCCAATTTTGAGGTGATTTTTGAGGGAAGTCAACTCTTGGGCCTAAGAGGGCTCTGCTTTACTAAAGTCACTCTTTGTTGTATCAGAGCAGATGATAAAGGAGTTCACTCTTGCCTACTACCATTTTTGAGATTCCTTGGTTTCCTCTTAAGCTTTAATAGAATTAGATCTAACATGGATGAGGCCTTTTTGGGGCTTGTGGTTCCATTTAGAAAAGCTTTCACTCCTGACATTCTCAAGGAATACAGAGCATGGGTGAAAACTATGCTGAAGATCTTATCTGCAAAGGTCCATACTCAATTTAAGGTGATTTGGTTTGGGGTAGATATAGAAATCCCAACCAAATTTTGTTTTCTTAGAGTGGATGATAGAGGAATCCACTTTATAGATCATAGTGGAAGGATAAGTCCACTTATTATGACTCAACTTTGTAGAAGAACTAGGTGGCAGAAGACCTCCTTTGAACGTACTTCTATTTTACATTGTCCTCAGGGAAGACATGATGAAGGGTGTCAGCGCTTTGAGATTCATTATTTTGAAACATCTTTATGTGTTGTATATTTTAGAACCCTTTTAAAAACCCCCATGTTATGATTGTGAGAACCTTAAAACCCTCCTGATTCACAAGGTTATGAGAGCCTCCAAACCCTTTGGTTGTTTCTTGTTATTCTCTATTAGGTTATAGGATCCTTAAAACCCTCATGTTTCACTAAGGTCGTGGGAACCTTTAATCCACTTGTTGTGTTTGTTAAAGGTTTGGGGAACCTCTAAACCCTCTTTTGTTGTATGTGGTTGTTAGAGGGATCCTTATAACCCTCTTTGTTGTGCCTAGTTCCATTTTGGTTATGGGTCCATTGTGTAAACCCTCTACTTGGATGTGGGTCCAGTTATGAAAACCTTCACTTGTCTAGTTCATATCTCTAGTTTCAAAAGTGTTTACCTCATCAAATAACACACACACACACACACACACACACACACACACACACACACACACACACACACACACACACACACACACACACACACACACACACACACACACACACACACACACACACACACACACACACACACACACACACGCACACACACGCACACACACGCATGCATAAACACACATGCACGCACACACACACGCACACATGTGTGTGTGCATGTGTGTGTGCACGTCTGTGTGTGTGTGTGTGCATGCGTGCATGTGTGTTTATGCATGCATGTGCGTGCGTGTGCATGTGTGTGTGTGTGTGTGTGCGTGTGTGTGTGTGTGTGTGTGTCTGTGTGTCTGTGTGTCTGTGTCTGTGTGTCTGTGTCTGTGTGTGTGTGTGTGTGTGTGTGTGTGTGTGTGTGTGTGTGTGTGTGTGTGTGTGTGTGTGTGTGTGTGTGTGTGTGTGTGTGTGTGTGTGTGTGTGTGTGTGTGTGTGTGTGTGTGTGTGTGTGTGTGTGTGTGTGTGTGTGTGTTATTTGATGAGGTAAACACTTTTGAAACTAGAGATATGAACTAGACAAGTGAATTTTTTCATAACTAGACCCACATCCAGGTAGAGGGTTTACACAATGGAACCATAACCAAAATGGAACTAGGCACAACAAATATATTGTGTATTCTAGTGCATTTTTTGTTTTGAATTGACATCTTGATATGTTTTTAGTGGTAGTATATTACAAAATATTATTAGGATGTGTTATGTTATAGATTTTTACCTTAAAAATGGGATATATCAAGGCATCATGAGTTCATTTTTGGTTTGCAATCAATATGTGTAGGTGTTTGGATGGATATTTTTTTGAACATGACAATGTATTATTTTTAAAATTTTATAAAACTATATCGATTTCCTATGGAATTCTATAGGTGTAAAGTTTGTGTTTGATAACATGTAGTGGCCAAGGTTTTTATTAAAGATATTTAACATGAAAGTAAAATTATAAGCAATAGTGGTTTATTATCTACTAAAGGTAGGTACATATGCACCAATAGTCATTCTTTCTTAGCTCTGGCACACCAATCTTGTTGTGCCACCTATTATTTCCTATGTTTAGGCTATTATTGTAATTAAAATAAGCATTTTATTATTTTTTAGGAAAATTTTATTTATGATAATTATTATTTTTGATTGACAAAGGCTTCGACTTAGTGCCAAGGATTGAGGGGTTCCGTTCTGTCAAATTCACTTGAGGATCAAACCTAACATCATCTCTTATGGCGTTGGGTATTTGCATTCAACAATAATTGATTTCTGGTGGTCTTTTTGTGAGCCAAGTAATATCACCAATGAATGGATAGTTTTCTCATTGGCAAAAATATTTTTCTAGCCATATGGGAATTTTTCAATTTGTAAATAATAGGTATTTTTCCACCAACCACAGAGAGTGCAACTTGTGGAATTTTGAATCTTTTTGGATTTTGGAATATTTAAAAGGAAAAATTATATCCTATGATCTCATCTAAGGGATGCTCATAGGAAGTTTCAAACTTAGAATATGGTACATCAAATTGGTGATACTACCAAGGGGCATGCATAAGTGTTGTATCTAGAACTATAGAATATGTGGTATTTTGTGTATGTCTCATAGGACTATGTGGTCATGATGAGGTAATAAAATAAGTAGTGGTTCTTGGAACCCATTGTTTAGTGCTATGTGGTTTCTTTGATATGACTATAATTAGAACATGTTTATTTGCTCTTAGCAACTAGGTAGACTTTGTAGGTGTAGATGAAAGCTCCGTGAATTCCATTATATATCTTTGACAGTGTAACAGTCTCTCAAGTATCATCCACCTATGAAAGTGGATTGCCTATTGCTTACCCTTTCATGCATGATTAACCTTAATAATTTTTATAATTATTTATCTTGGAATAAACCTATCTTGTTCAAGTGGATGTTCATATGATATTATGGGAACTATAATTACCCTATTGATATGAATATATTTAATACACTCATGCATTATGTAAAGTACTGTGTAGAGCTTATGTATCTAAGGCAATCCCATTAACATATCAAAAACTCTCATGTATGGTATAATAGAAAAGGTAATGATCACATGTGTTGGCCCAACTTGTAAATGTAAATCACTTTCACCAATAACATATTGTGATGTCCCATATAATGCTCTAACCATTTTGGTTGAAGCATATACATCATCATGGTAATATCCCAAATCTATGAGTAGCATCATGGTACATACATTCTCACTAGCATCATTACAATCATAACATTGTGGATATGTTGATGATCAAGGTATGCTAATAAATAATGAGTGAATATTTGAATCATCATCCATAATTTCACTCTCATTAAATGTAATAGGTGGTCTCTAAACCATAAGATGTTTAATATGCATAAATGTGCCAATAATACCATCTAATAGGTGCCCATAATGTGGTGGAGGAGGATGTGCATTATATGCCATTTACACTTCTAGATTTTTCTTAAAATGATCTTGTAATAAATTGTTAAACATATTTTGTTTTTGATGGTCACCAAGTTGTGACCCTAAATCCTTTAAAGGATCACCAAAGGTAATCTCATGATTATCAATAAGGTCTTGAATCTCATGTCTTAAGGTATACCATTTATTTGTATAATGCCTGACACCTTGGTGATAGTCACAATATGCATTAACATCATATCATTTTGGTAGATGTCGACTTGTATCAACCTCTATAGGAGAAGGGAGAGATATGAGATGACACTCCACAAGCTTCTTAGGTTACATGGTTGTAAACTCAAGTAATTGTGTAAATTGTCTTTTATGTGTATTAGATAAGAAGAGATAATTAGGTTCTTATGACACTGCATTAACCATTGTAGTTGCTTCTTTTTTAGGATTTATAGATTTTACCTTGTAGCTTGGTTTGATATGAAACTTGGTAGTATATATAGTTGTTGTGTTTGCTACATGCTTAAGATATATCAATGAAATAAGTTTCATTTCACGATCTCAAATAATATGACATAAGTCATAAAAGGATTTAAACTTTTTGAAGATAATGGGATAATGTAATGGTGCAAGCAAACTTTGTGTATATGATATTTATGGATTATATAGCACCAGTCTTATACACTTGGCAAACTCAGACCTTGGTTGTTCCTCTTAGTTCTGTACCTTTCCTACTTTTAGAAGTCTTGCATCTGCTTTATTTTATACCCCTTAGCCTATTTCTTGGTATGACCAGTCTTATGTTAGTGACTTAGACCTGCTATCTTACCCAAAATGCTTAAATCCTACTTATATTCCACCTCTACAAGTTCTAAACTTGTACCTACTTTATTGTTCCTTGGACACTAGAATTGCGAACAGACTCCTATGTTGATGCAGGTGTCCTGCTCTGATGTAAGTGTCCAGTACCCTAAAGTCATCTAATTTTTAAATGAAACACATTTCAATGATCGACCTAAGTGATTTAATGTGAGATATTTCTCCAAAGAGATTGATATATATAAAAGATCAATCGTCATTTATTCCTCACCTAACACAGACTAAGGCAACTAATCAAAGCATTTAATCAAACACTCGATAAAGCAACGCTTCCCTATTTTCTCTTATTTCCATATAAATTATAGCGATAACACTTACACATGTCTGAAGTATTAAAAGAGTAGTCTAAGATCCTGATTTGCCAAGTTACAAGCTAGTTCACTATTGTACTTGCTTTTCGCATATTGATTGATTCATACACAAGCTAACATGTAGGTGAGAACTAAAATCATTATGATGCCCTCTTTAGAGTATTGGACATGTAGGTAGCACTCATTGATAAAGGGTTCTCTGGGGTCAACTTGACACTGTGTGCCCACTAACCCATTTTTCCCCAAGGTCACTATGAAGATGAAGAACTAGGGTTTTGTAATTTCATGAGTGATAGTTCATGGTCCAAATCTGAATGCACCAGAATAAAGGTGAAGACAAACCCATAAGCATCCAAGGGGTCACATACTTTTCTAGTAGGTATTTTATACAAGAAACCTATAATAGTTTTATACAATAGTGTTGATATAAACCTCCCAGGCTGATGTTAGCATTTAAGGCTCTAGAAGAACCCAATCCAAAATTTGGTAACTATTTTAGAACCCTCTTCCAATCTGCTTCATGCATGTTCAAGATCTAGAACTATATTAGAATCAGAACCAGTGAAGCACATTATTTATTTGTCATTTCCATATCTAATGTAGTTATACTTATTATTTTTAGACTATCTCAGTTTAATGAATTTAACATATGTTATATCTAAATTTAGCATCTAATTGGCCTGATATATAGATAGTTTATCACCCTTGTACCTTAAGCTATTTCTATCTCCTTTAACCCTAGATCACCCCTTGAATATGACTTGAAGCTCTTTATCTACCATTGGATTTGTCATTTTTGCCAACATTATTTTATACCTCAAAAAATATTAATTAATAGGTTTATTGGTTCCTTTTCTTTATCTTAGAAATTTATGCATATGACATCTTTTTAGTGATGTTGATAGAGAAATGTGCTAGAACCTGGTCCACTAGAGGTTTAAATGCTTTCATTGATTGGATTGGTGAGTCATAGAACCATATTAAAGTATATTCTTTTAGGCTCCTTGGAAATAATTTGGTCAAAAGTTTATCATTTAAAGCATAAACAAGGCATGACATAGAAAGACCAAAGATGGTGTACAGGGTCGCCCTTGCCATCATAAAATGTGAACTTAGGCACAAAAAAATGGTTGGCAAAGGGTGAAATGATATCTCAAATACTAGATGATTATGTAGTGCATCTTTTGATTCAATAACATGAGTTGATTTTAAAGCAATTTTCTCAATGTTGGTAATCTTAGCTTCAAAAGCTTGAATAATTTGGAGAAGAATTTGCACAGTAGACCCATTGGGATTTAGATTTAAGATTTGAGAAGCCACCAAAGAGGATGAAAACATAATTTGTGTTGATGAAGGAATTAGAAATGGTAATTAAGTTGAAGTATTAGTTGTTCCCATGGAGGATGTAGCAAGAGTTGTTTGATCTTCAAGCAACAAGGGTTTGAAAACATATATCGTGCCCCCACTAGATGTAATGTGCAATGTTATGTTCAGGGGGAGGGAAATTGGAATGTATGTGTGATAGGCATATCTTTTAGCTCCAATATTTGTATTAATAGAGAGAAATGGTTGTTCACTAACACATTTTGATTTTTTAGTTTACAATATAGTATTTAGGATCTTATGGAGATCTTCAAGATTTTCACAAATGCACTATCAAAATAATGCAATAGATTTAACTTGTTCTTGATCTACCTGTTCATGCTCATTTTTTCATTGTGTCATTATCCTCATGATCAAATTCATCTTTTATAAGATTTTATTCATTATTTTTCTCATCATCATTATTAGCACTCTCATTATTAGTAGGATTTGACATGTTATTATCTTGAGACATTTTAGATGGCCCAAAAGGTAGCTCAAGACCAATTAAATTAATTTAGATAATACAACATACTTAACTTGGAAATACCAAATATAGAAAGTACAATGCCAATTTATATTATGATAATTATGACATAAAAAAATAATACTTATCTTGTTTGTAGATGTGAAAACAAATTTGAAATGTACAGAGGTGGAATTAGGCATACTGATGCTTAGGGTCCAGTAGTTAGATTATGGAAATATTATTTTTGGAGGCTTGGACACTTATGTCAATGTTTTTATCCATGGTTCAATGCTTTTATCCCATACATAATTTTCATTGTAGTGATAAACAACCACCTATGCTTGTTAAGGGTCTTTGTCACATTTTTTTGATGCATTTGGATCATATGCACATGATATGTATGACTATGTTTAGCTCAAACCCTAGATTTTCATCTTATGTTAGGTCAACTTGCCAAAAAAAGGTTAATGGGATCATGAAGTCAAGATGACCTGAAGGACTTATTTGTCAATGAGTGTTGCCTACATAGCCAATACTCCAAGGAGGGCCTCAAACATATATAGTTCTCCTATAAGTGTGGGCTTGTGCACAAAAGGGCACAATATGCAATATGCAAGGGCATACAATGATCTAACTTGTAACTTGAAAAATATTAATCATGAGATTCTCTTTGAATTATTTATCCCTACAATATGACTACTCCTATAACTGATATGGAAATAGGGAAGAATATGGCATTAAAACTCAATTCTACAATTTATTAAATGAGTTTGAATATGCACTTGCTGTTAGGATCTATCAAGACAATTGATTACTGTTGTGCAAACAACTAAACACGAAATTAAACTAGAAATACAAGTAACTAGAATCAGAAATAGCAAAGAATAAGAGATACAAGAAACAACCCAAAAATTTGTATTAAACTCTTCCAGAAGGAAATACAATGAAGAAATCTCTCTTTCTTCCACACCTCTTAGATGTACAGATCTCTTTCCCTCAAGAGTTCTCTCTCTCAATTACAACCAACTCCAACGCTTGGATTGATTCACATTTACATGTATTGTCCAATAAGCTATGAAAATCTAACCCTATTATATAATATTAGGATTCATGAGCTATGCATTCTCCACCGTTAGATTATACCTCTTAATCAAAAGTTCAAATCAGTCCTGTCAAAAATAGAAATGCAGACTCAATACCAATAGTGATTTTTTTCATGCAAATAATCTGTTCTACCATGAAAATAGACTTTTGGACGCACAGGTGACCGACGTCGGTCCCTGTCTGCCTGCATATGATCGACGTCGATTGATTCATAATCGACATCAGTAGTCTCCAGTCGATCTATGACCGATGTCGGTGACTGTGTAAATACAGCAACCTTGCAAACACTCATTTGGTGAAGCTTTTAGCTCCACAACTCAACAATCTCCCACTTGGAGATAAACAGCTACACCTGTACCTGTACAACATCATCCTCTAGCTTATCCATCTTCAAGCTCAATCTTGAAGACCTACAAAAGTTGAATGAAGATTCAACTTCTCCTTTGTTACCGGCTTTGTTAACATATCAGCAGGGTTCCTATCTATATGGATCTTTTCCAGCTTCAACTCACCATCCTCCAATACCTGTCTAATGAAGTGGTACCTAAGTTGTATATGTTTGCTTCTTGAATGAAAGGCTAAATTCTTTGCCAAATGAATTGCACTTTGACTATCACTGTATAATCTGCAACTCTTTTGCTCCTTTCCCAACTCTTCCATGAACCATGTCATCCATATCATTTCTTTGCTCGCCTCTGTGACTACAATATATTTTGCCTCTGTAGTAGACAAGGCAACAACCTTCTATAATTTTGAAATCTAGCTAACTGTCATTTCACCAACAGTGAATACATATTCTATGGTGCTTCTCCTGCCATCCAAGTCACCTACCATATCCGAATCTACATATCCATGTAGAGAAGTGTTTGACCCTCCATAGCATAAATGCCTACTACTGGTCCCTCTCAGATATCTGAGAATCCACTAAACTACTTTCCAGTGTTCCTTCCCTGGATTGGCCATAAACTTACTGACAACTCCCACTGCTTGGGCTATATCAGGGCTAGTACATATCATTGCATACATTAAGCTCCCAACTACGGAAGCATATGGAACTCTACTCATGTACTCTACCACATCATGTGATTTTGAACACTGTTCTTTGCTCAACTTGAAGTGTCCAACCATAGGTGTACTTATCGGTTTTGCATCCTGCATATTGAACCTCTTCAACACCTTATTCACATAATCCTCTTGAGATAAAATCAAACTGTGATTTTTCATGTCTCTCTTAATACTCATGCCAAGGATTTTCTTTGTTGCTCCCAAATCCTTCATGGCAAATGTGTGAGCTAATTTCACCTTAAGCTCATTAATATCTTGTATGTGTGAACCTGCAACAAGCATATCATCTACATACAGCAACAGGATAATATATCTACCATTATCCAATCTCTTGAAATAAACACAATGGTCAGATTGACATCTACAAAAGCCATGCTCTGTCATAAACCTATCAAATTTCAAATACCATTGTTTGGGAGCTTGCTTAAGACCATATAAGCTTTTCTTCAACCTACACACAAGTTTCTCCTTTCCTTTGACCTCAAATCCTTCCAGCTGATCTATATATATTTCTTCATCCAAATCTCCATGAAGAAACATTGTCTTAACATCAAGCTGCTCAAGATGCAAATCCTCAATAACAACTAAAGACAATATAGTCCGAATAGAAGTCATTTTTACAACAGGAGAAAAAAATTCACCAAAATCAATACCTGGTTTCTATGCAAATCCCTTTACTACCAACCTGGCCTTATGTCTCATCTTTCCATTCTCACCTTCCTTTACCCTGTAAACCCATTTGTTTTTCAGTGCTCTCATTCCCGCTGGCAACTCAACCAAATCCCACGTTTGGTTCTCTTTCAAGGAATCAATTTCCTCATTCATGCCAAGCTCCCACTATTTCTGGGTTTCCACCTGCATTACCTCATCAAAACTTTTTGGTTATCCACTATCAGTGAGCAATAAGTAGAATAAAGAAGGGGAATATCAAATCAGAGGTTTACTTACTCTTTCTGACCTCCTTATGGGTGTCTAAGACTCATTCACTGCTTGTCTGCCCAAATTCTTCTTTGTCAGTGATCGATCTCAGTCATCTCTTGGTCTGTACCCTACCGATGTCAGTTCCACATGACCGACGTCGGTTACTATTTGACTGACGTCAGTTACAAACTGACAGATGTCAGTTCCTGCTTGACTGACATCAGTTCTTACATGGCCAACATCGGTGTCTGTGTTTTCTAGAGTGTGATTATTTCTGCCCATGAGCTCATTTTGGATCATCACCTTGTCTAAATCAACATTGCCCTGCTCAGTATTATTTAGCTTCTTGAGCTAATCATTGTACATCACCTTTTCATTGAAAACAACATCACGACTTCTAATAATTTTGTTAGTTCCTAAATTTCAAAATCAGAATCCGAAATCTCCAGAGCCATAACCAATAAAAGTGCACCGCATAGATTTAGCATCCAGCTTCTTTTTATTTTCTTTATCAATGTGCACAAAAGCTTCATAACCAAAAACTCTAAGAAATGAAAGATCTACCTTTTTACCTGTCCAAGCCTCTTTTAGAATTCCACCATCCAGAGCAGTAGAGGGTCCTCTGTTAATCAAGTAGACTATAGTATCTACAGCTTCTGTCCAAAACTGTAAGGGCAAACCAGCATGCAACCTCATACTCTGTGCACACTCCATTATTGTTCTATTCATCCTTTCAGCAACTCCATTTTACTGAGGTGTCCTTGGAACCATCCTTTCCCTTCATATTCCATACATAGAATAGTAATTTTTGAACTTATTGCTGCAGTACTCACCAACATTGTCAGATCTAAGGCACTTCAATCTCAAACCTATTTCATTCTCAACTAAAGGTTTCCAGTTCTTAAAAGTGTCAAAAACATCAGATTTCTTCCTTATACAATAAACCCATACCTTTCTTGTAGCATCATCAATGAAAGAAACATAATACTGTGATCCTTCAATGGAAGCTACCTGAGCTAGTCCCCACACGTCTGTGTGAACAAGCTCCAACTTGTGATTCTTCTTTGTTGATCTAGTCTTGAGAAATCTCACTCTCTTCTATTTCCCAAAAATACAGTGCTCACAAAAATCTAGATCTATGCATTTCAAATCTGAAAGTTTACCTTTTGACTTAAAAATAGTCATTCCCTTCTCACTCATGTGGCCGAGCCTACAGTGCCACAACTTTGCATCTACATCTGAAGTAGATAATACAGAAGGAGAATAATTAGTAATATAATTACATAAATAGAGAGTACCTACTCTCTTACCTCTGGCTAATATAAGTGCACCCTTAGAAACTTTCCAAGATTTAGCTTTGAGAGTTACTGTGCAACCCTCATCCCCCAACTTTTCTATAGAAATCAGATTCCTCTTCAGGATGGGTACATGCATGACATCTTTCAACACCCATGTGTTGCCATTCTACAATTTCAGCTGCACTTTTCCTTTGCCAATAATTTTACAAGGCTCATCATCCCCTAAATAAACTTTTCTAAAATCTCCCTAGACATAATCATTGAAAAATTCTCTATTTGGGGTTGCATGGAATGAGGCACCAGAATCTACAACCCAAGATTCTATTCTATTGTCCAAAAAAAGTGTTAAAGCATCTTGTGCAACAATACCTGCAACTTTTGCTTCTTCTTTACCTTCATGCTGATTTTTTTCTTTAACTTTCAACCAACAATCTTTCTTTGCATGCCCTTTCTTTCCACAATTCCAGCAAATTATATTTTTGCCATTTCTGGATTTGGATCTATTACTCATCTTTGACTTTGACCTTGATCTCCTTTGCTTGCTCTTCTTTCTTTGCCTTCCCCTGCTTTCAAAACTTAAAGCATTACCTGATATTTTCTCTGTGCTTTTCCTGCGAATTTCCTCATTCAAGATTACACTAACAACATCATCTACTTTCAAGATATTTGAAGCAAATGCAGTATTACTAACTGCCATTACCAAACTATGCCAACTTTGAGGTAAAGAGCATATAATTAAAAGAGCCTTAATTTCATCATCAAAAACTATTTTGACTGAATTTAATTGATTTACAATTCCATAGAAATCGTTAAGATGATTAGATACATATCCACCTTCCTGCATTTGCAAATTAAATAATTGCTTCATAAGATATACCTTATTTGAAGCTGAGGGTTTTTCATATAAATTTGCTAACGTATCCATTAACTCTATCGTTGACTTTGTTTGTGATAAGTTGGATATCACAGAAGATGCCAGACTCAATCTTATAGATCTAAGAGCCTTTCTATCAAGAACATTCCATTCTTCATCTTCCATATCTGTGGGTTTGTTTGAAACCCCACCCAACGGTAAGTACAGATCTTTCTGATACAGATAATCTTCTATTTGCATCCTTTATAATTGATAATTCTTGCCGTTAAACTTCTCCATTCTCAGTTTACTTTCTTTTGTCATTGCTTTTCTCCCACTCAATCAAAAACCCTTGTGAGTGACCTGTAATCAATAAACACTAACCAGATCTGATACAACCTGTTAGTCAACCCAATGCTCTGATATCACTTGTTAGGATCTATCAAGACAATTGATTACTTTTGTGCAAGTAACTAAACACGAAATTAAACCAGAAATATAAGTAACTAGAATCAGAAATAACAAAGAATAAGAAATACAAGAAACAACTCAAAAACTTGTATTAAACTCTTCCAAAAGGAAATACAATGAAGAAATCTCTCTTTCTTCCACACCTCTCAGATGTACAGATCTCTTTCCCTCAAGAGTTCTCTCTCTCAATTACAACCAACTCCAACACTTGGATTGATTCACATTTACATGTATTGTCCAATAAGCTATGAAAATCTAACCCTATTATATAATATTAGGATTCATGAGCTATGCATTCTCCACCATTAGATTATACCTCTTAATCAAAGGTTCAAATCAGTCCTGCTAAAAATAAAAATGTGGACTCAATACCAACAGTTATTCTTTTCATGCAAACAATCTATTCTACTATGAAAATAGACTTTTGAACACACAGGTGACCGACGTCGATCCCTGTCTGCTTGCATATGGCTGACGTCAACTGATCCATAACTGACATCAGTAGTCTCTAGTCGATCTATGACTAACGTCGGTGACTGTGTAAATATAGCAACCTTGCAAACGCTCATCTGGTGAAGCTTTTAGCTCCACAACTCAACACTTGCTTGGTATTTGCTAGATGAATAATGAGTAGGCTTTGATTTATATTTATACCACACATTTTTAAAATATATCATGAAAGGGTTAGACAAGGCAAATGAGCTAACCCACATGTTTTGAAAGATTTACAATTTGGATGGTTTTTGAGGTGCAAACACTTGATAAGGAAACTAGACACTAGCATGTACGCAAGTGTCCTTTTGTAAAGTGCAAGTGTCTGACAGGGTAGAAAACTATTACACCTTTGTAACTAATAGTAAAGGATATAAAGCATGTTTTAAGCTTTTTGTAGTGTAAAAGTGATATGGATCATCATAATGATAAGGTTGGTCCATAAGATAAGCAGTTAGGCATAATGAGATGGTGAATGCGATCCTTTCGATAGTAAGAGGGTCTAAAACTAAAGGGTATAGCTGTGATTGGTATTTATCAAGTGTATAAGGCTAAGATGATACATATAATCATATTTTAGTATTTATAAAAACTAGGGGGTGACTAAGGCATACCCTTAAAATAAAACCCAAATTTTTAAATGTCTCTTCAAGTTCTTCATGGCACAAATTATGGCTTAATCAAAGGAGAAGACATTATGGTAGTTTTGTGCACCAATTCATTGATTAGAAAAAGGTTTTTATTGAGAAATAATAAATGGAAGGATTCCAAAACTTATAGATTGATCAAATCAACACACCAACTATCTGAACAAGACTGCCACAATCGAGACAAAGTGTCAGAATCAAAACAATTTGATTTTGGTCAATTACTATAGGGGTAGTCTAATTTTAATCGCTTTCACAAATCATAATCATCTTTATAAATTCTCTTTTTCACTATTTCTGGACCTTTTTATCAACATTTTCAGCTTCTTTTAGAGTCCATGTAAGTCATAAATTAGGGATGTGCCTATATACCCTGTGTAAACTATAAATCATTCTATATACTTTCATTTTATACCCATTAACATCTTAGGATAGATCTTTATTTATAATTTTAAAATATTTATATTAAATTTATCCTTGTATACTTAATTTGTATAGATTAGTATGCCTTTACTTAGCATAATATGCTCAACACCTATCCACACGTAAAAATATATACTACTCATTGTCCTCTAAGACTTCTCACTTTAGCCTAAACACCCTTGTAGAGTGAGATGGCGATAGGGTGAACAAACCAAAAATAATATTTCACAAATGATGGACTCATGTATATGTTAGTGGTTTGTGAGTAGGAGAGTGATAGTTAAGCACTTGAATAGACATGTATATGATAGATGAAGCTTTTAATATTAATAGAGAGTTATATGTTTAGAAGAGAGGTGGAAACTCGATAGAAAGGGAGAGAGGGAGGTTGTAAGAGATTTTAATGAGCTCTGATGGATGAAAATAGTCAACTTGATATAATTTTTTTATATAGTTGATCATGATTAGTTGAATGTAATGTAGGGTGTGAGATTTTAATGAAAATGGTCAATCCATTGTAGGGTTGTTCTATTCTACCATTATGATGTTCGATTATTCAATTTTTTAATAATGTTGTTGCACTTTTCAACAACTAAGCTATTTGTCTTATTTATTTTATTTTGTACTTTGTATACTATCAATCTATTAAATTATTTAGGTGTATTTATACATCAATTGGCTTGTTGTTAACATATGTTGCAGTTTGGGTGCTTGTGTTTTTATGGGCAAATGTAACTACATGCATCACATCCTTAAAAACCTAATGTGTGTCTTACAATTTTTTTCACAACTCAATACATGTTTTTACTTGTAGACATGTTAAATGGCCCCTAGTCATGTACTCATAGTTACAATACATAAATTTAGGTTGTTTATGTCCTTATCAAGTATTCGTTCAATTTACATGTCACTAAGTTTTTTTTACTTCTAATGCTTTTTTACCCTTATCATGACCCCCTCCAACTATCATATCCTATTTCCCCTATTTTCCAACCTTTTTGAGCCACTGTATAAAACATGCAATAGCATTCCAGTTAGCCCAGAACATCTATGTACAATCCAAGGAAACTTTCCCTTCTTGCTAGTGTGCATCCATTTTTTGATACCCCACTTTTTTCATTTTGCGATTGCATAATGTTATTTTTTATGCCAATAAGGTCTTAAATTAAATTCATTTTTTCTATATCTACACAAGCATTATAGTTAACATAGATCTAAACAAATCTAGCCAAATTATCTATCATTTCCATAAGAATCTATCGAGAACTTACAAGCATTTTAGAGGTAATTGTGCAATCATTAGAGAATTCGTTGAAGCATATAGGTTTATGTTAGACACATCACATTACATCAATTTGCATATTGTTGATCATTGGGGTTTGTTGTTTTCAATATTTATACTGTTTAAGGGCATGCCACAAATTAAGATGGTCTAACTATTCTTTATTTTCATATAGATCACAAAACATACATTATTTTCTTTAGGGACACCAACATATAGTGGAGACTTATTTTTTTACTACCGCCTATGCATGGAAAAAATTATTATTCCTCGCTCTTCTAATTTAGATGTCTTACTATATTATAAAAAAAACATGTTTATGTTTTTTCTAATTTCCACCTTTTCAATTAATGATATTAGCAATGTTTATTTAGAATTGTAATCCTCATATTTAACATAGTTGTATGTTCATTTGTATTGAAAATTAATTTATATGGGCTTATATTTCTAGGAGGCTGTAAGCAAATGAAGTGCATTATCATTCAAGCTTCACCGAGATAAAAGATATTGTTTATAATATTTTATTTTCTGCTTGCTACTAAAATGCCCTGACTTATTTTAAGATTTCTAAATTATGATTTGATGTTAAGTACTTTACAAGTATTCCCTCTTATTTCATTCACATTTATTAGTTATAAAATTGTATTTTTTTTGGTTTACCCTTTCACTTGTCGTTAATTGGTCTAAGTTAGACTCTCTCTCTTTATATGTGTGTGTGTATTTATACACACACGTGTGCACATGTATATGTATATGTGTGTGTCTACATATATATTTATATACACACATGCATACACACACACACACACACACACACATGTATATATTTATATATACTAAAACACGTACACATATTTTACATAAATATGTTTGTATGTATTAAACACTGATTTATAATGCTTTATGAACATGGAAAAGAACTTTCTAGGATGCTTGAGGCAAATAAATTGCACTATAATTCAAAACTTCACTGAGACAAAATATATATTTTATAATGTTTTATTTTATTCTTGCTTTCTGAATCACACAATGTGTTTTTACCCCTAATTTTGAATTATGATATGGTGTGAATTATTGTACATCTTCCCTCTTATTTCATAGTTCATTTTATAGGTTTTCAAGCTCTTGAAGTCTTGAAAGTAGTATCATACCACAAAACATCATTTTTTATCCACTTAATGTTGACATCTACCGAATCTTGGCTTATGTCAAGATATTTATGAACTCCTCTCCTCAAGTTCTTGAAAATTTATCCCATAAAATTGATTGATTTCTACAACGTAGTTTTAAGATGGACTGATATAATTTAAGGTTCTTTATTTTTTGTTGTTTTTTCCCTACCTCTTTCAGTGCACTTTGTTGCCATGAAGTAATTGCTAGTAATAATATTGTGGACACAATTTTGGTACAAGCCTCATAATTCTAGCGTTATTTATGGCATTTTCATACACATGGATCATCCATTCAAATTAAACTCTTATTTTTGTATTTTCCTTTGTATTAGACCCCACATAGCCTTTCGTTATCATCATTCACTCCTAAACATCTTCAGATTTATTATATATTTGCCTCGTGATAGTCACCAACACTCCTCAAGACTCATTGCCCTCTATTTCTCAAACTTTGATCACCTTGAACATAATAAGAATAATCTAATAGTGGCTTGACTGTGGTAGGACCATCTTGGTTTTAGTCACATCAGTCATGGGTCCTTTATTCCATTTCACCATGTTCTTTTGTGCATGATTGTTAGATTTATTGCTTCCACATTATCAGATTATGTAAAAATAATGTTCCAATTTAATTCAAGAAGCATATATACACACAAACACCTTAATAAATTTTAGAGGAGATCATGAATATCACATATCAATCACATATTTTTGCAATTACAAGGAATATAACTAGATATCACTGTAGACACTCCAATTTTATCACTTCCGTGTCAAATTACACAATGGAACATCTTCCTATAATTTCACACATCCTAGTCAATTTTTGTGTTCAATTATTAATTTTTCTTATCAATTCCCTCTTCTTTATTCAATTAACATTTCTTTGATTAATTATCATCGTTTGTGCAATTAGTTCTTATGTCTTAATTTTAGTCTAATGATCAATTCCTTGCATTGTATTAATTAAATAGATATTTGAATTATTTAATTAGTTATTCTTCCAATTACTAATATTCTTCTTTTCCTTCCAAGCAGATATCTTTGTGCAAAAGGGAATCTTGAGATCCTAAGGATATACCCTTGAGAGCATAAAAATTATGCAAAGAATTAGCAATAAAGTGATATTATTACCCACCCTTCATCTTGTAAACAAGATGAAGAGCCCAGCTTTTGAGATCCATGTGTTCTCTTGGAGAGGATGGTCCACACTTCATCTTGATTGAGATGAAGGACTTATTTTCATCCATCTTTGTTATTTATAAAGAGCATCCTCCACCTTTCATCTTGATTGAGATGAAGGGATTACATCATTGAACCATGTGCTTGATTTGTGTACACAATTGAAGACCTTTTGGTAACCATTCATCTTGACTTCAAGATGAAGTGTCCTCATTAATTTGGTTTTTTTATAAATAAGATCATTCACATCACTATTCTGGTGTTCAAGTGATATAGCAAAGCCCTAACATTTTATCAAAATAAACTTGTTCGTCAATCTACACTCTTTGATCAAAATCTTCACGATTCATAACTTTTATGGAGATGTTTAACTTCAAATTTGCATTTACAAAGACCATCTAAAAGCTACATCTGAGCCACATCTCAACAATGATCAAAATACAAAGGAGGTTTTCATGGGGTGAATCTTTATGCATTTGTAGTCTCTTTGGTATTTTGTTGAGCTCCGAGGTCCCAGGTGTGTCTTTAGTATTTATTGTCGCTTTGCTTGTCTTAAACATTTTTTTGTGAAAATATTGAAGATTTACATTCTATTAGCACATATAGCATGCCCAGTGGGACATCGTAACCCACACCTATCATTTGATCCTATAGACTAATCTTGCTTTATAGAGAATCTTGATATTTTAGATCTTTTATGTTTAACTTTTTGTATTATGTTTGTCTCTATTAATCGGCGAATTCATTCCCAAAAACAATTAAATTATCTCTGATTTTTTTTATAATCGATGAAATTGTCCTTGTTATTGGTGAAATCATCCTTGTCTTTTCTAGTTTGTTCTCTATTTTTATGTAGGTTTATTCGTCAACAAAATTATTTTGCATTTTAGTGAAATTATTCAAGTTTGATACTCTATTCATTGGCAAATTTGTTATGACTTTAGTGAAATTATTATGATAATTAATGAAATAATCCCTGATAATAGATGAAATTATCCCTGTTTAGTTTTTTGTGTTCTACCTTAGCTCTGTGTAGGTTCATATAAACAACAATTTTTTTTGTTTGTTTAACAAAATTGTTTATTTGTTTAGAGTATTTATCATATCTTTAGTGATATTATGTTGATAATCAGTGAAATCACCTTGTTAATTGGCAAATCATCTATCTGGTTTTTTGTGTTCTATGTAGGTCCCTAAAAATAATGAAATTTCTTTATGTTTCAATAAAAATTCTTGTGTGAAAACCCAATAGTTGAAAAAACTTAAGAAAATTAACCTCTGCTTGTCAAAGACCCCTAAGCAAAACTACTCACCTTGTTTGTTTACAGGTTCCAAAAGGGGATTCATCTAAATCAACCAAAACATATTTTTAATTCATATTTTATTTTGGGTTTTAAAAAGAATACTTATTTGTCAAAGTTTTCTCATTTCATGCAAGTAGTATTTGTTGCTTATTGCTTCTTCTATGTATTATGGGGATATTTTGTGCATATGTTATCTTATTTTAGGTGACTCAAAGATGCAAATATTCTATTTGTTTTAAATCTCAAATATTTGCTTACTATGCTCTTTGCTTGGCTTTCGTGATATCTTGCAAATCACAATAACAATACCTTCAATTTTTTATTTGGCTTGTGAGTGGGATTTCATCACCTCTTCATAAGTCTCTTAGGTGGTATTTGACATGGGGTTTCATCTCCCAGCATCGTATGAACCCCACTTATTTAGTGAGGTGTACAAATTGAGTATATTATTTATTGAAATAGTGGTTGAGTGGTTAACTTGACCAGCTGAATAGGGTCTCACGCCATGCAGTGATTTAGACATCGAACTTCACTAAGTAGTACTATGCAAAAGACAAGACCTCTGCATAACAAACTAGATAGTTTGGATCTAATTGATGGATAATTATAAAGCGCCCATATACCATAAGGTATAAGAGACCAACTATTTTTCCAATCGACATTTTAGAATATAATCCTTTTTACCACAAAATTATTGTTGATGTAGGGATGTAAAGGTAACAACTCCCAAAGATTGCATTTTTCATAGGAAAATTTGAGAGAAGGGGGTGTAAAAACCCTAATAATAACTTGGAATAATTAATTAATTTTAAAGAATCTTAAACTTTATCCTCTCAAAATCAAGTATATTGAAAGGATTAGTAATTTCCCCTAAACATGTGTCAGTTTCTAGTTTCTATCATAGGGCGAGATTGCTTCAGTCTTTTTTTGGTCAAACATTGTAACTTTGTACTTACAATAAAAGGCCTTAGTCTGTCTATTTATCTGGTTAAACTTGTCTCATTCTACCTTGGTCCAAAATGTTTATGTTGCATATCCCTTGTCTTGTGTGAAATAGTAATGTTACTCTATCCATTTCTCTAGTTAAATTTGTCTCATTCTACCTTGGTAAAAAATGTTTATGTTTCACACCCCTTGTTTTGTGTGAAATAATAACACTACTATATATGTTTCTCTATTCAAACTTATCTCATTCTACCTTGGTCAAAAACATCTAGGTTTCATACCCTTGTCTTGTGTGAAATAGTAACATTGCATTGTTTGTTTCTCTAGTCAAATAGTGTTCCATTTTTACCTTGGTCAAAATGTTGACATTTCATACCCTTTTCTTATGTGAAATAGTAACGTTACTCTGTTTTGTGTCTCTAGTCAAATCTTGTTCCATTTATACCTCATCCAAAACACATATACTTCATACCTATTTTCTTGTACCATTATGTTGTTCATTGTCTTCATCAAAATATATTCAAAGTCTTTTCATTTCCAAAGAGTTTCTTATTATCTTTTCCTAAAAGATGTCTTTCTTATCTAAGTTTATTTTAACATTTGATTCCAATAATGCCTCATTACACTTGAAGTGGTATGGCTATATTATCGCTTATGAGGGTGTTTGGATCCAAAACCAAATCGATCCCTTTGTGCAAGACCAATATGACCAACCATTGTATGAGGATGATTATCCTCAGAATTAAGAGGACATGGAGGTTAATCAATTACAATACGAATAAGAAGAGATACCTCTTTATGATGTACCTAGATCCTAGTTTGAGAACCAGTTATATATTGATAGAGATAATAATATTTTATGTCTATTATAGATGGGAACCAAAGTCCCTATTAATTTCCCTATAAAGAGTATTTATAGAGCAGAACTAGCACAACCTAATCCTAACCATGTCATAATTAAAGAATGGATTGATGATACACATTCATCTGGCCATAATTTCAAAGAGGTTCAACCCTCAACAAATCCAGAAACATCATGAAAAGGTAAATAATTACTTGACTCTGTATCCACAGTATCCCATATTCTTGTCATAAAATTACAAGTTGAACAAGTACTTAATAGCCTTCATACATTGATAATCCAATGGATGGGTCTCAAATTGGATAGCAAGAAAAAGAGCCTATAGTTGATTCACTTCCTCATGTTAAAATGTCCACATATCTTCAAAAAAATGTACTTGTAGAGTCTTCACAACCTGTTGTGGAAGAACTTCAAACATTTCCTAATCCCTATCAAGTACTAGTCCAGTCTTACGAAGTCATTTAAGCAAATTCCTTTATAGCATGTTCCCATTGAGCCACAAACTATTCCATCAAGTTCACAACTTCCTCAATCAAATATGTATAAAGTCCTATTAATGTTCATCAAGTCATATCTAATACACAACGTGTTTCAATTAATCAACAATAGTTCCTAAGATAAAAGTAAAAGTGAATTCTTCCTACACAACAACGTATTTCCATTCCACAATCTAACTGTAGTCATTCCAATGTCCTCCACTACAACAATGTGTTGTCATTCCTTATTCTAATCAAAATCAACACTAAATTAATTCCAATCCACAATACCATGCTCAATCTTATAATATTCAACCCACTTCCCAAAATACTCTCCTTGTTTAGGAATTACAAGCAATTAAAGAGACCATATCAAGACTACAGTTTGGAAATCAGAATAGAAAATACAAGATGGATATTCCAAAATATGATAAATATAAAAGAAAAGGAGATTCAAGAGAGCATTTAAGCTTGTTCTTTTTGGCTTCTCAAGAGGTCAGTTATGATAAACACATCTTACTTTGAATGTTCTCATGAAGTTTAGTTGGACCTACATTAGAGTGGTTCTCACATCCACCACATAATTCTATTCCAACTTTTGATAATATATTTGAGAAATTTGTCAAACATTTTTCATATAACATAGAACATGAATTAACTATGATGGATTTATGTGTTATCAAGTAAAATATAGGAGAATTTTATGTCACTTATCTTCAGAGATGGCATGCAATAGCTAGTAGAGTCCACATACACTACCAGACATTGAGTTGACCAATATCTTCATGCAAAATCTAAATTTTGAGCTTGTTCTCAATTTTAGATTACAATATCTATTTTTTTTTAATGATGTTATCACAAAATGGGTTAAAATAGAGAGAGCATTGATAGGTAGAGGATTAATTAAAATTTATTCTTCAAATCAAACTCTAGGTCAAATTTTAAATCAAAATCAGAGTTAGGACCAAGCTTCAATGTCCAATCCAACAAAGGTGGTAGATAATGCCAAGAAGTTCAACCGTAATAAGAATATGGTGGGTAATAGATTTATAGAGGCACAACATGTCCAAACAATTGAAGCACAACTAATGTAAAGGGCAACTCAGTTGTAAACAATTACTTTGAAAACACAACCTCTTTTGAGAGGGTAGTTTAATTAACGTCCATTTTCCAAATTGGGGGAGCCTATTGAGAATGTATTTTGTAAACTTATGGCTGAAAATATGATTGGATAGCTGAACACAAAATATTTTGATGAGTCTCGACCTAAATCAAAATGGTATAGGGATCATGAGTATTATGAATATCATCGCATCAAATGGCATTCCATTCACATAAGTGTACAACTCTAAAATATTGTAAAAGATATGGTTAAAAGAGGGGAAATGGAGCTAAATAATGCATCATCTTCTAATAATGGCCAAGACATGAGAATAGACAAAATTCCATTCCCTCAGCATAATATCGATCAAAATGAGCAAAGAGTGACTAACAACTATAATCAGAATCATGGGTCTCAAACTAATAATGTTGATTATAATGCCACTCCCTATTATTATAATACAGTGGGATGAATTATAGAACATCATGTTGCTACGAGTACTATCAATCCCTATTCCTATTCCCATAATTTCTAACAAGCAAATCCTTCTATTTCAAGATCTGGTCCATCTAATTTAGGAGTTCCTTCTCTTTGTGATTCTCATCCCCATATTAATATTCTAAGACCCATTTATTCTAGTATTTATATTCCTAGTTGAGACTGGGTTGCCACAACTTGACATGACAAGATTACCATTCAAGGGCCTATTCCTCCTTCTACTAATCAAAATTCACATCTCCATTCAAATTATGTTCAAAATTAGTCAAAATCTAAGTATGTACCTCTTATCAAGAAACAATATGACCATGTAAATTAGTTGAACAAAACATTAGCACATTTTTCCATTTTTGATCTGTTATGCAACTCTCAACTACATAAAGATGTTTTGTATGACATTTTGAGTCAATCTCAAGTGCTAAGCAATATTCCACTAGATCAATTTCAAGCAATGGTTGGACATCTATCTCTTGGTGCATAATTGGTGTTTGACCAAAATGATATATCATCTTTGGGGGCTTCTCGCACAAATTATTTGCATATTGAGGTCACAATAACTCATCACAAGATTAAAAGAGTGATGATAGATAATGTATAAGGTCTCAACATTATTCCACTAAGGTTAGTTATATGGTTGGGATACACTCTAATGGATTTCAACAATGACACCATTACTATCAAAGGATATGATAACATAGAGCGACAATTAGTTGATACCATTTCCTTACCTATTATGGTAGGATCAATAATCCAAAGTACATTATGTCATGTCATTGATTTGAACCTGCCATACAATCTTCTTATTGGTCATCTATAGATTCATGAAATACATGTAGTGCCTTCTACTCTGCACCAATGCATTAAGTTCCCTCATGCTGGAATATAGGTAACTATTCCTAGAGATTTTTTACCTTATCAATATTGTAAACATTTAGAAGCAGGTCACCAATATACTTACTGTCTAAGTGGTATCACCCCCATTAAAAAGGATAAGCAAGTAGTATCTGAGCAACTTCTACCTAACTATGTAGATCCTGATACCCTTGTTGTTTCTTCTTCTAAATCCTCCTTAAAATACTCTCATGTCAACATTCTTGATAAAGGTCTAGGCACATATAGTATAGAGGATGTTTTTCATGTGGCTAAATTGCCAAGATCACTTAAGTCCTATGGTCATCCTGAGATGGAGTGGCATTACAAGGGGAAAACATCTTATCTTCTAAAACCCCTTTCATTTGTTCCAAGAAAAGCTTTCAATCAAGAAGATTTAAAAATAAAAGACGACTCATGGTTATGCAATGGTGATCTAGCTTCTTAATTACAAAGCAAAATGTATCATGTCCCTAATAAAATCATGGCTCAAAATGATTACAAAGGCAAAGGGCTGGGGGTAAAAGAGAAAGGTAGAATAAATCCTATTATACCTATCAAACATGATGAGAAGCAAGGTCTCATATACAAGCCTAAGGTTATACCCACTTATCACCCAAAGGATCCACCCTATGTATTAAAAGATTATATTCCCAATAACGACATTAAGTCCTTTTATAGTATTTATGACAAGCTTGCTAGTACTAACCTATTATACACTCATTGTGTCCTCACTATTTTTGTTGTTCCTACTCTTCCCCTCACTCTCCATTATCTTGACCTTATTAATTAGGACCAGTAAGACCAGGATATCATTCTCGATAGATTTGAAAATGAATAACATATTGTTGAATTCATGGGCTTAAAAGAGGGCATCCCTCTAGGTGATCATAAGTAAGGATTCGTATACACTTTGGACCCTATGGTCTACTTTGGGGAGAAGGTGAATTCCCTTAATCAAAATGAAAATGAAATATTGAGATTCATCAGTGAAAACCTTTCTAGGGCACTTTCAAATAAGGCTAAAAGAAAATAAAAAGACATGTTATTTGGTAAAAACTTGTCTCAGGTGTCATTAGATGCAGAAATTCACTCTCCTTCACAAGAAACCCAAGAGTCCACAAGTCCATGCCTCTTTGTAATGATTTTACTTCACCAAATAAGCAGAATAAAAGAAATATATCATAATGATATAGAAATATAATAGAAAATATGAATAATAGATAAGCCACTTTAAGGGGATAGCCTCCCAAATGCTTACAATAATAAATGAATACTCTAATATGATGATGAACAACTAATCCTACCTCCTGTTTATAGTCTACCAAGGCCATGGTCAACTAATAGGATTAACTACTAAACATATGAGTGCAAAGAGAATGTAAAATAATATGCAAAAGGGTTATGCAAGTCACAGTCAGCTACATATATCCCTAGATAAGCTAATGATTAAGGGTGTAGCATGCCTCTCCCCTTCAAAACAATGTTATCCTCAACATTGAAGCAATCTTGGATGCTGTTGCATGAAGGCTTCATCCTCCTAGGTAGCATCTTCAAAAGGCAAATTATTCCATTTGATCAAATACTCTGTAATCACTTTGAACTGCAACTACTTGGTGCATGTTTGAAGGACCATTTCAAGATCAAGAAGAATCGAATGCTCATCTAATATTTATTATAAATCAAGATGGGTAGACTCCTTAGTTTGTTGAACATGCATGGAAAAAAAGTGCACCACAAATCTTTTAGCACCCTTTTTTATCATCTTGGTCATCTGATGTGAACTAACCACTTTCGAAGATTTAGCTCATAATCCTACAGTTCCACTAGCTTACCTTTAGAATGAAAGTGAACAAATAGTTCTTGGAAATTCATTCCCACCTATAGGGATGGCAAACATAGGAAAAACTAGCAAATAGTCCACCATTGCTAACTTAATTTTGCGGCAATTTTAAAAATAATTAATTGTAACACTATTTGCAATCATGACTTGGAAATATGGGACTAGGTAAATGAAATAATTCAATCGAGCAACCAACTTACTATTGATGAAATTGTGTGTACTTATCAAGTCAATCAATACCGTGACCTTTTGTTTCTTAAGGAAACCCACCACCTTGAGATTTTAAAGAGTAGAAATACCTGCAAAGGCATGGTAGGAGATAGTAGGCTGACAATCTACAGCTTCCTCATTAGGTCCTTCAAAACCCTCACCATATCCCTCCTTGTATTCTTCATCCTCATTGGCCCCTTCGATGTAAAATAATTTATTTTTAGTACATCGATGACGTTTGCTCCATTTGTTGTCACAATCATAACACAACCCTTTAGCACTCTTCTACTCAATTTGTTGTGGTGTCAATCTGGTAGGTTGAGGTAATGATGGAGTTGGGGAGGTGTGTCCCTGGCTAGTAGTGAAAGGATGATGTTTGATCATCTTTTTTTCTTCTACTAAGCATGCCCTTGGTATATCTTTAGACATAGGTGTGGGGTTAAACATGTGAACCTCTAATTGAATGTTATCTTTTAGCCCACCCAGAAAAAGGTCATTCAGATTTGTCTTAGTGATGTCCTCCACACATAAAGATAGATTTTGAAATTGATGAATATAATCCTTCATTGTTCCTATTTTTTATAGTTTAGCTAATTGGCTGAAGTAGTTTCTAGAAACATTATATCGATAGTGAGACATCAGTTCATTAGTGAATATTGACCATGTAATAGAAGCTCTAGTCTTCTTTTTTTGAGCACACAACCAATGATACCCGTTGTTCCCAAAACCCATCACTTGTTTTTGTCAACAACATGTCGACCATTTTGGTCCTACAAGATAAAAATGGTCTCTTACTTTTTCAAAAAATGTTCTAAGCAGTCAATTTCTTCAATTACTCAAGCCTTTTCAGCTAAGGAAATTGCAGGTTCGAAAGGCAGGCTTTCACAAGGAAAAGTTCAAAACACTTAATGCATTTCCTAAAAATTATAAGGATGGTTCAACACCGAGGTTCAATCAAGAAGGTTCAACGATGGGGTTCAAAAATAAGGAATGAACCATTGAACTCTGCTTCAAAGAGTTTAAAGGGTTCAAAGCTTCAATGCGTTTAAAGGTTCAAGTTCGAGCAGAAGGTTCAAGCGGAAGGTTCAAGCGAATGGTTCAAGTAGAAGATTATAGAAAATGGTTTAGCTAAATGGTTCAAATAATTGGTTCAAAGACAAATTGAAATCATAAAGAAGACTAAGTAAACGCGGCTCTTTGCAAAGCTTTAAACCACCAAATCACCGAACCGATGAATTTTGAACCATTGAACCGGTGAACTCTGAAAGGTTCAAAGGTTCGAGGTTCAAAGTAGTTCAAGCAATCAGTGACATCCCTATAGACATCAAATTTAGGGTAATGAAATAACCATTGATTTTCAAATGGTGCAGATCTGGGAACAAACTCAATGACCAGCCAAGGAAGGAGCTGAAGGAGCCAGCATAAAGCAAGAAGATAACCTCGAGAGCTCAGATCTCCAGGAAGACAAAATGTAGCAAGGAAAGATGGAATGACAAAGAGAATCCATAAATATCTATAGAAGAGTTATTCCAATAGGTGGAACAGTTCACTAGGTGGATATCAGAGAGTGCAAGCATTTAATGGTGTGGCTTATTTTTCTTCATTGAGTAAAGGTGAGTGGACAGCCGTGTAAGTATCATAAAAGAGGACCAAGTGGCCCATGCTTTAGAGGAGACATTTGATATAATTAGAATGCCAAAGTCCAGGCTGGTAATTTGCTCTAGCATGGCCCCTGCATAGAACTTCCTCTTTCTAATGCATTCAATGCAGCATGGGTCTTTTTATGAAAATGAGTGCCAAAGTCTTTCTTTGGAAGCTATATATTGTAATCTCTCAGTTTGTAAAAATGAGATCTCTCAGTTATCAGAAGCAAAACTCTACCTAAATTGAAAGGCATTCTTGAGACTTTGAGCTCAGATTGTTAATCATATTTTATCAAGTGAACGAGAAAGCAAGTGACCTTTCAGACTTTGTGTTGAAATAGCTTGTGTTTTCTAAGAAATTGTTCTTGTCTTTTTTCTAAATACAATCTTGTCCATTTAATCAAATAAGCAGAATAAGTGGAAATAATCTGTGCTGCCATAATTGTCTTTAGTCTGTGTGTTTTGTGTTTCAGTGTAAAGGATATTGGAGAGACTTTGAGCTCCCCTTATCCTTCGTAATCTTTTACTCTATTATAGTTTTAGGTGGAGACTTTGGGTTGCACTTCATTCTACTATGTTTTTAGTCTTAAATCAGTAGGGGAAACAACGAAAGACTTTATGCTTTCGTGGGTTTCTTGTGGTTACAGTTACTACTCAAGAAGTCTTCCTACTATTTTATAAACATCATTCTTGAAAGAAAAGGAATGCCTTCAGTTATTACACAAGAATTTTCCTTTACTTTGGGAACATCATATCTAAAAAAAGAGAGATGGATGGTATGATTTCACCCTTGAGTGTATTTTCAATTTATATTAGTATATTATAGTTTATAGGGAGCCTCCCCTTGCTGAGAGGAGAGATTTATCTCATTATGTTGTGGTAGATATACCCATTTTTCCAATTAAATATCATGATGTTGTGGTTGATATACCCATTTTGCCGTTAGTTAATTGATGACAAAATATTCACCCAATAGTTTTTTGGTGACTCCACTGGGGAAGAATGCATAATTTGAAGCCTCAAGCTTCAAATTGAAGCATTTCCAGTTCTTTTCCATTTCCATTCTATACTCTAGTAGATCCATCGTACACAAGAAGCCAAAGAACTCAAGGTATTGTTGACCTTGTATTTGAGTTGGTGTAGCAAAGTAATTTTGATCTGTTTTCTCCACCATCTTGCCTTCAGTGAACCAGGATTTTTCCTCCTACAAACGTCAGGTCTCCATTACCAGGTAAAGCTTCTCTTTCCTCTACTAGCAGAGCTTTGTCTATACATACCTCACAAAGATTTTTTATCCCTCCTTTCCATTATCATATCATGGTAGCCCAAGGCTCGTGGGGTAACACCTTTGGTCCTCTCAATCTAACCCCACTTTTACATGAACTACCCCATAGTTCAAGAAAGAATTTTTCCAAATTCTATGGTGATGGGAGAGTTCATCCTCATGAATATATTGCTTCCTTTTGCATAGCCTGTGGTATGATAGGCATTGAATATAAAGACATAGCAGTCAGACTATTTGTAGAAACATTACAAGGCACTACAGCAAATTGGTTTTATCATCTGCAAGCTTAGACTGTAACTGACTGGAACACTCTCAAGGCCAACTTCGAAGCTAGATTCAAACTCATAGAAGATGTACATGCCCTATTATCCCAGCTTACACAAATGAAGAAGGAGCTTCATGAACCCATGCGAGACTTCATTGCTAAATTTGACAAGCTGAGGAATAAGATTCCTACAATTGCTCAGCTAACACCTGAGAATCTTAAGTGTTTCTTCATCAACTCTCAACTTCCTGAAATGAGTTTTTTGTTGAGGTGAGTTGGACATATATATCTTGCTATGGCTCAAATTTTGGCCACTGAGGTTGAAGATGATCTTATCTTGGCAGGAAAGATAAGAAGAGATCCTAATCATAACAGAAATAAATCTTCATCTTCTAAAAAACAATTTACAAGCACCACTAATCCTATGATGCAAAAGCTAGCAAATGAATTGCTAGATTTGAAAAAGCAAATGGCACAAGGGATGTCTGCTCCTCCTTCTTATCGAGATATACCAAAGATGTTTCCCAACCAGTCATATCAAGGTAATGCTACCAAAAATCAAGGGCAACCAAATCATCTTCCTCCCCCATAGGGGAAGCTTGCCATTGAAGCAACACCACCTAACTCAGTAGTTGGTTATCTTGAAACTAAACATGATTCCTCTTTCTAACCTGTGTTTGATCAAGAAGATAATGCTAATCTCTTCACAGAAGGAAAAGAAGAATTAGCTGGCGACTTCAACATTGGTTTCCTAAATTATCAGGATGAAGCTAGAAGTAAGAGAGAAGTGTTTGATAGATCATATGTTGTATTTACTAGGTCCCAGAACTAGTCAACTCAACAAGCTGACAAGGAAAAAATAGGGGAAGAATCTCGACTAGCAATTTAAATTGCTAAACAAGGGACTTCTCTTCCCTTCTAATCAAAGGACCCAGTGATCAATAAAAAAGTAAGTACCTCAAGCAATCTTGTACCTTCACTTTCTATTTCTCAGACCAGTAATACACCTAATAAAAACTAGAATGATGGACTTCATTTCTCTGTTCCTAGTTTTTTTCAGTCATTTGACATAATTAACCATACTATGAAGACTAAGATCTAAATGTCTGAGTTTGAATACTTACAAACCAACCCTGAATAGTTGGATAGGTTGGTTGATTACATCAAGAATAAAATTGTCCTTGCAGAACAAGATGTTTCAAAGGTGGCTCATGATCCTCCAAAGAACACATCCAACCAAAACAATGTTGTCATTACTCCTCTTGTTGTCTTTGGAAAAATAGAACCTTTCTATATTTACTTATTGATAAATGGTCATAACTTGAGCAACTGCATAATAGACTCTGGTGCCTCTGATAATGTTATGCCCACCAAGGTAGCAGACTCTTTCGGTCTCACTTTAACTAAAACTTTTGGGAAATGTTTTTCCATGGAAAATAAATAAGTGCCACTTTTGGGTCAAATCAAAGATGCCCAATTTGCATTTGTGGCCTTCTAAAAAAAAGATTAAAATGACAGTCTTGGTGGCTGACGTTCTAGCTTCCTATGGCATTCTGCTTGGACAAAACTTTTATAAGGATGTTGGTGAAGAATTGAACATAAACCTATCTAAGGTGAGGATACCTATCAAGGGCATCATGCAAAGGTTGCTTCCTAAGAAAGAGTCGAGATACATTGTTACTTAGACATCAAACCTTAAAGCTTAAATTCTATTTGAATCCTCAAGTATGAGTAACTACTTTTTGTCCACTAAAGACATTTATGTTTCATCACATGAAAGTTTACTGAGTGATAATCCAAAAAATTTAGATAGGACATCAAAAGAATTGGTAGAGTACAATTTAGGCAAAAAACAATCCTCCCTCCCTGACCAGGAGAAATCTTTAAAGAGATCAGATTCTAATGATGTCTAGATTCTAGAATTTGATGGCAGCTGCTCATCTACCAGTTCTGAAGCTAGAATTTTTTTGATATTTATTCAAGGAAATATTTTTCCCTATTCATATAAGTTACAATTCAGCAATACCAATAACACCACTGAGTATGAATCTTTGTTGCTCAGATTGAAATCTGTTCATGCTTAAGGTGTCAAGCTTCTTCACGCCTAAGGAGATGTTGAACTGGTGGTTTATCAGGTGAGAAACCTATATCAAATTAAGAATGAAAGATTGTGACATTATCACAATCTGGTATGAGACTGTATTAAAAGTTTTGATGCTTTTAGTATTTATGTGGTGCCTAGAGAATTTAATGATCGAGCAAATTCCTTGGCCATTTTTGTGACCCTCATGGTTTCTCACAAAGATTTTGAAGGGAACAAGTACACTATTGAGTTGGTCTTTTGACCAAGTGTACCTGATAATACCAACTATTGATAGGTATTTAATGGTGACAACCAAATCATTGCTTTTTTAGAACAGATGGATAGCTTTGAGGAGCTTTATTTTGAAGGCAGTGAATCTCCGCCATAGGAGTTAGCTCCTGAAACAAATTCAAATACTGGTGAAGAGTTCATTCAACTACAAGGGAATAAAATTCTAAAAGGATTAGTTTTCCTTGAGAAAATTTTTGATAAGCATGACAAGTTTGTCAAGCAACAACAAATGGATTCAAGTTTCTCCCAAAAATTTGATCTAATAAATTTGAGTACAGAAGAAAATTCCAAAATGATCAACATCAAGAATTATTGCACTTCTGATAAAAAGCTCAAATTTATTACTCTACTTCGCCATTACATTGATGTTTTGGCGTACTCCTATGATGATCTGAAATCTCTTAGGCTTAAAGAAATTTGGCATGAAATTCCCCACAAAGTTGGGTCATTGCCTCACAAGCAAAAACATAGGCAATACAACCCTAAAATATCAGGTATTACTCTGTCTGAGATCTAAAAATGTTGAATGCAAGGACAATCTTTCTAATTCATCATTTTACCTAGATTGTGAACATAGTCCCTGTGAAAAAAAAGAATGGGGAAATTCATCTTTGTGTTGATTTCAGAAATCTAAATCAATCCTCTCTTAAGGATAACTATCCTCTACCCATCATGGATCAAGTGCTCCAGACAGTGACTAGCTCAGAGATGTTATCAATGTTAGATAGTTTTTCAAGGTATAATCAAGTGAAAGTCGATGAAGCAAACCAACATAAAACCATTTTCACTACACCTTAGGGCACCTTTGCATATTACAGAATGCCTTTTGGTCTGATTAATGCTGGTGCCACCTTCCAAAGAGCAATAGATCTTGCCTGTAGAGATGAAATAGGGAAGTTCATTGTGGTATATTTTGATGACATGATTGTCTTTTCTAAACACCATCCTGATCATGTGCATCATTTACAACAAGCACTAGAATGATGTTGACAAAATAGCATTTTTCTTAATCTTAAGAAATCAATTTTTGGGGTTACTAAGGGGAAACTTTTTGGTCACACTATATCTCAAGAAGGCATAAAAATTGACTCATAAAGAGTCAAATCCATCCAAGAGCTTTCTCTTCCTACTAGTAAGATTGTAGTTCATTCTTTCTTTGGAAAGGTGAATTTTCTACGAAGATTCATTCCTGAATTTGCAGAGAAGACTCGCCACATTGTTGACATAATGAAGGAAAAAGCTATTTTCTGCTAGACTGAAGAAGGCAAGTCAGTATTTGAGGATATCAAGGAAGCTATCACCCATGCCCTGGTCCTGGTTTGTCCAAATTATACCAAAGACTTCATAATATATAATTATGCTTTTGAACACACACTTTCAGCCATTCTGGTTCAATAGAACAAAGGTGTGGAATCTCTTATATCATTCATGAGTTGTCCTCTCAAAGCTCATAAACTAAAATATTCAAACATGGAGAAGCATGCATATGCTATGCTCAAGGTGGTGAAATGCTTTTGATTCTACATCCTAAACTCACATACTGTTGCTCTAGTGCCTGATACAATAGTAAAGTCCATTTTGACTCAACAAGAGTTTGGTACCAAAAGGGGTAATTAGATTTCCAAATTTTGGGAGTTTGATCTTATTATCAAACCTACGAAACTTGTGTGAGGAAGATGTCTCTACCAATTAATTACTGATAACATACCAGAGAAAATAGGACATGAAGAAACAGAGGATGAAGACATGCCTACAGTTCTCTTTGTCACTACTACTAATGAGTGGTATTCTAATATTGCTCATTTCCTTACCTATGGTGAGTGTCCTACCCACCTGTCTCGTAAAAAAAAAACTGTTAAATTAAAAGCTTCTAACTATGTCTTGTGGGACAATGATTTGTACAAGAGGAGCCTTGATGGGGTATTACTCTGTTGCGTGGATACAGTGCAACAGAGTAAACTTTTAGAGTCTTTCCACAATTTGACTTGTGGAGGACATTTTTTTGCACCTATGATTGCTCATAAAATTCTACGAGCCAAGTACTATTGGCCTACTCTATTTCAAGATGCATACACTTGGGTACGTAGGTGTGAGTTGTGTCAATAGTTTGTTGGAAAGCCCAAATTGTCCGCATTACCTCTCAAGTTGGTGGTAATTGAAGAGCTTTTTCAACAATGAGTTATTGATTTCATTGGCACCATAAACCCATCCTCTAATGCTAGACATGACTATGTTCTCACAGCCACAGATTATTTTACCAAGTGGGTGGAAGCCATTCCAGTCAAGCATGCTACTTCAAAAGTGGTATGTAATTTCCTCAAGAAAAATATTATCTCTCGATTTGGAGTCCCAACCAAGATTTTAATAGACAATGTTGCTTGTTTTTTTCTCATGAGGTTACCCAATTATGCTACTATTATGGGATGATTCTCTCCCACTCCTCTAACTATTATCCTCAAAGAAATGGTCAAGTAGAATCAAGTAATAAGAATTTGGTTACAATTATCAGGAAGCTAGTAGATAACAATCAGAGAACTTGGCATAAATCATTATTTGATGTTTTATGGGCAGACAGGAATACACCCAAGAGGGCAACAGGTATGACACCATTTCAACTTCTGTATGGTTTGAATGTAGAGATACCAATCACCCTAGAACTGCTAGCACTGAAGTTGGCAAAGGCAGTCAAAGATCAAACATTTGAAGATTCTATTAACAAGAGGGTCATGTGCTTAACTGAACTAGAAGAGCAACGAACTATGGTGGTGGACCATATTGTTACACATCAAAGTCTGGTAAAGAAGCTATTTGACCAAAAAGTAAGAATTCGTGATTTTTAGATTGGAAATCAAGTCTTTTTGTGGGACAAGAGGAGAGAACCAAAGGGAATGCATAGAAAATTTGATTATTTGTGGAGAGGTCCATTTGCAATTTATCGATTCAATGGTGAAAATAGTTTCTTACGGAAATATCAAGATGGCACACCATTTTCACTGCCTCACAGTGGGTAGCATCTGAAGTACTTCAATCCTTGAAGTATCACATAAGATCAGTTGTACATATGTATAATCTTTATTTATTTTGTGTTGTTCATTTTGTTTTTTGGCATCTTTCTCTTTTTTGGGTGGCATGACTCCGTATCCCAATGGCATAGATGAAGGCACTTAGAGTCTGGATTCTACTCCCTCTGATCATTTTTTACAATTGATGGAAGTTCCCCAACTGGAGCCAGCTGTTGTTCCCAAAATCCATCACTTATTTTTGTGGACAACATGTCGACCATTTTGGTCCTGCAGGCCAAAAATGGTCTCTTCATTTTTCAAAAAATGTTTTGAGCAATCAAGTTCTTCAATTATTCAAGCCTTTTCAGCTAAGGAAATTGCAAGTTCGAAAGGTGAGCTTTGACAAGGAAAAGTTCAAAACACTTGACGCATTTCTTAAAAATTATAAGGATGGTTCAACATTGAGGTTTAATCAAAAAGGTTCAACGACGAGGTTTAAAGATAAGGAATGAAACATTGAACTCTACTTCAAAGAGTTTAAAGGGTTCAAAGCTTCAATGCGTTTAAAGGTTCAAAGTTCGAGCGGAAGGTTCGAGTAAAAGGTTTGAGCGAATGGTTCAAGAAAGATTCCAGAAGAAGGTTCAACCAAATGGTTCAAATAATTGGTTCAACAACACATTGAACTCTTAAAGAATACTAAGTGAATGCGGCTCTTTGCAAAGCTTTGAACCATCGAATCGATGAACTTTGAACCATTGAACTAGTGAACTCTGAAAGGTTCAAAGGTTTAAGGTTCAAAGCGGTTCAAGCAATCATGACATCCTCGTGGATGTCAAATATAGGGTAATAAAATAACCATTAATTTTCAAATGGCGCACACCTAGGAACAAACTCAGTGACCAGCCAAGGAAGGAGCCGAAGGAGCCAACAGAAAGTGAGAAGATAGCCTCGAGAGCTCAGATCGCCAAGAAGAGACAAAATATATCAAGAAAAGATGGAATGACATAGAGAATCCAGAAATATTGGCAAAAGAGTTATTCTAGTATGTGGAATAATCCACTAGGTGGATATTAGAGAGCGCAAGCATTTAATGGCATGGCTTATTTTTCTTTATTGACTAAAGGCAAGTCGACAGCCATGTAAGTATCATAAAAGAGGACCAAGTGGCCCATGCTTTGGAGGATACATTTGATATAATTAGAATGCCAAAGTCCAGGCTGGTAATCTACTCCAGCATGGACCCTACACAGAACTTCCTCTTTCTAATGCATTCAATGCAACATGAGTCTTTTTGTGAAAAGGAGTGCCAAAGTCTTTCTTTGGAGGCTATATATTGTAATCTCTCAGTTTGTAGAAAGGATATCTCTCAATTATCAGAAGCAAAACTCTGTCCAAATTGAAAGGCATTCTTGAGAATTTGAGCTCAGATTGTTAATCATATTTTTTTCAAGTGAATGAGAAAGCAAGTGACCTTTCAGACTTTGATTGAAATAACTTGTGTTATCTAGGAAATTGTTATTATGTCTTTTTCCTAAATACAATCTTATCCATTTAATCAAATAAGCAGAACAAGTGGAAATAATCTGGAAAGTGTTTTGAAGTCGAGTGTGGAAGACTTTGTGCTGCCATAATTGTCTTTAGTCTGTGTGTTTTGTGTTTTAGTGTAAAGGATATTGGAGAGACTTTGAGCTCCCCTTATCCTTCATAATCTTTTACTCTGTTGTAATTTTAGGTGGAGACTTTGGGCTGCACTTCATTCTACTATATTTTTAGTCTTAAATCATTAGGAGAAATAATGAAAGACTTTGTGCTTTCGTGGGTTTCTTGTGGTTATAGTTACTACCCTGGAAGTCTTCTTGATGTTTTTTGAAAGAAGAGGAATGCCTTTAGTTATTACACAGGAATTCTCCTTTACTTTGTGAACATCATATCTGAAAAAAGAGAGATGGATGGTATGATTTCACCTCTGAGTGTATTTTTAGTTTATATTAGTATATTATAGTTTATAGGGAGCCTCCCCTTATTGAGAGGAGAGATTTATCTCATTATGTTGTGGTAGCTATACCCATTTTGCCGATTAAATCTCATCATGTTGTGGTTGATATACCCATTTTTTCGTCAGTTAGTTGATGACAAAATATTCACCCAACAATACCAAATGAATGGATCAAGTTCCAGATATAGAGATGACATGATCACCTTTTGAGAGTTAGGTTTTTGATAAAAATCAAATAGATTTTCAATTTGAGTGATCCAAGTGAGTGGATCCTTACCATCAAACTTGCACATGTCCACTTTTGGAAACATCGATTTCACCCCCATATTGGTAGTGTTAGTGTTGAGAGGAGGAGGACTAGAATGAAAAAGTGGAGGGTTGTTGAGTAGAAAATGAGATGGAATGGTAGCTAGTTGTGTTATGATCTACTACAACTGATTGTTCATGCCATTACGCTCCCTTTGCATTATTGACATTTGATTTTGGACTTACACATCCTTCTACATTAGGCTATGTAAATTTGATTAATTTAAGAAATCATATTTCAAGACATCATATCAGAGTTTCTAAACTCCATGTCATCCCCTAAAGGAGTTTTAGGGGTTTATTTCCCTTTCCCCCACCCACGAGTGTTAGGACCAGTGATGAGAAGGCTCGATGATGAACCTTATTTTGTCCCATTGACCCAACTTTGACCATGGATTTTTAAAAATATGTTGGCCTCACATCACGAATGTCAAGAATAGACCCAAACTAATTTTTTCTAAGCTTTCAAAAAATTTAAATAAATTTGAAAATTTCTATAAATTGTGAGCTATGGAGCAAATTTATGAAAAACTTGAAAATCGTGATAACTTTTTCAAAATAGATTCAATTGAGTTGAAATTTGATGGAAGATTAATCAAATACTTTTTCACCTCTAGTCAAAAAATTGTAGAAAATTTCACAATGATTTGCAAGATATAGACAAATTCAAAGATATAGGGTTTTTGACCTGATTATGGCCCAAATCGAAGCTCTGATACCACTTTTAATGATATTAATTTACCAAATAAATAGAATAACAACAATAGATCACAATGATATAAAAATATAGTAGAAAATATGAATAATTTATAAGCCACTTTGAGGGGGCAACCTCCCAAATTCTTGCAATCAGAAATGAATACTGCAATATGATGATGAACAACTAAACCTACCTCTTATTTATAGTCTACCAAGGCCATGGATAACCCACAAGCAAGCCTAATAAGCATACGAGTTCATAAATTAATTTAAAATAATATGCAAAAGGGTTATGTGGCCACAAGTCGGCTACATATATCCCTAGACATGCCAACGGTTAATGACACAACACTCTCATTTAATATATAAATCAAAACTGAAGATCATGATGAGTTTGAGAGTATGGATCTAGAGGATCCACATTTAGTAGCTCATTGGACTTTACCTGAAGGTAATTATTCTTATTCCTCTTATATGGGTCCATCTAAAAGATCACATTTTAAGTGTGATTATCAACTACCTTCTTTTCCTTCTATTTTAGATGATGGTTCAACACTTCTTGTAAAAGATACAACATAGGTAAACATTAGTACTACTAATGATCCAAATATGATAAAGTTTAGTGTGTCCCTCACTGTAGAGGAACATGAATTGTTTATTGCTTTTCTCATGAAATTCATTGATAAATTTTCCTAGATTTATTCAAATATGTCAGGTCTAGATCCAACATTTGTTGTACATCACTTGGTTATACACCCACACATAAAACCAATCAAATAAAAGTTAAGAAATATGCATCCATATATTGCTCTATTATTCAAAGTCAAACTATAAACATTACTAGCAATAGGTTTTTGTTAAGTTGTGGAGCTAAAAGCTTCACTGTTATGCAAATGTGGAGGTTGCTGGGTTACACAGTAACTGACGTCGGTCAGAACCTGCCAACATCGGTCAGGGGTAGACCGAAAGATGCTGACATCGGTTATGCATCGGCTGACATTGGTCATCTCCAGACAGACAGAGACCAACATCGGTCGTCTGTGTGTTTCCATAACGATTATAATTTTAGATGAACAGTTAGTTTGCATGTAAAGACTAATTTTAGTCTTGAGTCTGCGTTTCTAATTATTGTTTGGTTTGGGATCTATTTAAGAGACCCATGGGGCTGTATTGTAATTAATTAAGCAAGGTCAATTAGATCTGCAAGGTGCAAGATCAAGAAGATCTACTGAAGTAAGGGAATAACAACTCGATTATTGAGTTGATTGTAATTGATAGAGAGAGAGAGAAAACTCTTGAGAGAGAAATATTGTACACCCAAGAGGTGTGGGAAGAGTGACATTTCTTCATTATATTCTAGAAGAGTTTAATGCAAGATTGGTTGTTTCTTGTATCTCCTATTATTTGTTGTTTTTGATTTCTAGTTACTTATTACTTTTGGTTCAATTCCGTGTTTAGTTGCTTACACCAAAGTAATCAATTATACTCCAAGTTCCTAACAAGTGGTATCAGAGCGGGTTAGTGTTTTGTTGATTACAAGATTCACTCACAAGGGTTTCTGATTGAGTGGGAGCAAAGCAATGGCAGAAGAAAGTAAACTAAAAATAGAGAAATTTAATGGCAAGAATTATCAATTATGGAAGATGCAGATAGAAGATTATCTGTATCAGAAAGATCTATTTTTACCATTGGGTGGGGTTTCAAGTAAGCCCACAGATATGCAAGATGAAGAATGGAATGTTCTTGATAGAAAGGCTCTTGGATCTATAAAGTTGAGCCTGGCATCTTTTGTGATTTTTAACTTATCACAAGCAAAGACAACGGTAGAGTTAGTGGATACTCTGGCAAATTTATATGAAAAACCCTCAGCTTTGAATAAGGTATATCTTATGAAGCAATAATTTAGTTTGCAAATGCAGGAAGGTGGATCTATATATAGTCATCTTAATGATTTCCATGAAATTATAAATCAGTTAAATTCAGTCAAAATAGTTTTTGATGATAAAATTAAGGCTCTCTTAATCTTATGTTCTTTACCTGAAAGTTGGCACAGCTTAGTAATGGCAGTTAGCAATACTGCATCTGCTTCAAATATCTTGAAAGTTGATGATGTTAGTATAATCTTGAATGAAAAAATTTGCAGAAAAAGCACAGGGAAAACATCAAAAAATGCTTTAAGTATTGAAAGCAGGGGAAGGCAAAGAGAGAAGGGCAAACAAGGGAAATCAAGGTCAAAGATGGGAAGGAGATCCAAATCCAAAAATAGAAAAATAATCTACTGGAATTGTGGAAAGAAAGGGCATGCAAAGAAATATTGTTGGTTGAAGGATAACAAAGAAAATCAGCATGAAGGTAATAAAGAAGCAAATGTTGTAGGTATTGTTACACAGGATGCTCTTATATTTTCTTTGGATAGTCAAGTAGAATCATGGGTTTTAGATTATGGTGCTTCTTTTCATGCAACCCCAAATAAAGAATTTTTTAATGATTATGTCCATGGAGATTTTGGAAAAGTTTATTTAGGGGATGGTGAGCCTTGTCAAATTGTTGGCAAAGAAAAAGTGTAGTTGAAACAACACATGGGTGTTGAAAGATGTCATGCATGTACCCATCTTGAAGAGGAATCTGATTTCTATAGAAAAGTTGGGTGATGAAGGTTGCCAATAACTCTCACAGCTGAATCTTGGAAAGTTTCCAAGGGTGCACTTGTATTAGCAAGAGGTAAGAGAGTAGGTACACTTTATCTATCTACTTGTGTTACTGATTATTCTCTTTCTATTTTATCTACTTCAAATGTAGATTCAAAGATGTGGCACTATAGGCTTGGTCACATGAGTGAGAAGGGTATGCATGTTCTTAAGTCAAAAGGTAATCTTTCAGATTTGAAAAGCATAGATCTAGATTTATGTGAGCACTGTATTTTTGGGAAACAGAAAAAAGTGAGCTTTCTCAAAATTGGGTCAACAAAGAAGGAGCACAAGTTGGAACTTGTTCACACATACGTGTGGGGACCAGCTCAGGTAGCTTCTATTAGAGGATCACAGTATTATATTTCTTTTATTAATGATGCTACAAGAAAGGTATGGGTTTATTGCATAAAGAGGAAATCTAATGTTTTTGACACATTTAAGAAATGAAAAGCTTTGGTTGAGAATGAAACAGGTTTGAGATTGAAGTGCCTTAGATCTGACAATTGTGGTGAGTACTGTAGTAATAAATTCAATAGTTAGTGTTAGATGAGTGAAATACACAGGGAAAGGATGGTTCCAAGGACATCTCAGCAAAATGGAGTTGCTGAAAGGATGAATAGAATAATAATAGAGCGTGCACGGAGTATGAGGTTGCATGCTGGTTTGCCTTTAAAGTTTTGGGCATAAGTTGTAGATATTGTGGTTTACCTAATTAACAAAGGACCTTCTACTGCTCTGGATGGTGGAATTCCAAAAGAGGGTTAGATAGGTAAAAAGGTAGATCTTTCATTTCTCAGAGTTTTTAGTTCTAAAGCTTTTGTACACATTGATAAAGAAAATAGAAAGAAGCTAGATGCTAAATCTATGTGGTGCACTTTCATTGGTTATGGCTTTGAAGATTTCAGATTCTGATTGTGGAATTTAGAAACTAACAAAATTATTAAAAGCCATGATGTAGTTTTCAATGAGAAGGTGATGTACAGTGATCAGCTCAAGAGGCTGAATAATTCTAAGCAGGGCAATCTTGATTTGGATGAGGTTATGACCCAAAATGAACTCGCGGGTAAAAATCATCACTCACAGGAAAACACAGGAACTGACGTTGGTTAAGTAGGAACCAATGTCGGTCAGGCAAGAACCGACATCGATCAGACAGAGACCGACGTCAGTCAGGTATAACTGACATCGGTCGAGTGCAGACCGAGAGATGACTGGGATCGGTCACTATCAAAATGAAATTTGGGCAGACAACAAGCTGTGAATGAGTCTCAAATGCCCATAAAGAGGACTGTAAGGGTAAGTAAACCTCCAATTCGTTATTCCCCTTTCTTTATACTATGTGTTGCTCACTGATGGTGAAGAACCAGAAAGTTTTGATGAGGTAATACATGTAGAATCTAAAAAACAGTGGGAGTATGGCATGAATGAGGAAATTGATTCTTTAGAAGAGAACCAAACACGGGATTTGGTTGAGTTTCCAATCGGAAAGAAAGCACTAAAAAATAAATGGGTATATAGGTTAAAGGAAGAAGAGAATGGACAAATGAGACATAAGGCCAGATTGGTAGTAAAAGGATTTGCACAGAAACTAGGTATTGATTTTGGTGAAATTTTTTCTCCCGTAGTAAAGATGACTTCTATTCAGACTGTATTGTCTTTAGTTGCTATTGAGGATTTGCATCTTGAGCAGCTTGATGTTAAGACAACATTTCTTCATAGAGATTTGGATGAAGAGATATATATGGATTAGTCGAAAGGTTTTGAGGTCAAACGTAAGGAGAAACTTGTGTGCAGGTTGAAGAAAAGCTTATATGGTCTTAAGCAAGCTCCAAGACAATGGTATTTGAGGTTTGACAGGTTTATGACAGAGCATGGCTTTAGTAAATGTCAATCTAACCATTGTGTTTATTTTACCAGATTGAATAATGGTAGTTATATTATCATGTTACTATATGTAGATGATATGCTCGTTGCAGGTTTACACATGCAGGAAATTACTGAGCTAAAGGTGAAATTAGCTCACACATTTGCCATGAAGGATTTATGAGCAGTAAAGAAAATCCTTGGCATGAGTATTAAGAGAGACAGAAAAAATCATAGTTTGATTTTGTCTCAAGAGGATTATGTGAATAAGGTGTTGGAGAGGTTCTATATGCAGGATGCAAAACTGATAAACACACCTATGGCTGGACACTTCAAGATGAGCAAAGAACAATGTCCTAAATCACATGATGAGGTTGAGTACATTAGTAGAGTTCCATATGCTTCAGCAGTTGGGAACTTGATGTATGCAATGGTATGTACTAGACCTGATATTTCCCAAGCAGTGGGAGTTGTCAGTAAGTTTATGGCCAATCCAGGAAAGGAACACTAAAAAGTAGTTCAGTGGATTCTCAGATATCTGAGAGGGATCAACAGTAGGCATTTATGCTATGGAGGGTCAAACACTTCTCTACATGGGTATGTAGATTCGGATATGGCAGGTGACTTGGATGGCAGGAGAAGCACCACAGGATATGTGTTCACTGTTGGTGGAATGACAGTTAGCTAGATTTCAAAGTTGCAGAAGGTTGTTGCCCTGTCTACTACAGAGGTAGAATACATTGCAATCATAGAGGCTAGCAAGGAAATGATATGGATGACTCGGTTCATGGAAGAGTTGGAAAAGGAGTAAAAGAGTTGCATATTGTACAGTGATAGTCAAAGTGCAATTCATTTGGCAAAGAATTCAGCCTTTCATTCAAGAACCAAACATATACAACTTAGGTACCACTTCATTCGACATGTAGTAGAGGATGGATAGTTGAAGCTGGAAAAGATCCATACAGATAAGAACCCTGCTGATATGTCCCTCACTGCAGAGGAACATGAATTGTTTATTGCTTTTCTCATGAAATTCATTGATAAATTTTCTTGGATTTATTCAAATATGTCAGGTCTAGATCCAACATTTGTTGTACATCACTTGGTTATACACCCACACATAAAACCAATCAAATAAAAGTTAAGGAATATGCATCCATATATTGCTCTATTATTCAAAGTCAAACTATAAAAATTACTAGCAACAGGTTTTATCAAACCTCTTCTATATGCAAATTGAATTTCCAATGTGGTACCAATCAATAAGAAGCTAGTAGGCATTCATATATATATATATATATATATATATATATATATATATATATATATATATATATATATAAATTTGAGACTTGAATAAGGCTTATCCAAAAGATGATCTCCCATTTCCAAATATAGACACAATTATCAATTCAATGACATGCTATGAAATGCTCTCTTATGGATGGTTTCTCAGGTTATAATCAGATTAAAATTGCTCTTGAAGATCAAGCCAAGATAATATTCACTACTCCATGGGGCGCATTATATTATTAAGTCATGCCATTTGGATTGAAAAATGTTGGTACCACCTATCAAAGAGAAATGACAGTCATCTTTCATGATCTTTTCACAATATTCTGGAAGATTATGTTGATGACATTTTAGGAAAATCAAAGACTCATGCAGAGCACCCAACAATATTATGAACAATGTTTGAAAGGATATGTGAATACCATATGCGATTGAACCCTGAGAAGTCTATCTTCAAGGTTACATCTAGAAAATTGATAGGCTTCACTATGTTTCATAGAGGCATTGAAGTTGATCCAGCCAAAGTATTAGCTATTACAGAAATGTTGCCTCCTACTAATTTGAAGCAACTCCGTAGTCTATAAAGGAATATCCATGCCATTCAATGTTTTATTTCACAATTAGGCGATTAATGTCACTCTTTTACTCATCTTTTGAAAAAGGGGACAACTTTTCAATGGAATGAATAATGTCAATAAGCCTTTGAAAATCTCAAGCAATATTTGAATAACTTTCCTATAAATGTTCCTCCCATGACAGGAAAGCCTTTCTTGTTATACATTTTTCTAACTAAAAATGGCTTAGGCATAATTTTAGCTCAACACATTGATCAAATAAATGGAAGAGCAGCATATTATCTGAGCCAAACATTGGTATCTTATGAGCAAAACTATATCCAAATGGAAAAAACTTATCTTGCATTAATATTTGCTATGTAAAACTTAAGACATTACATGTTAAATAATAAAATAATGTTGATTGCTAAAATGGACCCTCTAAAATATCTATTGGCAAAAGTATCTTTAATCAATATATTGTTAAATGGGTGATGTTTCTCAGTGAGTTTGATATAAAGTACACACATCAAAAGTTATAAAAGGGCAAGTGATAGTAGATCAATTGGTGGAAGCTCCTCTTCAAGATTTCTCTCCTATGATGATGCATTTTCTAGATGTGTCTATTATGAGCTTAATTGAAGCACAAGAATGTAAGTCATATTTTGATGGCTCTTTCACATCTCATGGATCAAGCACCATAATAATTTTTTTCACATCACATGGTGATATTATTCCCAAAGCATTTATCATTAGTTTTCCATGTAAAAATAACATTGTTGAATATGAAGCTTTGCTAGCTAGACTTCATCTTACAGAACAGTGGAATATTCAAAATCTAAAAGTCTATGGGGATTCTTAGCTCATTATAAACCAAGTCATTGATCATCACCAAATAAAAGATGATAAATTGGCACCCTATAAAAGTTTGGTGGATAAGATCAAACTCAAACTCTAATTCATCCAGTTTAAACAAATTCCAAGAGCTAAGAATAGATTTGTTGATGATATGGATACTATTGGATATATGATTGAAATTGCTTCAACTGTCATAGAGTATCAGTTTTTGATTGATAACCTCCTTGTTCCAGCACATACTTGTTCAGCTTCTAAGATGATTTGTGTCATTATTGGTCCCAATTTTCCCTAGTATTTTGATATTTATTTGTATCTCTAAAATCAAAACATTCCCCTTGACTTATCCCAAAATTAAACCAAGTCTTTTATTCATAACAATTCTTGTTATACCATCCTTGACAATACGATCTATCATAGAGGTTATGAAGTAAATTTGCTTCATTGTCTAAATATAGGAGAATATGAATTAGCGCTAAGGGAGGTTCATGAAGGCATTTGTGGTGCACATACTAACAACTTTGTCTTAGTTAAAAATCTTATTTGTGCTAGATATTATTGGCATCTTATTGATGCAAATGCATGTGCATTTGTTAAGAAATGTTTACCATATCAACAACATAGTGATATTATACACACTCTAGCCTAAACACTTCGACCGTAATGACTCCTTGACCATTTTCCACATGGGGACTTGATCTCATTAGCAAGATCAACCATACTTATTTCGATGGTCATACACATATCCTTACTGGAAACTGAGTATTTCACAAAGTGGGTAGAGGTAATCCCTCTTAACTATATTACTAATAAGTAGATTTCAAAGCTCATTATGAATCATATCATTTGTCACTATGGCATTCTATCCACCATTATATATGATAATGGTGTATCATTCAAAGATAAATATGTTGTTGTTCTCTATTCTAAATTACAAATCACTCACAAGTTCTCAACTCCATACTATCTACAAGGTAATGGACATGTCGAAGCTTCTAATAAGACATTGATCAAAATTTTGAAGAAAATGGTTAATACCTATGGTTATGATTGACACATGAAAATCTTTCCAGCCTTATGGGTGTATCATACCAACGATCACATGCCTACTGATATAACTCCTTATTCTTTGGTTTATAGCTCTAAATCCATTTTGCCTATTGAAGTTGAGTTGCCCTTATTGCATATTTCATTGTAAGGCATTCTTGATGGAAAAGGCTACAGAGTGGGTAGATTAGCATAATTGGAACTTCTAGATGAGAAATGACTAATTACCTTAAATCACCTCGAGGCTTATCAAAATTGGCTATGCTGGGGTTATAACTAGAAAATTATTTATCGAGAATTTGAGCTTGGCGATCTTGTTCTCAAAAAAAAATAAAAAGAATACAAATGTTTAATGTAAAAATAAAGGTAAGTTCAAACAAAATTAGTTGGGATCCTTCATTATCACATTAAAATATGGATCAGGTGCATACAAGTTAGCTACTCTAGAGGATGATGAATTTGATGAGCAAGTTAATATTATGCATCTTAAGTGTTTATATGCTTAAATGATCGTGTTTTTGTCGATAGGTATTCCTACTCGGGGGCATCTTTATTTTATTGTGTCTAAATCATCTATGTTCACCCATGCTTGGGGCATTCTATTCTAGATATGGAATTTTTTTATCTTCTGGCTTGTAAGACTGTTATGATTCTCTTGAGTTCTTATCAATTCATGTTTGCATCCCTCCATATAACTCATTCCCATCTAGATTCATTGGTGCAAGGAAGAATTTGCATCTTGTTACGTACTACTATTGAAAGGTTTCCACAAAATTGTTCATGTCTGATCATTCCCTTGTTCATATCTCTTATTCGTATTAAGGAATCATGCCCATGAGTACCTTTCCCTTTGATAGGTGTTTTTGGATTTATTTTTTCTCATTTCATGTTTGTATATTCTCTAGTAAAAATGCCCTTGTTTATATCCTATTCCAAAAATCCCAAAAAAATTAAATGTTATAAAAACCCCTACAAAGTCATAAATCCCCAAAAAACCTAATCATTCAAAAATGTAAAAAGTCCTAAATAGTGGAGTTCTTTCCCACAAAGTATCCATCTCTACTTTGTCATATTTGATTAGTTGTTATCTTGGTGATCAACTTGAGTTTATAGTTGTTTGTATAGAGAGGGCACATTTTAATGTTTCTCATTAGTGATTTTCATTTCCTCACGATTGAAAATATTTCTAAAAGTGATACCAACTTTCCACACTCTTGTCATTTTGCAAGTTAATTCCACACTCTCACTGTTTTACGAGCTTGCCTCCACACTCTTTCCATTTTGAAAGTTCATATTTCATACTCTTGCCATTTTGTGAGTTTAACCATTCTATCTCACATTGTTCATACTTATCCTTGATCATACTTATCATTGTTCTACATCTATTTTCAAGTATATCTCTTGTTAGGTTAGCAAGCATATTTAATTATATGCTCTCACCATTTTGTGAGTTATTCCTATGTCTTTTATGTAATCAAATCTCTTTATTTATCATCAATTGTATTCAATCCTAATTTCCTCAAGAGAACTACGTTTGGCCTGAATTTCATGTTGGATCCAATGTCCATGGAACTATGTACGCAATGTCTACTTGTTTAGGGAATTTGGAGCCAGCTTTGACACTTCCTTCTTATTCTTCTATTTCCCCCTTTGATTGTGATTTTTTTGTCATACCCTTGGTCTCAAAGAGTAACACCTTATTGTCGCACTAATTTTCTGCATGAAATGCTTACTTGCTTTTATTTGTGTGTTTCTAAATAAAATGTTACATATTTCTTGGGTGCCTTAGCTTGTTACATTTTATTTCCCACATGACTCTGTGTTTCTTAATCAAGATGTTTGGATGTGAGTGAATGTCTTTAATCTTGATTTAATGGATTATTTGTTTATTTAGTCATTCATTGTTTGTTACTTGGATGCCTTAACTTAGTACATTTTGTTTCTCATTTAAGTCTTGATTAGGCATATCATGATTTTGAGTGGTAAACATTTGTATCTAAATGAGATTGATTAAATGCACAATGTTATACATTTAAAAACTTGATTTCCCATATCTTGTTTTAACTTGTATAAATTTGTATTTTAAATTCAACTTGTTATGCATTTAGACAAATGAATGTTATCATGATCCTTCCTAGATTATGATGCATACTGCCATGTAAAATATAAAATCAAGCCTTACAATGGTTATAATGTCAATGCAAACAATCAAATACATCTCTATCTCATAGATATAATCATCAAAGACTAATGAGCATCATGATCATAAAGTCTATATATCACATCAAATGCTAATTAAGAACCAAGTTTAATATCGAGAGCATAGCAAATCATATCTAATCTATGAACAAAATACGCAAGTAAATAAAATAGAACAACACATGAGATAACATTGAATATCAAGAATATCATATATATAAATGATCAATGCTCATATACATCAAATAGGCCATGTATATCAAAAATAGAGATTGTAAGTATAACTCAAAGCAATTGAGTGCATAATGAATACATCAAGTGCATAGATCAAAATACAGGGTATAATGTCTCCAGTCTAGTCAACTATGACTATGACTATCTCTAGCATATTAGTCTTTATACTCTTCCTACCAAGAACTCTCTCCCCCCTCATCAGGTGGTGGTGGTGGTGCTAGAGGACCCATTGTGGATGAGCATAGTGTAGGTTGCGTAACTGATCTAGCTGATGTTGAAGACATATGGGATCGAGAAAAGGACTTAGAAGATGAACATTGTTGAGCCATATACTCTAAAAAAGTAGGCCTCCTAGCATCCATAGGCACTGCTTCCTCATATAGTATCATGTAATATAAAGCCTCATCCTTAGCCCAAAGGCTCCTATCACAAATAGATATCACTCCTCTCTTAATAGTCACCTCTCTAGTTTCATCTCTATTAAGTTGTAACCTAACCACCACTGCGTCTAGTTTGTCTCTATCTACTTGTATTGCATCTTGCTCTATTTGTGTTGTATCTCTCTGGGATACCACCTAAGTGTGATTATATACTATGACATCCTACTCAGATCAGGTTATGTCTCTCTCAGATCTCAAAGTATCCCTCTCAGTAGCGAGTTGTCTCAATGCTAGATCCAACGTGGTTGTATCTGCCCTCAATCTAGATATCTCTGCCTGATCCACTATAATCTACCCATGTGTTATAAATAACTACTAAGAGTGTCAATCTAGCTTGCCCTATAAACCTACTAGTTTTTTCTCTCACACACTAATCTCATGTCTTAGTCTAGCTATAAATGCCTCCATCTCTACTGATACAGGAGGTCTAAACGAGCTAGCCTAAATTGGATCTATTTTCCCCTATGCTCTCTAATCCATCCCTATCCTATCTATCTCCATCTATTCTTATTATGATCCAATATTTGTCTCCTCCTCCACATTGTCAATCTCTATGTCATCACCCTCCTCTATGTTAATGTCTACTAGATCATCAAACTCTCCCTCCTCCTCTCCCTCCTATTTAACCTCCTCGACAACTCTTCTCCCCACAACTCTAGCTCTAGGATCTCTCATTACATGTACATCTGCACCACCTTGTGACAAAGTCAATATAGTTAGGCATTGCTTAGGCCACTCTTTAGCATATGCATATATGATTCTTGCATCATATGGCCCACCTATGCATACCCAACTGACCTAGGGTACCCATATGAAGCTAGTTATAGCCTCCACTCTATTCGGGGTTAGTCCCCACTTTCTCATATCCTTCACTACATGATCAAATCTATGTGAACTTGGTGGCACATCTTGGTGTATACCAAACTGTTGTAGTGCCATGTCTAGTCGATATCACTCAATAGTATAATCCTGTTGACTAAAGATATAGAAAAGAGTGGTTGTTGATGTGGGTTTTATACACACCCCAAAAAATTCCTACTAGGTTACCTCTAATGTTTTAGGATCAATGAATATAATCACTCCAAGGCATGAGTTGTAGGGTATTCAGTTTTATAACAACTTGTTGGTGGAATAATGATAGGTAACACATATTATTACCACAAATGAATTAGTTATGGGTGAACCTAGATCTACTTGGAGTGGGTGGAAGGAAGATGATTCTAACTAAGGTGGGCAAGATTTCAAAAGAAACTTCAAAAAGAGGGAAAAGTAAGTTAGAAAAGAAACCCTGTGGAAACCCAAGGATAAAACCTTTCAAGACTAGTATTTGAACTCAAATAGGATGATGAATCTAAACCAATATTTCTTGCAAGATTTTATAACACACAAACAATCAACTACATTGAATAATTGAAGGAATCGTAACATAATATATTTAAACATGGAGAAATTAAAGGCTGCCTAATTGCTAGATTGCTATTGCACATCTACAAGAAGATTATGATAAGCATGCAAAAGATATTCAAATTAGTTATAGCTAAAAATGAATGTTTATATTTAAAATAGATACCCCATACATAATTAAATCACTAATATACTAGAATGATGGAATGTTTTAAACAATCCATAGAATTGGAGAAGAATTGAATTTTACGCATAGAGATCAAGTCAAGCATAACTTCTTTGAATTTCTTATTAATCTGAATAGCCAAAATTGTCCTCCCTTTGAGACTGGGAGATTACATGTATTTATATATTTGGAATGGGGAAAGCCTCATCTCTTCAATCTTTACCTAAAATTATAGGTTTTAAAATAGAACATTTCATTCAAAATCATGCAAAGATGCATATACAATGATAGTACTCATAATACACTTCCTAACTAAAAATACAATATCCATGTACAATAAATATATTGGGAACTAAAGGCCCACCTTGGTGATAACCATGCAAATACATAATCATTCCAAAATTAAAGTGTTGATTTAACTTCGTTAATTGGAAGAGTCGATGGAGATATTGTAGTTGCAACTAGGCAATGACTAAGAGTTTTTTGAAGTTGGGGAGGCACTAACAACCATTTATGTGTGTGGGACCAATCGAGAAGTTACTTCTTTAGCTTTCAGCTCTTCCCCTAGTACATAAGATGCATTAATTCTTTATCTATGATTTTAAAATTTAGTAATGAAGGCTTCAAAATTTTGACTATCTCAACCATTAATCTTTTTTGCTCTACCTCTAAGCTCTTAAATTTGGCTACTAAAGACTCTGTTCTCATTACCCTATCTTTAGCAAAACTAACCAACTATAATACTTTTTCATTGGTTTTATACATAGTCCCTTCCACTTATTGCCTGAAGTTTTTGGCTACTAAGTGGAGAAGGTTCTCAAAATTGGGTCCGTTAACCAACTCTTTGTCTTGGGTGATTACCCTAGTTACTCTCATATCTCCCAAAATATGCGGTTCTTCACTTTCATGACGAATAAAAAGCCCCAGTAACTTTTTCATTTGTTTATGCCAATTTAGGGAGGCATCTCTCTTGATAATCACATAGTTTAAACACCAAGAAGCATCTATGTTGGTCATGAGATTGAGTTGATCAAAAGCATTGATTTAGGAGCACTAAACCAAGAAATTCAATCTTCTTTCTTTATCATTCATCTTATTCCACATTGTAACAATATCTGCTATGTGGGCCTAATTGTCTTCCTTGGACTATCTAATGTTATACAAAATATTATACAGCTTTATAGCTGCACTCTGTAAATCAACAATCACTTCTTGAGGAGCCTGTGTAATTTGCATTTACTTCCATATTTTCAAGGCCTCCTTAGTACTCTCGTGCATTTCCTTCATTGCTGCTCCAATGGAATCTATGGAAGTGTTAAAATTTTCAATATATTTAGTAGGGTCATTGGGATTTCTTTTGGGATTCTTGGCTAAAGAGAACAAGTTTTCTCTTTGTTCAAACTTGACCTCACCTTTTGTTCAAACATTAACCATCTTCTTCTTCCTCACTCTCTGAATAGTCCCACTTTCCTTGTTGAATTGAGTGGAGACTAGGGGTAGCTTTTTCAAAACTAATTTTTATCTTTCATCTTTGACATTTTGCATCTCCCTTACCTATTGGAGATCAATAAATACTCTTGTTTCTTCTTCCTGAGCAAGTTATGAGGATGTAGAAGGTGGAGAGGTCATTGGAAGGGATGTAATCTTAGTGGTTGGTAGGAAGGCACTTGTTTGAATAGGGATTTGGGGAATTTTTTGGCCTACCATTTCCCATGGGGATGTTTCTTTCATAGGTGTTACCTCTGCCAAAAATCTAGTTAGACATGGGGTTACCTCCATAGTCATTATTACTTTTGGAATGGCCAATGGCTGGGGCATGGGAAACTCTATTTAGGTTAACTTTTTTTTGGAAGCTAGTGGTTTATTAAAAATAAAAATTGTGACCAAATTCTCAAAATGGACTGCTCTAGAAGTCCTTATTAGTTTTGGAGAAGAAAAACTATCTAAATCAACACTAGTACTGATGGAAATAGATGATACAACCTTAGGCATTACTGAAGAAATAATGGAAGAGACTACCTTATCAATTTTATTATTTTATTCTTGTGTGAGGTCGGCTAAGGTGTCTCCCCTTCATGCTCATCCAAACTCAAAGCTTTGGCTTATTTTAGCTCAGCTTCTCAATCATCTAGTTGTGTCACGCCCATTTCCTGGTCTTCTTCCTCTAAAGGATAATCAACCAAAATATTACTTATCCTAATTTTTCTTCTTCTCTAAGCTCCATTGTAGTCTCTACATCTTTTTCCTCCTCCTTAGAAGCTTCTTCTATAACAGGGAGACTAAGTGATGGCTTCTCTCCTGGTTTTTTATCCTAGGAGGGAGAAGGGGAGTCCTTGTGCTTCCTTTGATAAATGAAGATGGGTGGAGTGGAAGGTGGATGAGATGGTATAGGGGTTGTGGGAATAATTGTGGTAGGAAATGGAGCTAAAGGTGATGAAGTGGAAGGAGTGGAAGGCACAGGGTTTGCTTGAAGCGAGTTAGAAGATTACGAAGAGTCAAAGGTAGTTGAAATTGAAGTAAAAATTGTTTGCAAAAGAGTCATAAAAAAACTATTCTTCCTTTATTGAGTCGAGGAAATGACTGACCTATCCTTTATAGTTGTTATGCCCAAGACCTATTTATGTGAAGTTATTGAAGTATAAGAGACTTGAGGACCAAGAAGTCCTCTCAAAATCTCCCTCCTAAGCTGAGGATTTGATTCCCTTTGACTACCAGATTCATCTGGTTGCTCCTCTATAGGATTTGTCAAAGGGGAAGGAGGTTGATTCCATGGCTGAGATCCCTGTGGTGGAGATGGAGGCCATTGTTGACTCCATGCATTTTGGGCCTCTTCTTTTGTTGCCTCTAGGTTGTATTGTAAGGCCTAGGCAAGTATCATGAATATTGATTTGTCTTTCATCTTTATCCATACTTATGAATCATCTGAAGTGTTTAAGAAAATTTGATCATGATCATATGCTTGGTGATTATAGGAGACACACACTTCCTTCTTTTCTAAGATAGTTTTGAGATACCCCTTATTTTATTCTTGGGGTCCCATTCTCTGAAAGGTGTAAGTTGTAAGTTATATTGTGTTATAGCCTTGCCAGCTTGAATGAAATGTGACCTAGTCACATATTAATGTTGTCCAATGTTAAAAGGAGTATTGAATTATTAAGCCAAATGTCTCTCACCTAATTCCTCATCAATACTATTAAAGACTTGGTATGTTATTTATTATTTCACAATATGGTCTAGAACATGATGTGGCAATAGTAGTGGAGTAGTCTGGGTACCTTCTACTCAGATAACAGTTATATCTGGATATAACTGGTAATCTCCCATTTTGCTTAGATTTCATGTTATGTTTTTGATAGTCTAGGCATTGGGTTGCCTTGCATTTCTTGGTATATATGAGGATTTACCTCATTACTTATCCTTCTGATTTCATTCATGTACCCATGAATGAACATGAAAGAAAAATCCTCTTCGACCCTATTTCTTAAATATTCGTTAATGGGTTATCATTCCTGACCATGAGGCTTGTAAACAATGGCCATTACCATGTCCAACAAGTAAGACATCATATAGAAATTGTTGTCCTCAACCCTTCAATCAGGGTAAAGTATCTATGACTTTAGTTGTGCACTTATGATCTCCCCAAGTGCCACCAACTTGTTAATTGTCATGAGTATATCCAATAATGGAACCCATTCAACCTGAACATACGTAATACACGAGAAACCATATAACCTATTTAAAAGTGTCATTGCTATTGCAATTCTATATATGAATTTAATGATGTGATTAGAGGAGATTGCCCCCTTTAGATTTAACCTCTGGTCCTTTACAAGCCATTACGTTAACTTTCCATCTATGGTTTTATGCTCAAGCTAAACATTGACGGAGACTTCATTGTAGGTAGTCTTAGGATAGGGGAGCCTATGATATATTTTGAATGTCCCACTCGAAATGTAAGAAAAGGCAATCTTAACTTTCCTTACATGCATGATATCTCCAACAATGGTTCCATTAACAAATAAAACTTTCAAGAGGTCAATACATGACATTATCTCAGGTTTAGCTACCACCTGGTGGAGACCTTGCTTTTTGATTGGTAGTAAATCATCTATGTATTGCTTGGCCTCCAGATAGAGTTCATACTCTACATAATATGACTAGATGGATTTGACTTATTCCTAAAGTATCGAATAATGTGAAAATTTGAAGTTCAAGGCACTCTTCTCAAACATTGTATCTTTGTATCCTGTTAATCTCACAAATGCGTGTGGAGAGGGAACTAAGGGCTTACCCTATTTTGATGAAGAGGCCATTATTCTCTTTTGGATTATGTAATTCCTTTGATGTCATAAATTGGTTCATTTTATTCTTACTATCTAAAGAAGATTAGGGCTTTCTTGAGGCTAGGGAAGCTCAAAAACACATTTGTTCAATCGAAAGAAAAATAGCAAGGTGAATTTTCCTTATTATAGATTTCATATATATCATTTGAAAGAATGGGTATTGAAGGTATTCATGCACCTTCAATGCAGATAATGAAAATTTGATTTAAATGCCTATTTCAATTTGAATGTGTTAATTTGCTTTGGTTGGTGCCCTTACTTGCCAAATAATAATCATTTATCAATTATATGTCTAGTCATTACTTTTGAGACAACTAACAATCATTTATTGACTTATTCTTTATTATGTTATCGATCCTTCCCCTTTATGTTTTAGCCATGCCTTTCATGGAAAGTGCCACTTGTTAGGTCTTTATTAACCCAACCCTTCAAATTTATTCGCTATGTTGGGTAAGTCTCATAGCGATGAGTTAATGTGATCAAGCCATGTGCCCTGATCTCAAAGCACTAGAAGCACATAAGCTTGGAGCATTGGTCTAGTATCCTTTTTGACAAAGAATTCTCCATGGCCATGAGTCACCGTGATTGAGACATGTGGAATGATCTCAGAAGCCCAGAGACTCAAGAGCTCAAAATTATTAGATTGTAAACCAAAGAATTGCTTAACCTTCTCATGGATGCATATTACCGTGAATGTGTCAAGTATTAATTGCTTGGAACCTTGGAGGCTAGGAAGCTCAAAACCATGAGATTACATACTAAAGAATTGCTTAACCTTCTTGTGGACATGGATTACTGTGAATGTGCCAGGTATTAATTACTTGAAACCCTATGGGCTTAGAGGTTTGAAATTATTAGCACATGGGAATGTGAAACTATTAAAAATTATCAATAAACATATGATGTTTACATGTTTCTATTTTAATCTGAAAATGCCACATGGCAAGTTTGTGGAGCTTGGGAGACTTAAACTTTTAACAACGTGGAAATCTTGTAAACATCCATAGCTCTAAAGACTTAGAAATTTTGCAATCATCCAAAACTTTGAATGATGTGAGAGAAACACATCATAACTGCTTGGAATCTACAATGTGGGCCCAATTGGAGGAAGTTAATGGTTTTTGGTTGTTAATCCTACAATCTAGTATATATTATAGGACATAGAAAGATTAGTTCCCTTAACTCATAAATCAGAACATAATATCAAAATAATTTTTTTATGAAAACCTAAGGTTTGAAATGGCTTAAGATAATAGTTTAAGCTTGGATTTTCACAATTTTGACTTGTGAAATGTTGGATTTTCTAGAAATAACCCTAGATGACAAATGCATGATAGCCTAGTTATAGATTTTTAGGCTCATAGCTCCCTAAATAAAGGTTTTACAATAATGGGTCCCTGTTTTAAATTTTTAAAATGGGGTGTGTGTGTGTGTGTTAGGGCACAATAATGGTCATATATAACATCACCTATGCATCCTCTGCCCACTAAAATCAGATGTCATAGTATGGCCTCTATGTGATGTCAACATTAGTCAGGTCATTGATAACACATTTATAGTACTAAAACTATCCTAAATAACCTTTATGCTATATCCCCCTCTATTCCCATCCATAAGTTATAGGCTCATTTATAGCCCTCAACTGTTGCATACCAATAGGGCACTCAATCACCACATGCTCTCATGCTCATACTTGGAGCAATTTCGATGGGGTTATACTCTAACCCCTACGGTGAACTAGGTCGTGTAAATCTTGATACAACTAGGCCAATATCACTGGCCCCCATGCAAAAACAACTGTTTGATAACATATCTCTGACTGTGCCACCTAGCCCCATATAAAAGAATTATTTGCTCTTGTCAAGCAACAAAATGCCATTAATAACAACCATAAGAGAAAGAATAACCTAATCATATACTAATGGTACATGAGCATCCTCCTCCATCACCTTCATTTGAGGAAGGTCCATCAAAAGTTTGATCTCATTGATATCTTTGTAACCACTATAAATTATCTCAATGCCCAATGGCCCTATCAGTTGCTCTAAAACTACTTGGCTCCCACTGGAGGCAACCAGTTTAGTGGATGACCCAAGATGGGAACGTGAAGTATGAGATGCACGTCCTCTAGGGTCACTATCATCTATCTTGTTAGTAGTTAGAAGGTAGATGTATCCGATCTCCAATGCTTAACTAGAACATTCAGTAAGGCTTAATCCACCTTGATCATGGGCATCTTTGCAATGTAGGCAAGTCCAATAGTGTCAAAGAATCCATGGATAAATCCTATCTATAAACCAAGCATCCAAAGAATGTGTGATCATCGCTCTTGGGCAATAAGGACCCCTATTCATTCCTATAAATCAGTCCAAATCACTATGTTAGTTCTCTAATTCTACTGTCTACATCACATATATACTATCTATTGGTCTAACAATCATCATGTCTAGTTTTGTCTTGTTCCATTTCTAGTTCATTGATCACTTTTGAAATTTTTGCTATTGTCTAAAGTAATTTCACCATTTGATAAAGTAATTTTGTTATTCTTTGGATGAATTTGCTATTAGATTTTTTGGTGATTTCTTCATTCTCTTAACAAGTTCATCATTCTCTTGGTCATTTTCACCATTAGGTTAACCTCATTTTTCTTACGTTTTTCACTAATTGGATGGATGAAATCATTGATTAAGAGGAGAAATTCATTGATCAAGCAGAGCACTCTGAGTGTTTTCTCTAAAGAGCATTTTTTCTATTTTCATAGATAAAATCATTAAACCCTACAATAATTTTGCTAAACATTTAACAATTCCACCATTTTCATGAATGAATTAATGGATTAATAAATGACAATTTTGTCATGAATGTAAATTTACTAAGTAATAAATGCTATTAAATGTAAAAGTAAAAAGAAAACAAAGGTACCTACTGATGGCCCCATCCCTCGTGGTCGCATGTGCTCTTGAACTTGGTCTGACAGTGATCTCAATTGTCTTCGACATGGCATTTTGTGTGGATCTCTCATGCTCAAATTTGAAATGGCAATTTTTCAAATGAGAGGGTGAAAATGAATTATTTTTCTACCCCAGGGTGAATCTATAACCTTTTATTTTAAATATTTGCCCCCCATTGCACTATTTTCCTTCTAGCTAGGCTTATTTTTAGCCTTAGTATCGATTTTTCATCTAGTTTTTTCCTGTAAATTTCATTATTTCTCCCCGTCTATATTTATACATCATTATGCTATCATTTAAAGGGTTCACTCAGCCAAAATTTTACCAACTATCCCCTCGAGGGGGCATCTAGGGCTTAACTAACATTGCTTTGGGGCACATTTGAACCCGTTTTGCAAGAAATTTCAGCAAAATTTCATCAAAACTATTTATCATCAACATTTCTTCTACGATCAATTTTATGACTTTTTATTCTTTGAAAAGCCATTACTTCGCTTATGTCTCACAAGTCTTCTCAAATAGGGGTAAATGTAGACATTCTAATTTTATCACTTTTGTGTCAAATTACACAATGGAATGACTTTTCGTAATTTAACACATCTTGGTCAATTTCTGTGTTCAGTTGTTAATTTTTATGATTAATTCCTTCTTCTTTGTTTAATTATCATTTCTCTGATGAATTAACATTTATCTAATCAATTATTGTTCTCTATTCATTTATTTTCTCTGTCTCACTTTTAGTCTAATGATCAATTCCTTACATTGTATTAATTAAACAAGTATTTGAACTATTTAATTAATTACTCTTCAAATTACTAATATTATTCTTTTCCCTCCAAGTGGTCATCTTCATGCAAAAGGGAATCTTGAGTTTCTAAAGATATACCCTTGAGAGCACAACAATTATACTAAGAATTAGCAATAAAGTGGGATTATTGTCCATCCTTCATCTTGGAAACAAGATGAAGATCCCACCTTTTGAGATCCATGTGCTCTCTTGGAGAGGATGCTCCGCCCTTCATCTTGATTGAGATGAAGGGCTTATTTTCATTTATCTTTGTTATTTACAAAGAGGATCATCCACCTTTCATCTTGATTGAGATGAAGGGCTTACATCATTGATCCATGTGTTTGATTTGTGTGCACAATTGAAGACCCTTTGACAACCATTCATCTTGAATTCAAGATGAAGGGTCCTCATCAATTTGGTTTTATTATAAATAAGATCATTCGCATCACTATTCAGATGTTCAAGTAATATAACGAAGCCCTGACATTTTATCAAACTAAACTTGTTCATCAATCTACACTCTTTGATCAAAGTATTCACCATCCATAGCTTTTACGGAGATACTTAACTTCAAATTTGCATTAGCAAAGACCATCTAAAAGCTACATCCAAGCTGCATCTCAACAACGATAAAGCTACACATGAGGTTTGCGTGGTGTGAATCTTTATGCATTTGTAGTCTCTTTAGTATTATGTTGAGATTTAAGGTCCTAGGTGTGTCTTTAGTATTTGTTGTCACTTTACTTGTCTTAAACAAACTTTTGTGAAAATATCGAAGACTGCATTTTATAGACACAATCACATCTTTATCTTTCCTTTTACTACATTGAAGAATTATTATTAAATACTTGTACCAAAAGGAGGATATTGCATTAGTGAAATAACATGTAGTACCCGCTTTATTTGCATCTTGCATCTCATATCACAAGGATAAGGGACAATATTATCATACATACAAATATGATTATTGATATGCATGACTGTCGATTGCCAACTTGTCACAAATTAGGGGGTTACTATGGTGGGCCCCTAAACAAAATGCAAATTTTAACATCTCTTCAAGGTCTTCATGGTACAAATTAAGGTTTGATTAAATGAGAAGACATTATGGTAGTTTCACGCACCGCTTCATTTATCCAAGAGAGGTTTTTGTTGGGCAAATTGATCAAATGAACACCCCAACTATCAAAACAAGATTGCGACAATTGGGACACACTATTAGAATTAGATCAATCTGATTTTGGTTAGTGACTTCGAGACAGTCTAATCTCGATTACTTTCGTAGATTGGAATCATCTTTTCAAATCCTCTTCGACACTATTTTTAGACCTTCTTCTCAATGTTTTCAGCGTCTATCAAAGTCTAGGTGAGTCATAAATAAGGTATGTACTTATAAATCCTCTTGTCAACTATAAATTATTCTAAGTACTTTCATTCTATACCCTTTAACACCTTAAAGTAGATTGTTATTTATTATTTTACTGTATTTAGATCAAGTTTATCCTTATATACTTAATTGTATAAATTAATATGCTTTTACTTAATGTAATACCCTTTACACCTATCCACACATACAAATATATAAAACGCTCATGGTCTTTGAAAACTTCCCACTTTTTATTTATTTTTTGGTTATAATAAAAATCAGTTACAACCTTTCATTATCTCAAACCAAGTTTGAAGTTCTACTCCAATAACTAACCAACCACCTTTATGTTTCATCCTATTTGACTCTCGCCATATTTAGACCTCTGATTCAAGGTCGTATCCACTGCAAATTTCAAACTTAGAAAATACTCAATGATATGCGAAACATACCGTCCACTTTAAGTGAAACATTCCACGAACTCCCAACTGAAAAGGATAATTCCCCATGAAGTGAGAGAGCGATGGGGTGAAGAACAAACCAAAAGTATTGTTTTCATGGATGGTGGACTCTCATGTTGACATCATAAGCTTGGAACGTAAAGCCTACCCCAACCAAAATAGAAGAGAAAAAAGTCGTTAGCAAAAGTAAAATACTATACATACATATAATGAAATGAATGGACACGAATCTTTTAGCCGTCATTCTCCTCTTTGTGACCCTGCCTCTGCGCGCACAACCTCTCCGCCTGCCTTGCCTCACTTTATTCACTCCCCCTTCCGTCTTAATCTCCACTTCCCTCAATGTTTCTTCCCGCCTGATATCATTTCACGAGTCTACAGAGCAGGGGGAGGAGGGCTCCATCTTCGCCTTTCAGGCTGTCAAAGAGGCCGTCAATCTGGCTCACAAAATAGGCAAATCGATTCGACGGCCTGGGATTATGTCCAAGGCCCGCGTGTACGCAGATGTAAACGTCATTAGACCCAAAGATTATTGGGACTACGAGTCTCTTACTGTACAATGGGGGTAAGCTTTTTTCGAGCCCGCCCCCCACTTTTTCTTCAATGTTTTACCTTCATTTGCCCTAAAGTTATTTTATTGGTTCAATTGAGTGCATTTTGCTTTTTTTTTCTGGCTTTACAGCGAGCAGGATGACTATGAAGTGGTGAGAAAAGTTGGGAGGGGCAAATACAGCGAGGTTTTCGAGGGCATAAATACCACTAGCAACGAGCCTTGCGTTATCAAGATCCTCAAGCCTGTCAAGAAGAAGAAGGTTCCGCATCCTTTCATTTATTTTCTTTTGATCATTTATTTTAACACTACTTTTTTATTTATTGGGTCCACCCAAGTAGTGCTACGAGACATCCGTTTCATTTTTCTGGATGGTCTATTTGTGTCGAAATTTCAATCTTTAAAGGCATTAGGGCAATGGTCTATGGAAGATGGGTATTTGAAGTTCCTTCGAGGGTGCTGCTGAGTAAATTTTGGGGCTGTTTGCAGCGGCATGCTTTGATAGAATATAAAATTTTACTTACTAGGGATGCGGTCCCATGTAAGGCGCTTCAGCACCCATTTTTACTGCAAGATGGGTTCCATGGAGTTGAAACAATACAGCTACAGGAATAGGCCCACATTTATCAGACTGTCACTTACAATATCAACTGGGTGTGGTGCTGGAATGTAATAGTGGGAGATGTCAATAAAAAATGGCTGATGTTAAATTTGTTGTTCATTTGATTATCATATATGAATTTTTCTTCTTGCTTGGAGAAGGCGATTGAAATCTCATGGCAAATATGGTGGAGTTTGGAACCCTTTTTTCCTTAAGGAAGTGGTCCCATGGGAGGGGGCTCCTAAATTTTCTTAGGGGGTAGTGCAGAATGAATTTAGGAGCATATGTAGCAAAAGTGGTCCCATGGAATAAAAATTCTGAGTGTATGCTGGTGTTTTATAGGAGAGAATATATAAAATTATTATATTTTTATCTATAATTAAAGCTTCCGTAAATTTTGTCCACTCATATATTTACAATTGGTAGAATATCTTCCTACAAAATAGAAGCACATATGGAAAATTCCAGCCCACCTTTTTTTCACCCCCTCTAACTTTTCCCCCTAAAAAATTGCTAGCTCCTTACTTTTAGGAAAAGATTCTAAAATTTCCGTTAACCATACCTTTCATTTTTCATGGGGCCACCTGCTCATTAAATATAGGAACAGCAGCTCCCTCCATGGGACCCCTGCCTAAGAGTTTTTCAATCTCGAGGAAGTAGTGTAACTAGATTGAGGCCATCTGTCACCAGTCAGTGAGAAAGATGTGAAGAAGGTAATGGAGCCATTAATTAATGTGGTATGTGATAAATTGAAGATAGATGCCTCAATTGACATTGTTGAACTTGATATATGTACTTGTTAACTAGTAGACTCTTTAACGTCTACTAAAGAGACTTTCAGCTGCCCCTAGCAAGGTGCTGAAAGTATATATGTGTATGTGTATATATATATATATACATATATGTATGTATGTATATGTGTATGTATATATAGTTTCTTCCATCAGCTTAGGGGTTTTGTGTCCACATGGCACCTCATATGATATTTCTTTTGATATATATAGTTTCTTCCACCAGATTAGGGGGATTTTGTTTGCACGACACCTTGTATGATATTTTTCTTGAGATTATAAATTTAGATAAAAAACTAGACCACCTGTTTGCATATAATTCCTATAATTTTCACCTAAAATTGTGCAACACAAATGAATTATAAGTCCATTGGACCACTTAATTAGGAAAAACACCTATTTTTTTTAGTAGCACTTGCTGAGAAATTTTAGTAAGCCCCAGCCCTCGCCTCATCCCCAACCCCCGCCAATAGAACTTGTGACTTTTTATTGTACCAATAAAAATTTAATAGTCATGAACCCAAGGGTTTGGTTTTAGAGAAGGGGACAACTTATGGAGCGAAATCCTAAGGATAAAATACCCCGACTCTCTTGATCCTATTTGAATATTCTCTTAGGAACATTGGATCTAAGCATCTTGCATCTGGATTTTTTTTTGGGTAAATATAGTTTGCTGATCGTTGATTCTCTCTATCGGGAAATCAACAATGACAGTTTGCCTGAATTTTGGGGAGATGTTTCGACTTCATTCGGCCCCCTCTATTGTCACCCTATCCTTGTGATTTATTCTTCTCAAGTTGTTGGGGAACTAAGTGGATAATTATTGGATGGAAATGATTGAAAAATGGGTTGTCGATAGACATTGGAAGTATTCGAGAGTGGTAGGTTATTTTCTTGATCTTGTCCACCTCAATTTCATTCATGATTGCATTCTCAAATGATTGGTAATTCTCGGGAATTGGAGTGGATATCCTATGGGGGATATGTAAGTCAAAGACTATCTAAAAAATGAGGGAGAATGATGAGAACCCCCCATGGCACCCTCATAAGCTTTGGAATGTTGTTTGTTTACCTAAGACTAATGCTTTTCTTTTGATCTCTTTGAAGACAAAGACTTGCACTTGGGATAGACCACAAAGGATTGGTTTTGAAGGCCCTTCTCAGTGTGTCTAGTGTAATTCTTCTTCGGGAACACTGGAGTAACTTTTTCTACATTGCCCTTTCACTTGGAATATTTGCACTTGGTTTTTCAAGAGAATGAGTTTCCAGTGGATCTGCCTTGGTAATTTACAGGTTCTGATTTATAGTTGGCAGGTAGGCAAGGGTAACCAAGTGGGCAGCATATGGAAAATGTCTCTGGCTATGCTAATTTAGAATATTTGGAAGGAAAGAAATAACAGAATTTTTAGATATGATAACTTCTCTGAAGAAAATTTCTTATGTAAACTTGAACTGCTATGTCAGGGATTTTTCAAGGCTAGAGTTTTCCCATTGAAAGTCAAAATTGTGGGTGACGAGAGGCACATACTTATCAAATGTAAGAGTAGCCTAGCATCTTATGGGATGTGCTAGGCTTGAGTCTTAGTAGGTCCATGGAAGTTTAATAAACTGGGTCTTATGCAGGACGACATCCTGTCTGAACCTCTAGACTAAGCCCAAGGGACATTTAGTCTCTCTACATTGCATGAATTAAACTTATGTGTTTATATTTTAATGATGAAAATTTAGCCCTATATTGTCATACCAAAACCTAGTTCTTTGTTCAATAATCAATTACTTGTCATGGTGGATGATTTGAAAATGTTGCAGCTTCATGCTCTACAAAGTGACTGAAAATTGTATTTTAACATGTGTGCATTTGCAAATTAGTCTTTTGCTCAAAAAAATTGAAGCTAGTGAAGACATTCTATGCTTGCTTTTGTCTTCATTGGTGGAGATGTCAATTACGAGTGATGAGGGGATGTTATTAACATTGTTTTTGTTGAGTAATTAAATAATGTATCTGCTGTCTTTCTTGCGAAGTTCATTAGGGGGAAAATACAGAGTACTTTGTTGATGTTTAAACAACTATATCGAAAAGGAATTGTTTATAGGATATAATACCATTAGACTGAAATAAAGCCATGCCTTGAACATAGGATATGGATTGGGACTCGGCATGATTGATATGCCAATCAAGTCAGAATTGGCAAAAGATTTGGCCAAATCATAAAATCTCATTTGTTTGCCTTAAACTTATCGTTTTCTCTTCTAATAGTGAAATGAGTAGAAAAAGACTCTTGAGGAAGCTTCACCAAGTTATGAGCTTTTAACCGTTTATGTTTTGATGTTGATGCAATCTTTTGCCAAGTCTTGCCTTGTCCCCTTCAATTTGTTTAAGGTGGATTTTGTAAGTTTTACCTACAGTTTTGAAATTTAATGTGTATTGGTCAAATTTTCAAAGTTTTAGACTGAGTATTGTATATGTAACTCTCATCTATTTTCATTATTTAGTCTTGTTTCCAAGGAAAGCATGTTTCTATTCACTATATTCATTCCAAAAATTGTTTAAAGTAGAGCACATATCACCTATCTTATTTTCTTTGTTTTCATTTAGACTACAATGTTACAAGGATTTCCACTTGGATTGAAAATATGTATATTTTTTAAACTTTGGTTGACAAGGTTAAATTCTATTTTTTTAAATAACACACACACACACACACACACACACTCAATATCCCAAATGTAAGACAATGTTAGACAAGGTTGTATTTTTTACCTTTTAATAATCTAGATTCTTAAATACACAAATGCCTTCTATTCAATGATTATATTATCATTCTAATGACTTTTCTCTCTTTGGGCTCCCCAACACCTTTGACCTTCCAACTTAATATTTCCATTCCAAATGGGTGTTAAGTAAACTATGAAATTCACCAATTTATTTATTATTCCTAAATCCATACTTTCTTTTATTTTTACTAATTCTATCTTTCATAGAAAATGATGGTAGTACCTATGCAATAGATATATCTTAAAATGCATTATTCAAGGTTTTTAGAAAAACCCAATTTGTGGCATGATGGCATTGTCAAACTAAAGTCCATGATATAAGATAATTACTATGGCAGGCTTCAACATCACTTCAAGCGTTCGATATAAGTTTTTTATGCTAATTCTCTTGCTTCATCAATGGGGGTTGTTACGAGTCTATTTTTTTTATGTTTAGTATTGACGTTGTGCATCTCACATGAAGAATGCACTTCAATTGCATGAGAAATTCTGAAGGAGAGATTTATCAAGAAGGAATACTTGACAAAAAGTCGAATTTGTTTTTGTTTGCTATGGTACAATCCAAATCAACTAAAACGAGGCTACCTTTAGGTTCACCAACTACTATCTAACTTACATAGAACTTATCTTTGCTTACTCTCGCTTGTTTTTGTTTGCACCATTTTATTCCCCTCACCTAGCTTGACTTCATCAAACTACTTCAAGTTTTCATTTTTTTTCCCCCAATCTATGTTCTCAGGTTTGATCTCCACCCTCAGGGACTGGTTTGGGACATACCCAACTTGGGTCTAGGTCCGATTCAACCCAAGTTTGCCTAGGGCAGCTTGGGCACACTCGGGCCATCTTGGGTCTACTCGTGGTTAACCTAGTGTGAACCCAAGCCAAACTTGGGACGAAACCATTTTCTCAAATTTGCATCTATTTTTAAATATTTTTTATTTTGTATTTAATTTTTGACTTTGCCTTTGTGGGGCAATTGTGTTTGTGCTTGACAATGTTGTGATAGGATTTTTTGAGATTATTCTATTTACGACAAAAGCTAAAATCTATATTAAATTGATATTGACCCCTCTACATGTTTTATTTTCTCATTTCTTTGTTGTTATTTGATGTTAAAATGATATTATGTAATTGATTCTCATTTTTTAAGCTAGAATATTTATATTTTATATTTTATATTTATATATTTTTTTGTACAACTATACCCAAGCTGTACTTGGGGTAAAACAAATAGCCATATTGGTGAATCTGATTTGCTGCACCCAAACTTGTGCCCAAAATGAATCGGTAACTTAGCCCTTAACCTTACATTAAGAGAGTACAATGAGAAACATTGAGGAAGAAAAGAGAAAAATATTCTCTACACAAGTTGCAATACTCTGTGGGTCTTGAATGATTACTCTATCTTCAAGTCTACAAAAAGGCATTGGTGTGAGGAGTGTATCCTTTATAATCTTGAGTTTATTAACAACTTCACACATTTTCAAACAAGGTTATGTGTGAAGAGTTTTTTGATCAAATTTTTGGATCACACTTCACAATCCATCGTCCAAACGAGAAAGAGTAATGAATATGGATTGCAAACAACGGTTCCTGTGTAAAGATAACTCTAATAAACTACCAAGATGCCAATATTATGGAACCATAGGATTAAATTAAATGAATTAGACATTAACTAATTAAATTTCTATTGCTGCGTGTTCGAAATTTATAAATGAATTTGCAGTTATAATAACTAATTAATTAGCTAAGCCACTAATAATGTTAAAAAAATTACATGTCTTCTTCTTGCTTGCTTAAGAGTTGTTGCAATCTGCTTACCTTGTAGCCATTTTTCTTGAGCTCCTATGTGAAATGTTTAATCTCTTGCTCTAATGTTTTATCGCCACAAATTCAAAAATCCCTTGTATCTAATGTTTTTAGCTAAGTTATCGGTAAAGGTTCGGGTATGGGGTTCATTGTTTTGTGGACCTGAGGGACTGTACAAATTGGGTATGTCTGTATAAAAAAAATAAAAAAATAAACAAAATTAACCTTACTGTCAAATGTTATATGCATTAAAAAACGAAACAATACTTAATATTGACAATTCAAAATATTAAATGAGTCATGTCATATGATATACCAAATTTTATCTTTGTATGTGACTAGATATTCTTCTCCCCGATGATGCGTCTAATATAGAATTGAAACCTTGGAAATCAAAAATTTATAAGCAGTCATATCCATAAATATTTTTACTACAAATATTATCAGTTCAAAATTAAAAAAATAGTCAATGGTCATAGTCCAACAAAAGAACTGTGCGAACAAACCATCACATTGTTATTCATTAAGACCATCCAAATTAGCAATTGGTTTATTAGAACTAGGTGCAAAACAAATATTTAGCTAATGTTTTTTTTTTTATGTTTTTTATTTTTTTATCTTTGTTTTTATTATGACTGTGATGCTTGGATCGACATTGTTGTTTTATTATGTTTTAATTATGATAGTTGGGTACCCAAGATAAGAAAAGAACCAAATAGGTATTCATACCAGTACAAGAGATAGAATTGTATCGGTACAAGGACCTCCAAGGCTGTACTTGGTAACATAGGTTTTTAGGACCCTTGTTTTTGTGGTGGATGATGATGAGAAGTAGCATGTAGATAGAAAATTGTACGAGTTAATTTTTTTTAAACTTGACGAGCTAGCCCCATCATATTTCCTTGAAAGTAGGACATCAAGAAAATAAATTTTATTATCCAATGCCAACGTTTTTGTGAACTTTATGCTATCCATAATGTTGTTAATGTGGGCACGGAACTCCTTTATTTTTTCCCTATCGTGTAGCCATCTCAAATTGGTACCATCAACATATCTTTTACACCACTTCGGTTGTAATGAAAAGGAGTTGAGTGTTTTTTTCTCAAAACACTCCATGAAATTATTGGCTATAAATGGAGATTGTGGGGGCCCCATCACAACTACTTTTTTCTATTCGTAAATGAAACCTCTAAAAGTGAAGAAAGTTGACTTAAACAAAATTCAACCAACAAAAGTCGTTACATCATCTATGCATCTCTTAATTATCTTAATTGCTTCACTAGTGAGCTTGTTTGTGAATATTGAAACCACATCAAAGCTTATCAAATATCCTCCTCGCTCAACTTCTTGTCTTTGATAAACTCAACAAAATCCATAATTGATAATAAATTACGATGTTTTTCCTGCAACAATTTGATTTTCTTAGCAAGGAAAGCCGTCAAGGCATAAGTTTGAGAATCAATGGTGTCAATGATTGGTCGTAATGGGGTCCCTTCTTTATGTATCTTTGGGGCGCTATATATCCTAGGTGTGATCATTTTTTTAGGATGAGGCACTTCGTCAAATCTTCTTCTAATGAAGAGTGATTTATGTATTTTTTCACTTTCCTTGTAATTTGAGACACTAGACCTATATACCAACCTACTATAGCTCTTGCAATTTTTTAAATGATCAAACATCTTTGTATCATAATCTACCTTATTCATCAACATAATCACATTGCCTTTATCTACCTATGTGATCAAAATATTATCATTCATATTTGGCTTCCTCATAACATTCCATTCATACCTAGAAATGTTGCACATTGGGGGTTTGGGTCTTCTTAAAGCCATGACATAATCTTGTCTCACCTCGTTTGGTAATTGAATAGGTAAAAACCATAGTTATAGGGAGACGTGCCTCCCTACCCCTGGGGTGCGTCTTAGGTTTTGGGACGCAATTTGGATACGGGAGATGGGTACAGGGATGTCTCCAAAACCCAGAAACCCTAAACGCGCAAAAATGAACTAATGAATTTTAAAAACATTACATTCCATATTTGATTTTTTATCATTTTGTTTTGTTTGAAACGTAGCTTTTTTTTAATTTTTTTACTTTTTTTGTTTAGCCTTGCGGCGGTGCCCTGCACGGTCGTGACATTGCTGTTGCGGTCGTGCCAGGTTGCTTTTTTTTATGTTTTTAAAAAAATTGTTATAATTATAATCTATTATTATTATTAAATAATATATATTTATATTTATTTAATTAATAGTTTTAATATTTTTTTTTACTATTAGTTATAACTTATAAGTTATAATTATATATCTATTTATTTTTTATTTTTTAAAATAATTTTAATTATATAATTATTTATATATATTTTATTGTTATAGCTTATAACTTATAATTATTAATTTACAAGTTATAATTTTGTAAGTTTATATTTTTAAAATAATTTTAATTTTATAACTATTTTAATTTTAATTTAATAGTATATATTATATTATTTATTTATAATTATATATATATATATATATATATATATAAATAAATTACACACACACACATATTATCGTCTCCCTGTACCCCCATCTCCTATTTTTAAAAAAATGGCGTACCCTTACCCATACCTATACACATTTCCCCGTACTCGTACTCGTACTTGTCTCCTTGTACTCATACCCATACCCTGGCAACTATGGTAAAAACTTAATCATATTCTCAATTTCAACCAAAAATTCCTCCTTGGAATTTCTCTTGGGTTGATTGCAAAGCCCAAACCCTTTTTTAAAAATTAAAAGAGGGTTAGTCAAGGGTAAAACTAGACAAGTTTACTACTAATTTATTTTCTTGATCATTGTAACATTATCATAGTTCCATGGCGTTTCGGGGAAGGGGGGACATGGGGACGTGTTTCTCGGATGGCGGGATGGGGGGGCCTAAGTTTGGAGACAACGGGGGGATGGCGGCGGGGGAGCGGTGCTGAAATACATATGGTACTTGAAAAATTAGTTATAAAAAGATGTATAAGGATTAAGTATATGTATATTGCATTGAACATCAACAATTTAACATTGTGATTTAATCATTTAAGTTTCAAGTTTGATCTATTGAACAATGAACATTAACATTGAACATTAAACAATAAACATTGATGATTGAACATTGAATTTTCAAAATTTCATAATGACGATTCCTGATTACGGTCAAGTATCAACAATGTTCAAAAACAAAATACAATAGTGAAATACTAAAAGTAAATAGTAAATACAAATGACTCAATGACTCAATGGCTAATCATCCCCAATGTGGAATTTCTCATCACTAGAATTGCTGGACTCCACATGCTCAAGCTCCTCCAAGCTAATACCAACCAACCCTATCTGTGTAGCATCATCATCAATTTGTGTTGGCGCCTCTGGCTCTACATCCCATTCCGCTGTTGGACTCTCTTTGTACACAAGTGTGTTGTGGTCAATGAGATGCAAGGCATTGTACAACGACAAGCTTCTTTGCCCTTTTAGAGGTAAGCCTGTTCCTCTCCATGGAGTGAATCCAACGATAAGCAGACCAGTTCCTCTCGGCAACAAAAGAACTAGAAACCTGGGACAATAAACGAAAGGCTTTTGGGAGGCCTTGGGGGGTGGGGTGGGTCCCACTAGCAATTAGGGTTAGGGTAGAAAGCATAAAAAGCCAATTTTTTTTAAATTAAAAAAAAAAACACTTCATGACTTTGTCTTGTGTGAGGGACCCCTGGACGTCCTCGAGACTTTTGGACGTCCAGGGGTCCTGCCACCTCTGCCAAGTTCCGCCGCCTTCTCGGGGACATCCCCTTTTTGGAGGGACAATAAATGAAAGGCTTTTGGGAGGCCTTGGGGGGTGGGTCCCACTAGCAATTAGGGTTAGGGTAGAAAGCATAAAAATCCAATTTTTTTAAATAAAAAAAAATAAAAAAACACTTTATGACTTTGTCTTGTGTGGGGGACCCTTGGACGTCCTCGGGAAGGCGACGGAACTTGGCGGAGGTGGCAGGATGGTTGGGGGACGTCCCCGTCCACGAAACGCGGGGTTTTTGGGGGGGGGGCGGGGGGACGTGTCCCCGTGGAACTATGAACATTATTGTATAATATATTTTATTAGTCCTAGGTGTCATATGCTTTTGTCTTTTGTAATAGATGAAGAGTCATTAGTAGGAATGAGAAGAGTCACCTTAGAAGATGAAATGAACAACCATTCATTGATTTTATATATTGTAATTTTTCTTCTTTTCAAATTGAATTGTGAATACAATTTTGGCTTGCACCAAATATTGTTCCTTGTCATTCCATTAATACCTGGCTTGAGATTGGTATTAGAGCCTAGGCTTTCAATGGTCATTCTTTCATCCTCTATTATTCATTTCCAATAAATAAATCTCTTCCAATTTTCAGTCTAGCTAATCCTAGGATTGTTTATGAATCAAGCCGTCGTGATCGAATTACTGCACTTATAGTCTAACATAGTTGCAATAACGATGTTTGTGGCTTCATCCCCATAAATTGCTTTGGAGAAATAAGGAAAAAAAAATCATTTTTCCTTCTTTCAGTTACCTATTTATGACTATTGTTAGACGTAAATCCCAACAACGAGCAAGAGCAATCCAAGTATATAGGGTTATCATGCCCATGTACATAGACTTGTCGTTAAACGGGTGTCGTAGATAAAGCAAATCCTTTTCACGTCTTGTCTAGGTACCACATACCATTCTGTTTTCTCGTACTTTAACTTCTTTTTCACGTACTATCGGGTCTATAGAAATGATGAGTTTCTTCTATGTACCGATGGGTATATAGGAAGGAAGAGCATATAGAGAGGTTTGGTATATTGGTCGAATGGTATATAAAAAAGGGGACCTTTCTGGGGTGATGAGAAACCTTTCCATCTCCCTTCATTTGCAAACATGCATTCTATAAAAACAAATATTGGCACAACACTACCTGACAAAGAAATTTGGTTAGAATGGTCTAGACAAGAGAACACACTAATCTTCAATGACTTGTGCTTCAATATTTGTGACTGCGATGATCAACCTGCCAAACTGAAGGGGATGTAAAGGAGATTCCATCATGGAAATTAAAAACTCTAAAGAAGTGGCCTTGATGAGGGCCTCAATTGAAGCAGATGTGTTTCGTCACATTCAGAGGTGTGACACTCCTTGGGAAACTTTTCACAAATTGAAAGAATTGTATGATTCACATACATAATTGGAGTTCATACAACTACAATTGAAACTGTTCAATCTAGAGTTGAAAAATCAGGATGTCATGAGTTTGGCTTCTAAAATCCGTGCAATCAAGCATGATGTTGATGATACTGGCATAAAATGTGATGTCTACATGACCGCCTTCATAAAGGCTCTTCTTCCTATCTACTCAACCTATTTGGAGTAATTGCAAGCAAGCAATTTGTTGAAAACTCTCAAATAGCCAAGAGAGAAAAAACCTTTGGAAGAAAAATAGAGTCCATTGGAAAAAGCATTTGTTATGCAAATCAAAGGGGCAATTTTTCCAAGAATATAGGAAATGAAAAGGGCTAAGGCAAAATAACAAAGGGTGAGATGGCAAGTCAAGCAAAAACATTCAAGAAAAGTTGAATGATAAACAACACTTGCATCACAAACGCTGTGATAGAAAAGGGAGTCATGAGACCCATGAATGCAAGACACCACGAGAGAAAATTGAAGCCTATAAAAAACAGAAAATAGAAAGCAAAAAAAGAGAAAAATCTAGAATCTGATTCAGCATAGTTCACTTGTGATTGCATGTTTTCCATCTCTGATGAAGCAAATAATGTCTTAGTTCAACTTGGGATAATGCTTAGGTTTTAGACACTGGTGCCACTTAGCACATGACTTTTAGAAGGGACTTCATTGAAGAGTTTTATGAAGAAAGCTGTGGCCCAGTATATTTGGCAGACAAAACAAGTCTGCAACCTCAAGGCAAGGGTACAATCTGGTCAAGTCGATATCCAGATTTCATTCTCTAAAATGTGCTCTACCTTCATTAGTTGAAAATAAACTTGTCTTTTGTGTTGATTTAACAAGGCCTCTCCATATTGCTTGATGACGGAGAATTTAAAATCGCAAGAAAATGTGACAACACAGTCGTTTTGATTGTGTATACGAGGAAGGAAAATTGTTGAAAGTAAGGGGTGGGCACTCATTGCTTAGGAATTTTGCTCATCTCGTAGGAGGACGAATGCTAGCTAGTCTTCTCTGGCATGCCAAATTTGGGCACACACACAATGTTAACATTTGCACAATGTAGAAAAATGGTGTTGTAGGCTTGCTGATTTTGCCCAAACACACTGAAAAGTGTGAAGCCTATATTTTGGTGAAACATGAAAGAGAACCATTTCAAAACTCAGAATGGAAAATTGACAAAGTTGCAGGTAGTTCACTTTGATTGGTGTTCTCTCCCAATCCTCTCTGTTGATGGTCATAAGAAATACTTCTTGGTGTTCGTTGATCAGTACAGTAGGATGACATGGATATATTTATGAAGAAGAAAGCAATGACATGGATATATTTATGAAGAAGAAAGCAAAAGCTTTTGAAACATTTCAAAAGTTTTGAACCATGTTTGAAAATGAAGCCCAATCCAAGATTGGTATACTCAGGGTTGATAATGGTGGTGAGTTTACTTCATAGGGGTTTGAAACATATCTCAAGCAGAGTGGAATCAAGCATCGTCTCACACTCCCTTACACTTCGCAATAGTACGAAGTAGTTAGCGGATGAACCGAACTGTTATGAATATGGTTCAAGCAATGTTCTTCAAAGACAAACAACATTATACCTCCACAATAGGTCACCATCAAGAGCCCTATAGAAAAAGACTCCATATGAAGTTTGGTGTGGTCATCTCTCGTTAGTGTGATATCTTTGGATTTTTCGATCCACGTGCTACATATTGATTCAAAGGAGAAAAAAACAAATTGGAACACAGGCGTTGCAAATGCACGCTTTTGGGATACTCCGAGTCTTCAAAAGCATATATGCTTTATGATGAGAACAACAAGAAATTTCTCATCGCAAGGGATGTTGTCTTTTGTGAAAATGCAAAGGAAATCTGAAGCATTAGTTGACAATTGAATCGATTGGAAAAATATGCCAAATTTGATGTTTTCAAGGAGGTTGAAATGTAGGTTTCAAACAATGAAGGGAGGACATGCAATTGGGAAACACTTGAATCTCTATTGACTCTTGTAACTGAAAACAACACTCCCCCTGCAGAAGATAGTGAATCTTCATCAGAGGATGGTCCGATGGCAGAGAATGGAGCTTCAATTTCAGAATTTGAGGCACTTGTGATTCAACAAGCTACACAAAGAAATATTCTATGATGCGTTGATTAGACATTAAAAGATGTTAGACTTGATGAAGTTGGGAAACATGCACAAGAAGTGCACACACAGTGTCACAACAATCAAAAGAGTTCCTTGATGAAATTCAAGATAAGATATTAAAGCTTACCTTGGAAGACCTTCACAAAGAAGTCAATGTTGCAGTTGCTCTAAACCCACTTCTTTAATACAAGTTGAAAAGCTTGAGGCATGGAGAAATGCAATGAGAAGTCTATGATGTGTTCGTTAAGAATGAAATTTGGAAATTGGTTGATCCTCCAATCAGCTGTAAACCAATTAGCTAAAAGTGGGTCTTTCGTAACAAGGTCAAAGTAGATGGCTCACTTGACAAGCACAGAGCAAGGCTTGTCGCAAAGGAATTGTACAAAAAGAAGGAATTGACCATAATGAAATCTTTGCACCTACAACAAAATGGACCACCATTCAAACTATGTTTGCTCTGGCAACTCACAATAGATTGAAAGTTTAACAAATGGATGTTAAAATTGCATTTTTGAATGGTTATCTCAAGGAGATAGTGTACAAGACACAACGCAAAGGTTTTGTGGTAAACGGCCAAGAGCACAAAGTGTGCAAACTGGTAAAGTCGTATGGCTTGAAACAAGCCTCACGAGTGTCATATGACAAACTTGTTGAGCACCTCTTGAACATGAACTTCAAACATTTTGAGCTTGAAGATGACAACTCTTTTTGTCAAACTAGTCGATGAAATGGTTGTATTTGTAGTGGTGTATGTTGATGATCTACTCATCATAGGAAACAATGAAAGATACATTACAAAAGTCAAATCACAGTTGAAGAAAGGCCTTGAAATGACAGATTAAGGTTATCTTCATTACTATTTGGGTATTGAAGTAATTCAAAAACCAATTCCAATCACAGTTGATGAAAGGCTTTGAAATGATAGATCAGGGTTATTTTCATTACTATTTGGGTATATTGAAGTAATTCAAAAACCAAAGTATATCTTCATCACTCAACAAAAGTACATTGGTGAGATTCTGAGCAAGTTTGGAATGAAAAATTGCAAGCCTCTCAGTACGTCCATGGAACAAAATTTGAAACTAATATTAGAAGATATCACAAATTTAGTAGATGTTACTGAATACATATGACGCATTGGAAGTCTGATCTATGTGAGACCTCAACTAGACCAAATATTCATTTCGTTGTTGGTGTTATTTCTCGAGTCATGCAACAACCTAGAGAAAGTCATTAGGTAGTAGCCAAAAGAGTCCGATATCTCAAAGACACAATTTTGGGCTCAAATACTTTAGACAGGGGACTTCAAACTGGTTGGATACTCAAAGTTTGACTACGCTAGGGATTTTGAAGATTGAAAATCTACTTCAGGTTTTCTGATGAATATGGGAACAACAATTGTCAGTTGGAAGTCAAAGAAGCAATTGGTGTCGACAATTAATTTAGCAGAAGCATAATACATGGCAACTTTAGAGGCAACTAGAGAGATTTTGTGGTTAGAAGGGTTCTTTCGAATTTGCAAGAAAACGAATTTTGTCAAATGGCAAAGAATTCAATCTTTCACGATCTTACTAAGCATATCAATACCAAATTTCATTTGATTTAAGACTGTGAAAGATGGCCGTGTAAAGTTGCATCATTGTCCTATTACAGAGCAACCAACAAACATCTTGACGAAAGCGCTAGGATGAGAAAAATATGATAAGTTCAAAAGAATGCTCGGTCTTTCAATGACCCCTGTAGATTAAAGGGATATTACATTATTGTACAATATATGTTATAAATTTTAGATGTCATAGGCTTTTGTCTTTTGTAATTGATGAAGATTCATCTATAGGAATTAAAAAAGTCACTTTAGAAGGTGAAATGAACAACCATTCATTGGCTTTATATATTGTAATGTTTCTTTTTAAATTGAGTTGTGAATACAATTTTAGCTTGCACCAAATATTGTTCATTGTCATTCCATTAATACCTAGCTGTTAAGCACGGGATATACTGAGAGGGGGGGTGAATCAGTATATCATATATCTTGTAAAATTTTTACTTAATCAAACTCCACTTAACCATACATTCAAGATATACAATAAAACTGAAACAATAACATGCACCACACGAAAGAGAGAGAGACATCATATTTTTACGTGGAAACCCAATGTGGGAAAAACCACGGAGAATAATCTCAAGTATATGAATGAACACCAACTCAAATTATAAAGTTCGCAAGCACCAATTTGCAGGAGCACCAATCCCTTTGCCGAGCACCAACACAACTATTTGTGAGCACCAACCCCTTAACAAATGATAGAACTCTACTATATCTCTTTCTATTCTCTCCTCTTTTCTTAAAATAAAACGATTTCAAACCATGCACTCCTGCATATTACAAATGGCTTCCCAAGCTTCCTTTTATAGCTTTGCAAATGACTTTTGGCATTCACCCTCTGTGACCCTTCACTTCTTATGCAAAGTGGCGCCACATTTGCATGACCTTTCGAATTTTTTTATTTGAAAAGTCACATGGTGACCCTTCATGAGCAAATGCATTCGTTCCCTTTTTGTCTTTATTTTGGTGGCTTTTTGAATTCCTCAAGGTGACCCTTCATGAGAAAATGCGTCTTTCCTCTTTTGTCTTCACTTGGTAACTCTTTTATTTTTTCATGTGCCTTTTGTTGACTTTATGCAACCAAAAATATATTCGTTAATATTAAATAAATATCAACACATTTTAGCCAAAATATGAACATTAAAAACACTTTTAGACATTAAATGCTATGGGGCTTTTGTAACCAATAATGTTAGACTTTTGATATCAATGAAAATATTTCTAACAATCTCTCCCTTTGTCATTGATGGCAACTTCAAACTGAAACTGCCACATCTTGAAATCTGTACTGCACATGCCAACTTGCACATATTGTCAAACTGAAAAACATACAATAACTCCTCTTTATTGTAGCATCCTATAACTGTTACTGTTCCTGTTCTTGTACTTCTCTCCCTTTGACATCAATGGCAAAGGGCTTATTCTGGAGCTAACACTTAGCTCCCCCTGAACTGATGTTGATCCTCAATGGCAGGAAGTAAAATAAATTACTCCCAACTTCTCTCGCAGATACTCGAATGTGTCTTTTGGTAGTGGTTTCGTGAAAATATTTGCTATCCGTTCTGGAGTATTGATATATTTTAACTTGATCTGCTGATCTGCAACTTGCTCTCTCAAGAAGTGATATTTGATAGGAATATGTTTTGTTCTTGAATGCATCACTGGATTCTTAAAAATATTAATAGCACTTGTGTTACAAAAAATAGAAATAGGTTCATATTTTACTTTGATGTCTTCTAAAGTTTGCTTCATCTAAAGCACTTGAGTACAACACAACACCGTTGCAATATATTCTGCTTCAATTGTAGAAAGCGATATTGAGTTTCGCTTCTTGTTTAGCCATGATATTAAGTTATCACCGAGGAAGAAAGCTCCTCCACTTGTACTCTTTCTGTCATCTAAACAACCTGTCCAATCTGAATTTGTATAAACAACCAAAGTGAAATCTCTTCTTGTGGAATATCACAATCCATAATCTAATGTCTCCTTGACATATTTGAATATTCTCTTCACCAACTGAACATGATTTTCTTTCGGGGCTGTTTGATATTTCGCAGCGATGCCTATTGCATGCATGATGTCTGGCCTCGATGCTGTCAAATATAAAAGATTACCAATCATAGATCTATACAAATATTGATCTGCAATAGGTGAATATTTATCTTTACTCACCTTGTTCTCTGTACCCATTGGTGCACAATCTTCAAAACCAAATTTTTTCAACATTTCTTTGGCATATTTACTTTGAGATATGAAAATTCTTTTATCTGACTGAAATATTTGCAACCTTAAGAAAAATAACAATTCTCCAAGTATAGACATCTCAAATTTTTTTTGCATATTATCAGAATTTTTTTTTGTTATCTTGTCAATGTTACCTCCAAATATTATGTCATCAACATATACCACAACAATCAACTGATGCTCACCTTCTGTTTTGATGTAGAGATTACTGTCAACAAAATCTCTCTTGAAACTTTGATCCTGTAGGTACTTATCAAGCCTTGCATACCAAGTTCCTGCGAGCTTGTTTCAATCCATACAGTGATTTCTTTAATCTGCATACATAGCTATTATCACTTGAGAGAAGAAATCCCTCAGGGTGCTCAATGTAGATTTCTTCTTCTAGCTTTTCGTTCAAAAAAACAGACTTGACATCCATTTGAAACACTTTGAAATTTTTAAACGCTGCATATGCAAGAACATTCTAATAACCTCTAGCCTTGTCACTGATGCAAATTTTTTTTCAAAATCTATTCTCTCAATCTGAGCATATCCTTTACATACTAACCTTGCTTTATTCCTGATAACTTAACCATCTTCATTCAACTTATTTTTGTATACCATTTTGTTCTTATCACATTTTGATTTTTTGGTCTAGGCATTGATTCTCAAGTATCATTCTTTTTCTATTTGATTTAATTCTTCATCCATTGTTTTAACCCAATCCTCATCATGTCTAGTTTTTGGAAAAAATTTAGATTGAATGTTGGATAACAAAAAAAAATTAACTTGCTCAGATTCACTTACCATCATTCTTCTGGTGCGAACTCCTTCATTTATATTCTTGATGATGTCACTTTCATTATGATTTCTCTGGACATATTTAGATGGAGTTTTGGTGTCTTTTTGTTCTTTCTCATTTTTATCTGATTATTCAAAATCTTCTTCAATGATTTCAGGGGTGTCTACCGGATCATTAGCTCTTTGTGTTATATTTTCATTTATCGTGACACTTGCACTTTCAACTATTTTTATGGTTCTTTTGTTATGACATTTATAAGCTTTACTTTTGCAAGAATATCCAAGAAATATACTTTCATTTGTTCTAGATTCAAACTTGCTCAAATTTTTATTGGTTCTCTTTATAAAGCATCTGCTGTCAAAAACTCAGAAATAATCAATAGTAGTTGGTTTGTCTTTTCATAACTCAGGGTGTTTTGTCACTGTTGACTCTCAACAATGCTCTGTTCTGGATATGTACTGTTGTGTCTACTATCTCTCTCCAATATTTATTTGATATCTTAGATTCATTTAGCATTGTTTTTGCTATTTTCTGAATTGTTCTGTTTTTTTGTTCAATTACATCATTTTGTTGTAGAGTTCTGATCGCTGAATAATGTCTTTTTGTTCCATGGTCTTCACAATACTCAATAAATTGATTTGACATGAATTCTTCTCGATCTGATCTCAGGTACTTAATCTTCAAACAAGTTTTATTCTCAACTAAAATTTTGAATGCTTTGAAGTCGCTGAAAGTTTTTGATTTTTTCTTCAAAAATATCACCCAAGTCATACGTGTAAAATCATCAATAAGTAACATGAAGTATTTCTCATCTTGAGTACTTTGAGTTCTGGTAGGTCCACACAAAGCAGTGTGAACAAGCTCTAACATCTGAGTGGTCGAATATTCTTTTGTCTTGAACCATCTTCTGACCTGCTTCCCATGCTGACATGGTTCACAAAATGTGTTGGAGGGTTTGTAATCTTTGGAAGATCTCTAATTGCTTGCTTCTTGTTGATGTTGACAAGATTGTCAAAATTTGTGTTCCATCCTCTTGTGTCATAGCCAACTTTCTTCACCCTGACTCAAACAACATCTTTGATTTTTGATAACATATATAAATTGTTATCTGTCCTTTGAGCATCTACAATCAACATATCTGAATTTTTTCTCTTAATTTCACAATTTTTTGTATAAAATTTTAGTGTGTACTTGATCACACATTTGACTTACACTCAACAGATTATGTTAAAGACCTATATACAAAACATTTTCAATCTTAGTTCTACCATTATCCAAACTTAATGTACCTTTTTCGGCTATTCTAGTAGTGGTATTGTCTCCGAATTTCACTGTGTCATCATTGATCTTCTTTAGAGTTATGAACTTGTTCGTCTCTTGTCATGTGCCTCGAATATCCGCTGTCAATGAACCATGACTTTTTTTCATTTTTTTATGCAAAGTTGTCTGGACTAACATAGACTTTTCAGGGTATTTTCTCTGTCATGAACTTGTCTGAACTTTATTCTTGATGAATGGAGCCTTGAAACTTTGGTCTTTCTTGATTGACTTGAACATGCTTCTACAATATTGGGCTATTTGTTCTAAATTATTGCACTTGTAACATACTATGGCTTCTTCATCAAAACCTAATAGAAGAGCAAAAGAGTTGTGGTTTCTGTTTGACTCTGTATGAGTTTCCTTCTCGTTTTTGAAATTGTTAGTTTTTTTCCGTCATTCTATTTTTTTATGACTATAACCATTACAATAAAAACAACCATGAAAATAGAACCTGTTCTGATTTGTGTATCTTTGATCTGATTGTCTTTTGTAGCACTGTTCCTTCCAGTCTTCTTTGTTTGCGTTGTTTTTTGCATTCTTAACTTCGTTTTTATTTTCTCTTTTGTAAGAGCTTCAACATAGCTCTTTTTCTTTTCAAATTTGATACCTGTCTTATCTGATATTGATTTTTGACTTTCTAATATTTTATTCAATATGTTAGTGTTATTCTCAAATTTTGAATCATTGATAGTGTTATCAGACTGCTTTATTTGCTTTCTCGATATCTTCTTTTAAAGAGGCAATTTCAACAACATACCTTTCACATTTTTTACTTTTTGTAATTGCGTTGTTAGATCATCTTCAGTGTTTTTGGCTTCTTCAATGTGTGCTTGTAAATCTTCAATTCTTCCTTTCAAGAGTTTTTAAATATTTCTAAGACACAAAGGAGTTATCCTAGATTCACTTCAGTTTCATCATGTTTTTCTTCTTGATCATTTGTACTTTTGCTTGCGGAGGCATCTTCATGTATGGTCATTAACAGAATCTCTTCTTCATCTGAGTCATCGACTCCACTATCTTTCGCTGAATTAGGATATTTAGAATATAAACTCTTCTTTTCGATTCTTTTATTGAAATTGCCTTTGAAGTTCTTGTATGTAGGCTTTCTTTTTTCATTGTCACCATTATTTTTATTTGGGCACTTAGCTACAAAATGTCCAATCTTACCATATTTAAACATTTAAATGATAATTTTTCTTGATATTTATCTATCTTTTTTCGGCTTGCGGATGAATAGAGCTCCGTTGTTAACTTTCTCATTGTTAGAGCTGTCACTTGATTCTTGAATCTTAACCCTGTCTTTCTTCGATGTCTTGAAAGCAGTTTCTTTTTTCGAGTGTTTCTCTTGTTTGGTCCGCATCTCATATGATGTAATTCACATCTCATATGCTGTAATAATACCATGTAGTTCATCCATCTTTAGCTTGGCTAGATCCTTCATCTTCTCGATTGTCAAAATCTTTGCATCATATATCAATGGTAGAGATCTCAAAACTTTTTGTACCACTGCTAATACTTCTAACTTTTTTCCAATGCTTTGAATCTGATTATCTAGTTGATCACCCTGCAAAAGATAACTTGCTATATTTTTTTCTCTTCCATCTTCAAACTCTCAAACTGTGTTCTGAAAGTCTAAAGCTTAACTCGCTGAACCTTTCCATCACCTTTGTAAATATTCTCAAGTTTTATCCAAGTCTCATGAACAGATTTGCATTGCATAATTTTAACAAATTCTTCACATAAACCACATAAAATAGCATTTAAAGCTTTAGCATTATTTTCACTTGCCTTTTTTTCGTAGTAGTTACAAGTGTCTGTGGCTCTTCATATTCCTCCATCACTGCTTGTCAAATATCGAATTCAAGGGTCATCAAGTAAGTCTTCATTCTTATGCTCCAAAAGGCATAATTTGCCCCATCAAACAAAGGTGCCTTATTTGTAGAAAAACATTCATATGAGCTAGCCATCGTGCTTTCCCAATCTACCTTTAAGTTAAACTCTTTCCAAAAGAACTTGCTTTGATACCAATTGTTAAGCATGGGATATATTGAGAGGGGGGTGAATCGGTATATCATATATCTTATAAAACTTTTACTTAATCAAACTCCACTTAACCATACATTAACGATATGCAATTCAACTGAAACAATAACATGCACTATACAAGAGAGACACCCGATTTTTACGTGAAAACCTAATAGGGGAAAAAACTACGGAGAACAATTTCAAGTATATGAATGAGCACCAACTCAAAATATAAAGTTCACAAGTACCAACTTGCAAGAGCACCAACCCCTTTGCCGAGCACCAATACAACTATTTGAGTACCAACTACAAGAGCACCAACCTCTCTTATGTAAAACACAACTATCTCTCAATGTTGCTTTCTCAACAAATGATAGAACTCTACTATATCTCTTGATCTTAATAATGCTAAAGATCCTCGCTAAAAATAGATCAATTCTTGTAGCTCCACAAATAATGGCTGACTTGAACAAACTTCACAAAAATTCCATGATCTCGACATCTTTTTAAGAACAGTATGCCCACAATCCTCTTTGGAAGCTTGATCCTTGGCTTCTCAAGAAGCATAGTCTTTAGGAATAAATCCATCCCATGAAGGATATCTATTAGAGATCTATTGTTTTTATAGTCCATGTGATAAAGAAGAGAGCATTTGGAAAATTGTATGAAGATTTTTTTAATCAATGTTTTGGATCACACTTTGCAATCCATCATTAGGATGAGAAATAGTAATAAATATGGATTGTAGACTAGGGTTCCATTTTAAAGATAACTCTAGTACATACCAACATTTCATTATCAAGTAACCCTAGGGTAAAATTTAATGAATTAAACATTAACTAATTAAATTGTTATGACCACTAGTTCGAAATTAATAAATGAATTAGTCGCCATAATAATTAAATAATTAGTTAAGCCCCTAATTATTATTAATTAATTTCCTATTATCAAGTGGTTTGGAGGCTTTTGAGAAAATTTATGATTGATGTTTGAAAGCACCAAAAAATGACTCGGTGCGACATGTCGGTCTTGCAATGAATATAAGACCTTTGCGTATTAAAACCAGACAATATCTCTTCTTACAACCTCTGTACAATGGTTTGACATGCCTAGCTTTGCATATGCCTTCCCTAGTTTCCCGACTGTGATTGCATCCTACTCGATCCCTTCCCATCCTTTTGATTTTCGGTAGACTAGAGCTATGAGGCATCAAGCTACTTTGACCAAGTTCTACTCTGCCACTTTTATTGCTGGTCTCCTAGCCAACCCTGCTTAATCAGTTCTTTGAGAAGGTTGTTGGTCTTAGCTTTGTTTTTTGTCATCCCATCATTTAAAGACACTTTTAGTGAAATATCAGCCCCATAAAGCTTGAAGGATCTTGCAAGTTATCATCCCTAATCATGCCACTCCATTCAAAATACTGTAGAACAAGAACATTGCTAGATAATCTTCAAATCAACTCCTTATCCTCATTTGATAGTGCCTTAACTCCAAGCTTTCAACAATCATTTAAAGACCGGAGACAACTATTGGGCACTGAGAGCCTACAACTAGAGGTAATTGTTGGAACAACAAGCTCAACCACTGAAATACCCTTTATAGATAAAATAGAGAATTCTGATTTTTTTATTTAAAAAAATGTTGAACAATGCTGATTACAACCAATTAATCCAAACCCTACTGAAAGTATTTTCTGTAAACGTTGATTACAATTAAATTGGTTCAAACCCTGCTGAAAGAAAACCAAAAAACAATTATTTCTATAAATAAATACCGTTGATTGTACTTGTTGGCAGTGTTGGAGTGCTGGGAAAGGTACGACTGATCACTGGTCAAACCATAACCTAAAATCAGCTTGAAACACCTAAAAAATCTTTGAAACCCTAGGTGAAACAGTTCAACATAGTACGATAGCTCTCAACTACTCCGATGCTGCCCACTTTGACTGAAAATGGTCATCGTACGGATCCGTATGGATATGTACTTTTTTTTTAGTTTTTTTCCTACCTCTTGAAATGTGACGCCCTAGCTGAATGGACTTCTAAAATTGATATTCTGTGAATCTGATATCACCGTTGTAATCCCTGAATGGAATTACCAAATGGGTATGAAGGGTTTCGTCCTCGAACTTGTAAATTTGAGGGTTTTCGTCTTTTGTGGAAAAATATGGTAGTTTCAAGCTCTCCAATAAATTTTGAAAGTTGAATGATAATAATGGATGACTTTTTTCTCTTTTTCACCTTTCTTATAATTACTTTTTCACCTAAAACCCTAAAAACAATTTAAAATTACTTTTTATTTTAATTTTTCACTTGGGCTTATAATTAATATTCTTTTAGCCCACTTTAATTAATAATACCCCTTTAGATGCCCCCTTTTTAAGTTATGACTTAAAGGTACCCTTAGGAACACGTAAAGAATTATTACTAATTTATTTCCCTTGAATTTGCCCGTCTTTAAGTCTATGGGAAATTAAATAGACTTAGGGGTTCCCTGTTTAGCTTAGTTTGAAAAAGAGTACATTACAACCACAAGTCAACCTACCTAACCAACCAAATGCTTGAAGCTAGTCTTCTTTCCTTTTGGGTTTCCAGTTTCAGCTTGGCCTCTCATCTTCTTGCCATTTGATGACACTTTTGGGGCAATAGTAACCCCTAAAAGCCGAAAGAATCATGCGGGTCGTGTAGCCCGACCTGCTCCAACTAGCCACAATAGCATTGAACAAGAGTTGTGTCACTTTGTCTTGAGATCGACTCCTTATCATTACCACATTTAGATTCCTCAGTTCGATGCCCTCAAATGTTCATTACGAGGTCACAAAGGTATATTGGTTGCAAAGAGCCCATGATCAAAGACAACCATTACAACTTCAACCACAAGCCATCCCACCTCATTAATAGAACCCTTGAAGCTAGTCGTTCCCACTCTCTTTGGCCTTCTCAATACAACCCTATAAGCTTGAGTGCGTAAGACGAATGTGTAGTTTTCCTTGCTTACAGTTTCCATGTTTGGTTCAAGCCCAACCCAACATCTTTGTTTAAATTGTTCTCATGTTGCAAATCTCTGTTGCCTCCACCACACTGAATTTTTAACAATGATTTAAAATGCTTAACTTGAGTAAGTAAATATTGAGAATGATTATGCAAACAAATAATACTTATATCTTTGTTTGATGAATCTTTTTCAGAATTTTGAAATTTCTTTTTATTAACCTTACTTTTTTCTTTTAGTTTTTGCATATTATCAATTTTATTCCTCAATTCTTTTAATGACTAAATTTCTTGTGTGAAATTTGCTTACACCATCTATAAAAAACATTTTTTCAAGTTTATTCCATGTGCAATTTTTTTATAGTCACACCCTAAACTATTCCATCATTTTGATGCATTATCAACAAGGTATAACCATACTACATTGGGGGATGATCTTTCGAGTCTTGTTAACAAACTACTTTTTGCCATTGTTCTGGATCTTCTTTACTTGATGATATAGGTAATACAAAACTATTTGCAATGTTTGTCATCATTTCTTAAGATATATTAAAGTTGTAAGAGTACACACAGAGAAATGGATGTGTGTAGGATAATTAACCTAGTAATTAATTGCCCTTTCTCATTTAATCTAGGGATAAAAATGTTCTTATTAATTTGATATTGTGAATTGAGCTAGGCTTACTTCCCTTTTAATTGGACACACTTATATTATTATTTCAATATTTTGAAAAACTTTAATGAATTGGATTTGAAAAGGTGGGTGAAAAAACACGTTCCACTTATTAAGGAGCACACCACTTTTTCATATTGAAAAAGACATCTTCACTTATTAAGGAGTATGCATTTTCATGTTAAAAATGACCGCTCCAGTTATCAAGGTACTCACTTTTGTTTTTTTAATTGGTTTTCTTGTTTGTCTTTTTCTCCCTTAAGGTCAAACTTTTAAAAGCTTAAATTTTTAAAGATTATATAAAGTTTTGAAATGTTTCATACTTTGTTCTTTATTCGTTGGAAAGTAAACAAGCTTAAGGTTTATTATTTCTATCTTGGATATAATAAGACCTCCTGAGTAGCTTTCATCAATGTGGGGGGCTAGATCTAGATAGGGGCCATTGGCCTCTTGAGCAACGTTTGTTGGAATGAGGGGCTAGATCTAGATAGGGGCCCTCTGCCTCCCAAGCAAAAATATAGCTATAACGGATGCCGCGAGGACATATCTATATCTATGCTCTTGGCCTCCCTATACCAATTGGGGTTGGTGCCCTATCTATATATGGGCCCCATATAGAGATAGGGGTCCCTAGATAGATATGTAAAGTAGGGGCGGGGGATATTGCCCCCCCTCTAGATAGATATATAGACAACTCTCTCCCGCCCCAACCCTGTATATTCATGATCTGAAGGGGGCTTTTTAAAAATTTGCTGGAAGTCAATGGTTTAGGCTAGAAGCTTTTTTATTTTTTATACTTTTATATATTAAAGTTTTTTATTGTTTGGGATTTTTTTAATTTTTAATATTTATATATATTAAATTTTTTTATTGTTTAAATTTGGCCACAAGCCAAGAGTAAAGGCCACAATTCTAAAAACATTTGATCACCAACAATAGCCACAAGTTAGCAATAATTATAGACCACAAGTCGTAGGATTGTTTGCTTTGATTATCACTTGTTGTATACCATGTTGGTATACATAAAAAATATGTAAATAGTTATAATTGAATATATAATTTGTAAACATTAACTAGTATATATAAATTGATGAAGGGATGAGTAGGTAAATGTGGTTATACATATGATTCAAGTGACACGTACTAGGGGAGGTGACCCAATGACTGTTCAAAGGTTGTGTTATTACGACGCAACCTTTAATAACTAACCATGATTGATTAGGTGTATAAAAGAACTTCACTTGGATTTTAGTCTTTGGGACATATGTTGACATAATTTAAGTAAATGAAGTTGTGATGACGTTAGGGTTTCATGTTTGGGAATTCTGTTGATACATATAAAGTAATCAAGTCGTGATGATGTCTGGAGGGATTTTAAGGGGGCTCGTCTGATGTTTGTCTCTAATTATCATCACATGATTTTAAAAGCACAATTTATATTGTTATGATGAAATGTACGCTGAATCAATGTCGTATCAGTAATGCTAAAAAGTCAAAGAAGAGGGTACTATTTAGCAATATGGAGATGAGGTGTATTTGCTGGTAGTCTTTTACAAAGGTTTTTGGATGGTTAAGGGGTCAGTAATAGCTCACACACTGTTTGTTACCTTCGTGTATGAGTTGAGTTTGGGTCCATAGATATGTAGGGAACAATGAGCATGAGCGGCCCTGTGGATTATGTGACACTTCATCAAGACGGTTTGCTATATTTCTGCTTTCTTAGTTTGCGAGTTCCTTTGTTTGTTGGAGGAAATAGCGCATAGTGTGAAGAGAAATTATTTGAGATGAAAGAGATATGAGAACCTGGGAATGGTATCTTGGTTGTTTTGTGTATTTAGTGATAAAGAGTGTTGAGGTATGTTCCTATTGTGTTGAGGCATTAATGTTGTCATTGATGTCAAAGGTAATTGAGTGTCATTGATGTACTAGAGGTGCTCTTGTGAAGTTGGATGGTATGTGATCATGATGGCTTAAGCATGGTCTAGTAGGTTCTTGAGTTCTGCATAAGGTCTTGGCACAATGTTGAGATGTGACAAGCTTATGAGTAGTGTTGCTTTGTATTGCTATGAGAGATCATCAGAAAGAGAGTGTTGATTGTATTGAAGTGCTTGTTGTGATAAGGTCATTGTTGACCAAATTCATAAGAGCAAGACTGTGTGGACAAGATGTTTTGAGAAGCCTAGTCTTGTCTTGGTAAAGGCATGATAAGTGAAGCTTGGTGAAGTGACTAGACTGAGGCTTGTGAGAAGATGTGTGGATCCTATCTTAGATGTTTGGAGATGAGTTGTGAGCTACAGAAGGAGTCTTGAAGGTCTCAAAGAGGTATGGTGCCTAGTAGGTTTGTTTGATGGACCAGTTCTTAAGCATGATTATGGCTTGTAGAGACATGGTGAAGTGGTATGTGACAAGGAAACCAAGTGACAAAAGTGACATGAGAGAGAATTTGAAGGCAACCTGATGATTCTTATGTGGTTCATGTCAAGGCACAACACATGGTATGCATGTTTGTGTACTTGTTCTTGAGTGCTAGGTTCTTGAGAAGGCTTATGCATGGGATGTCTAGTTTGGTGCAAGGAGCATGGTGACTTTGTGAGATGAATGCACAGAGGCATAAGAGGATGTCTGAGAACATTTGAACATGCATATGAAGCATGGAAGCATTCAGGGAAGCTTCAAAGTGTGCCTACAGAGGTAAGACCTACAGGTCTAATATGCAAATAAACTAGTCTTAGACTTTGTTTGATCTAAGTAGGGGTCATAAGGTGTTAACAAGACCTATGAAGGATGCAAAGTAGTGGTAGAGCATGTGAGAAGTTGTTTGAACATGTGAATAAGGTGGAGAGTGCAGGAATAACTAGAGAGTCTATTACTAGGCCTAGTATGATTTGTAGCTCAAGAGCTTAAAGTGCGAAGAGATAGAATGTGACCAAATGGGGTATGAGGTTCATGTTCTAAGGCAAGAATGGTCAAATAAGCATTGACAAAGGTGTAATAGGTTGTTTCAAGAGTGCTCATGAAGTTTCAGGGCTTGTATTGAAGGAAAAAGCATAAAAAGTGAAGTTAAGGTCTTTCGCGTGCTAAATTTAGGTGTTGTAGATCCGAGAAGGTTTTTCTTGTGCTTGTTGGCATGTGCAACCTGTGCATGGGTTCCTGAGTAGTTCATGGTAGTTGGGGAAGGGTTATAGGTGTATTTTCCTGGCATTGGTTTTGGAGTTGAAGGGCAATCCTTTATGAATGATTGTTAAGAGTGGGAGGCTGCCTAAACCCTCTTAAAACCCTCATAGTGACCTGATGGTGAAGATTTTGTTTTTAAGTGCTCAGGATGGATGGTTATAGCTTGTGTGATGTTTGGATGTTGTAGAGGACTCTCTCATGGTTCTCCAGGTAGGATTGAATGTTTAGAAGAGTGAGTGGAAGCTACAAGAAATCCTTTGTTTGTCGGATTTTTGATGTAGTAGGTAGGGTTGACCAGGACAAAGCATGAAAATGACTGGAGGATACTGTGTGAGACTTGTATTTTGTGTCCTAAGTCTCTGAGTTGGTCTAGTGTTTCAGGTGTGCAAATTTGATGTTACAAGATGACCAATTGTTAACAGGTGTGAGACTTGTAGTGAAGCAGTTTGGTGCAAATCCAGGGCAAGATGAGTTGAAGGTTTCTATCAGATTCTCATGGAGTAATGCTTCTAAGTGCATGGAGAAGTACTTTGGGACTTGTATGTCCTAGCCATGCTTGTTAGAGTGTTTTGTGTTTGTGAAAAAGGTTGAAATCCTTTAAGCCAAAATGGCCTGTCTGAGTGAGTTAAGATTGTGTGTAGTAAGGCTTTGTAATGGATCTGCAAGTTGAATTATTGCAATAAGACCATGATGTTTTTGTATTTGAGAGTGATTTAGAGGTCTCATAGGTTCATATGAATATATTTGTAATCATGAGACATCTCTATGCAAGTGTGGAGAGTCACTTGACTGGGTTTTGGAGCTTTCTGGCAGTTCAGAGTGAGTTTTTTGTAGAGGTGTTTTTGAGTCTTTGTAGCCTGAGTCTAATGAGTTTGATGATGAACTTGAGGTCATGAAGTTTCCATCCATACGCTGATTGTGCCTAGAATGTGTTTCTACAAGTTGTTTGAGCTTCGTCTTTGTAACCTGAGTCATGCAGTCTAATGAGTTTGATGATGAACCTGAGGTCATGAAGTTTCCATCCATATGCTAATTGTGCCTAGAATGTGTTTCTACAGGTTGTTTGAGCTTCGTCTTTGGAGACAATGTTTTTGAGGTAATTAGGCCTAATAGGTCTTTAAGGCCTAATGGTGCTTTCAAGGTGTGAGCGAAGGATTTGTGACTTCTTGAGCATGGAGAAGGTTAGTTGAGGTTGCCAGCTAAGTGTTCGAAAGGTTTGAGTTCATTGGTGAGGGCCATCTGGGCCATAGAAGTTCAAGTTGTTCTGTGAAGACGATAGACCTAATGTATTAGGTCTCTATTAGGCCTAGAAGAAGAATGAGGTCTAAATGTGTTTGGCCGACCTAATGGTGATCTTATTTTGATTGAGTCCTATGTGTAACGTGTCCTACGACATGTTTTGTGATTGACCTTGATGGATTAATGTTGTGGCCGACCAAGAGTGTAAGTGATCTAGTGATTTGTATTTATACAAGGCCTAATTGACTTAATTGTGTGTAGAGAAGATACCAATGAGTGAATAAAAGGGCAGATTGTGAAGGAGTAGGAGGTCTTCTTGACCATCAGAAGAGGGGAGAGAGACTATGATGAACATATAATAGAGTTGCTGCATGTGGATATCAAGGTCAGTTGACCTAATAAGCATAGGAAGAGGCATATTGAGCGAGGAAGCCTAATAGGCTGTTTGAGAGAGATAGAAGAGTGTGAAGAGCAAAAGAAGGTGATCATTATCAGTTGAGTGAGCAACAGGTGTCCAAAGGTGATCAGAGGTTCCAGGTGGTTGAGTTGGTGCTGAGTCATCTAGGGGGTTGGTGCCTCTTTGCAAGTTAGTGCTTGCTAAAGGCCTAGTTGAGTTGGTGCTTGACTAGTGAGGGGTTGGTGCCTCACTAAATCTTGATTCATTGCTTATAGGACTGTAGTTTAAGCTGTGTTTCAATGGGTTTTATCCCCCATGAGGGTTTCCCACATATCTCTTGTGTTCATATGTTGTATGAATATGTGGATGCTTGTTTATGCATTGGTTGATATATGTGTTTGAATAAATGCTTCATGAATGATTGTTTTAAGGGCACTGATTCACCCCCCTGATGCCCGCCCGAGTCCACCCCTACCCTCAGTGGTTGTGCTTCCAACACAGAGGTGACGTGTGTCTCCATGGAGTGTTTTATGGCTGTTTTTGGTTGTGAAGTATTCAATGGTAACTCACACACTGTTGCCTTTGTGAGTGAAGTGAGTTTGGGTCCATAAACGTGAACAAAGCAATGAGCACGAGGGATCCTACGGATTATTGGACACTTACTGGGATCCTATAGATTATTGGACACTTTCTGGGATACTGTTGTTTATTGGACACTACAATATGACAATATGTTTCTGCTTCCCAGTTGGCAATATCCTCTGTCAATGGGAGGAAATGGCAGAGTCTGATTTATAGTGTAAAGAGAGTTTATGTATGAGACGAGATCTGAGAACTTGGCCTTCATGCATGATGGTCTCTTGCTGCCATTGTGTAGAGATCTTGTGCCATATGGAGGGGGCCTTTTAAAGCTTGGGATGGGAATTCAAAACATGCTTCTTTGGGAGGATTCTAATAAGGATAGCTCTCAGAGTTCACTTTGAAAGATAAACCATCACCATCTAGTGCTGTAAAGCCGGAGGGTAAGTAGTTTATTTCAGAATTGATGGCTGACATTGGGTTTTTGGAGGAAGATGACAAAGATCCAAATGTATTAAAGCCGTCCTGTTTATTTGAGTCTTCTACTTTTAAAGTTATGTTAATATTTAATATAGTTTGTATGTACTCTGTGTTTGCTATTCACTCTCGTGTCTTGATTGCTTAGATTCAATGACTTTTGGAAGTCTTTGAATGATCTATGATTGGGAAGAATTCTTTTATTCTTTGCGCACTTTATATGTCATGATTTTTCATTAATGCATATGATAATGAAGTTTCTAGAATTTATATATTGCCACTGTTCCCTTGCTACATTTTTTTAATATTTTTATTTGCTTTCTTACACTTATCATTATGCAAGATATGGAGGTCATGTAAACAAAGACTTGTATTATATGTGTGTATGTGCGTGCTAGCTTCTCGATGCATAATACCAGCTATACCTTTGTACTGGCCTAACCAAGTTTTTCTTTTATGTATAAGAAGAGGTGCCTTTCTATCAAAGGAAGTCATCAGGCACTCATGAAAGATTGGTCTATGTGGGCTATTCTTGCAATTTGATAACATTTATTCTCATTAAACATTGGTATGGCACTTTTTTTGGCTGAGATGTTTTCATGCTTTCTTTTCTGAGCTTTAATAAACCTGTTTGAGGTGAGAGCTGTATTTGCTAACTGTGATAGTTTGGAACCAAATTATAATACTGGTGATGTTTGGGCTTATTTTAACGACTGTTTAAATGATTGATGCTATGCACCTTCTTTGGTTGAAACATGGACCTCCCAGTTTATTAATATATTATTTATTGTTTTCACAGATTAAGAGAGAAATCAAGATACTGCAGAACCTTTGTGGGGGACCAAATATAGTGAAACTGCTCGACATAGTTCGTGATCAACAGTCAAAAACTCCTAGTCTTATTTTTGAATATGTGAACAATACAGACTTTAAAGTCCTATATCCAACTCTCACAGATTATGACATCCGCTACTACATTTATGAAATTCTTAAGGTGAGATTTTATAATTGGTGATGCATACGTTCGTTTCTACATTATTTGTTACTTTTATATATTTTTCATATTTAATCTGATTAATATAGGAACTTGTATTTTTTTTTGATTGCTAGTTTTATAGTTATTTTTTGCTATGTCAAGTAAGTTATTTGTATTTGTGATTTTAAAACACTAATTGTAATCACCCCATTTTCTTTATCAGCATTTTCTGGGAATTTGTTAATGTATAGTCTAAGGTTAACAAAAACAGAAAAGGTGGTTTGTAGGTTCTGATTCTTATAAATCCAGTTGATTTGTTGATAAGTGGTATTTTAAATGTTTGTTTCTCTACTATAGATGCAGATTTTGTCCTTTTGGAATTTATCAGAGGTAGTTATGTTTGTTTTTATGCTTTTACGGTTTCTTTTGATAATTAATAATGAATATAATATGTGCACAGTGTGAATGCACGATGCAGACAAAATAGTAGAAACTACTTAAACTGCAGACTCCTCGGGATAAAGGAAAGCTTATTGATATGAGAGGACTAAGCTCATAAATAAGAGAGGACCTGCCATTTGAATATTAGCTACAAGCATCACTAATTCTTAACTATACTGCATGCTATTTTCGTCGCATTTACATTTAGCAAACAGCCCTTATTGGCCAATTTTACCGGCAATATTACAGTGGAACTGCAAACACTAGTATGACCAACAGCAGACTTCCCTTTGGACCGACATGATAAACATGTAGTCATAAATTCAACCTTGAAGGAGGTGCCTGCAGAGCAGGAGCACCAGCTTTAGTTGCCTTCATCATTCATCAGTACCTTGTTAATCTTGATGTTGCAAATGTTGGCTCAATATTCTGTAGAATTTCATCTAGTTATTGGTTGAGAGCGTCAATATTAATTGGTAAACCATGCTTTTGAATCTTTTTGTAACAAATTGTTTGTGTCATGTTCCTTTTTTCCCATAAAGTGAAAAAATATTAAAGTTAATATTTTTAAGTTGTTTAAGTGAAACTGTTTTTATAAAAAAAAAGTGAAAACTTAATATTACTTTATTATTATTAGAAGTAAAAGAAAAGGGAAAAGTAAAAAATAAAAGTGTACTTTATTAAAGTAAAGTAAGAGGCCAACTTGGGAAAAGGGATAGAAAAAGTTATAAAAGAGGGCCTTGGGGGTCATTTGAGAGCACTTTTTTTATTATGTCTATTTTGAGTTTGGGCATTTGCTTTCAAATTCTGCAGTTGAGGACGAAAACCCTCCATTGCATTCAAATCCAAAGGATGAAAACTCTCCAGTTTTCTATTGGGGATTAAAGGATGGAAACCCTCCCATCCCATCATTGGCGATTTCATACAGAGATCACAGCTGGGCAGACAATCAGGGTATTTTAGTATTTGTGTACACTGAAGCTATTGATCAATTCCAGAATTTATGTGAAGGGGTTGCTGGAGCAACAAAGCAGAGTTTTTCACTAACCAGTGCTGAAAGTGTTATCAAGTTTCAGAATTTTTGTAAGGATCAGCGGGGCAATATAAATCAGAATTTCTGCCTTTCAAGGGCCACCATACCCCTTTGGTTGCAACTGCACCACAAACAACAGCCTGTGGGACTTCTGCTCAGCCCTTGGAATGCTGCGACTGCCCTAACTAAGGGTTTTTTGGACTGCTGTAGTTGAAATCGCTGCCCTAGGAGGGATCAACCCATTCTGTCAGTCGTCATTCTCTTTCTTCAGCTGTGTAGCTGCGATCCATGCAGCCGTAGCGTCAATTGACTGTTAAATTCAGACTGTAAGGGGTAATATAATAAAAATTTATTATTCCAACATACTGGTGTTTGGGTGAGTTATAGTTCAATTATCAGCACTTTCAGCATTTTTTGAATGCAATCATTGACTAGAATAAAGATTTCAATTTGGGATTCTAGTATTCTGAGTTGCATGTGCTAGTTTGGTCTGTAAATGTGAATTTCCAGAATTAAATAAAAAATTCAGAATTCAGTGTTTTCCTGAAAGGTATATTTCAGTTTGATCTCATCATTTAACTTAAATATGTTATGTTGGAAGTTGTTAGTCATTTTGAATTGCTGCTTCCTTACGTTTTAAATCCATTAAAACCTGCTTTTCCTTTCCCTATTTGTCTCACTCGAACCAGTGGTTCTGTTCTTCCTCTTTATTCTTTCCTGGACAAGCTCTTTGACTTCTTCAAGTTTTGAGAACCATTCTAAAACATGTCGAATAGTCCCACTCTGTGGAACCAGTGTTGAATTCTTTCGTAAAAGGTAAAACATTCCTTTGCGTCGTGATATAACTTAACCCACAGTCAGCTACTCAATTGAGAGCTTCATTTCTTACATTTGGCTTCTGCTTTTGCTGAAATTCAAGATGTATGCATTTATACCAAATTTGAAAATTGCTTTGCACGTCTAGACTGGCATTTTTAATTTCTTATCAAGTTATATGCTTTTGTCTGGAGTATTTGAACTAGTATATGTTAAATGTCTGAGGTTCACCTCAGATAGTGTGTCATAGAGAAGCTTTTGTGTATGATAATGATTTTCATTGTTCTTGTAGTTCTATCTTCCCTGAAAATGCTTTTTCATGTGTAGGCTTTAGATTATTGCCATTCACAAGGCATTATGCACCGTGATGTCAAGCCACACAATGTGATGATTGATCATGAACAACGAAAACTTCGTCTCATTGATTGGGGACTTGCGGAATTCTATCATCCAGGAAAGGAGTACAATGTTCGTGTGGCATCAAGGTAAATATTTTAGAACTATTTTGTGTTTGTGGAATGTCGTTATTAAATTCTTTTTGAAAGAATTGGATGAAATTTATACATTTAACATCAGCATAGTTTATTGATTGGATTTACTGTAATCTTGACGTTCACAAATAAAAGAAGCACAAGCCAAATAGAAGTGTGATTAAATTGGTTAAGAGAAGAAGATTTCTGATATGGTGACTCCTTTTAAAAATGAACATTTTAATTTATTAACATTATAGCTTATTCTGCTGTGTCTATTAGCTGCAGTCTATGTGTTGGATAGTTAAGTGATAGTTTGCTTTTACCATGATATTTGGCCACCATGATAATCATCTGAGCAACAGGAAGGACAGGGAGGCAAGGTAAGGACATCATGTAAAGAGTTGGGTAGATGACAGTTGTACTTAGATGATAAAGTCTAAAGTCCATGTTCTAAATATTTTTGAGATAGTGGGTTGTACCTCCACCATGTTATGGTATAGGCATGGCTGGGATGTTACCCCGGATTTAGGGGATGCCTTCATGGGAGAAGATGGACTTCACCCATCAACCCCAATATGATAATTACTTTTTAAAAAAATAGAAAAGATTCAAGACAGTGACCTAAGATCTCCTAATCTACATGTTCAAAAAGACAACTAAAAACTAATTTACATTTTTGCACAGCAATATTTTTTGGATTGTGTGTTTATCTACTGTGGGTGGTTGGCATCATGATTGTGGCTAGCGTTTGGGCGTTTTGGAGGAGCGCTTGGATTGTGTGTAACAATCATTAGCATATGGGGTAGGGCATGGAGTTTGCATTTATTGGTTTATGCCGGTGGAGTCTTGTTTGTCAATTCTCACTCTTGGGGATTGTGTTCCTATTGCCAGATTATATTTTCTTTTTGGGAAGTTGTGGGCACTAGATTCTTTGCACCATTGGCAAGATTTGGGGAGCTTGTGGGCACTTGTCACTAAAGCCTTGGGAATTGTCCCTATTCTTACTTTTCTTACCTTATAGCCAAATTAAAGATAGAGTTTAAGTCATTTAAAATGTATTTTGAACCTGGGACCTATATCTATAATGATTTAATTTGTCTGTTCAACAGATACTTCAAAGGTCCTGAGCTTCTTGTGGATTTACAAGATTATGATTATTCTCTGGACATGTGGAGCCTTGGTTGTATGTTTGCAGGAATGGTGAGCATTAACTGTTTTAGAAGTCATTCTATTAGGAATAGTTTCTCCAATTTTCTGACAATCTTGTATTCATGTGCAGATATTTCGCAAGGAGCCATTCTTCTATGGACATGATAACTATGATCAGCTAGTGAAAATTGCAAAGGTTTGCCTCAAACAAATATAAATTTAAGGGAACCTTGGCATTTTGGGGCGGTAAAATGTGAAGAATGTGGGGTAAAATGTTTACTTGAATCTGATCTTATCATAAATCATCATAAATGAACACGTCTTTTGATGTATCAACTCTCATTAAGAGCTTCTATTGTTTGAATTTGGGTTTGTTAGGTTGCATATCTTTGTATTTGTTTTGTTACAATCTGGAGTTGAAATAATTAGATTTTTGAGTGCTTCCACAGGATCTTTTTTTCAAACATCTATCTTCAAACAACTGTGTACAATCTGCAGCTGAAGGATGGATAGTTAGATGTTATAGTGTAATGAAATCCTCAACTGGTGGAACATGCCACTGTGTTTTGAACAACTTGTAATATTATTTTTCATATAACACTCACAGTGGCAATAATCCTAAAGCAAGCCCCTCCCCCTAACTAAGTCCCTGCAATTGAATTCGTGTTCGAATTCGTTTATGATAAAATTTGTGATTAAATTCAACTAAAAGAAATTTACTTGTTTTTATATTAAATTCAAAAACCAGTCCACAATTTAAAAAAAATCACATTACCTACAAGTGAACATGTCGAAAACTTTGAAAAACATTTCATATAAATATTAAAAACTATAAAAGAAAATAAAAGTATAAAAAATAAACTAAAAAATTAAAAACTATAAAATAAAATTATAAAATAAACTATAAAAAATAAACCAAAAAATTAAAAAAGAATCTAAATTTAAAACTAAAAAAATAATTAAAAACCAAATTAATAAAATAAACTAAAAAAATAATCTAAATTTAAAACTAAAGAAATAATTAAAAAACCCAATTATATTAATACATTCTATAAAGTTATGTTATTTATAACTTAAATAGAATAATGACATAGTGGAAATAAAACTAATAAATACCTAATAAAAGAATAATTGAACTTACGGTTTTCTTTTGCTGTTCGGGCGGCTGAGATCAATCCACAACTCCACGTTGGAAGGACCACGAATAATGATTGAGTCTTGGCACTTGGCGGAGACGATGTTTAAATGCACAACATTTGCGTGTTGAGCACACACTTATATATTGATAGGGGGGGTTGAATCAACATAAGTTAATCTTTTACTTTTTCAAATTGATAATCACATTAATATCAATCATACAACTTCAACAATTAAGATCACAAGATTTACGTGGAAACCCATTCGAGAGAAAATCACGGAGAAAAGGATTGCTTGGATCTATTGTTCAGATCCAACGACAAATAAAATTCTTCTTACAAAATTTGTAAGCACCAACCTACTGGAGACACCAATCTCCGTCGCTAAACAATTTGTAGGCACCAACCTACTGGAGACACCAATCTCCATCGCTAAACAATTTGTAGGCACCAACCTACTGGAGACACCAATCCCCATTGCTAAACAATTTGTAATAGTAACTTACTAGAGACACTAATCCCCACTGTTAAGCACCACCTTAGCAAGAGACACCGATCTTTTCTTTCTAAGGCACCGACCTCTACTGAAACAATCTTCCACCTTACTATCGTTGATTCATCAATGAATGATGACAAATTCAATCTTCTCTTTTTCACCAAAAAAATATGCTTATGCTTGAATGATAGAAATAATTAATTACATATCTTTCACAACCTTCAATCCGCCTTATATAGCCTTCAAAGGTTCTTCAGAAAGGATGCATCCCATCCAAGAGGCACCTCTTCACCAAAAGATATGTTTGTTGACATTTCCGTTGATATTTCCATTGGGAATTCCATTGACATCAATTACAATTCCTTTGACATTTTCGTTGGCAATTCCATTGACATCAATTACAATTCTTTTGACAATTTCGTTGACATCAATTACAATTCCTTTGACATCAATGACAATATTCCAGCAATCTCCCCCGTTGTCATTGATGGCAAATCTATAGAGAAACTCCCCCTTTCGTTAATTCTCCCCCTTTGACATCAATGGCAAATGGATGTTCATTAGACTTCCATCCACAATGATTGTCTTTCTGCTCTTCCCTATCCTTTTGCATAAGGGCTTCTTCTTTTCTCATTGGCTCTCCTTGAATTTGATCAAAACTGGGCTTTTTGACATTATCTACATCTATCAGGATTATTTGTAGTTGCTCAAGTGGTAACTCCTCTTTTCCACTTAACTCGATTTTAAAGCAAATCGCTTCTCTTTACGCTTAAGTCTTATTACTTGGAGATTCTGATTTAAATCATCTTCAAAACCCTCCTAAAGAGTGATTGTGAAAGCTTTTGGTGAGCCAAACACAAATGCAACAAATGGCCGATAATATGTTATTATCCAATATTGCAGGTAATGAATATGTAACTCCTTCAATAAACTTATTGCTAGCTTCAAATACAAGAGTAAAGGCATGCAACCTCTTATTATCTAAGATTTGAGCATTTCAAAATATTGCACAAGATTAGTAGATCAAACAATCGATCATGCATTTTAACCACATCTTGCCAAAGTGATTCTTCAATAGACATCCAAGTCTCTTCAAGTTTTTTATGTTCCTGTCTTGGAACATCAACTTTGTCCTGAAATCTTTCTCATTCTTCTCTCCAACCATATCTTTTCTCTCCCTAATATTTTGTGAGACTTTATCCTTTAAGTTGTCTTTTCACCAGAGCTAAAAGATAATGCAATGATTAGCCCCTGTATTTGAATTTCTTATGAGCTTAGTGATACCTCTTGTGCATGAAATGTAGTTTGCACAAGCATAGGTCTCTCTTTTTCTTGTTCTTGCTTCTTTTTCCATACTTTTGAAGTTTCTTCCTTTTGTTTACTCATGGCTTCCACTTTGTTATTCTGCTTAAGAAGTTTCATAAAACCACTTCTATAGAAGCATGTTGTATGGCCATAGTTGTTGCACTTATAGCATATGACATTGCAATCTACTAAATGAGCAAATAAATTATAGTTCTTATTTGCAAACCCATAAGAATTATTCTTGTTCCAATCAAAATGTCTTCGCGCGTCCTACAGTCTATTGCTTTATAACCAAAGTGATTACATGAAAAACAATAACCAAAGAAATAATGTTGGAACCTGGTCAGGTGTCCCTGCCTTGGAGGAAAGGACTTTTTGAATTTGTCCATGTTATCTTTCAGAGGAGTGCTTATTTTTTGTGGGACTTGATTCTTTTTCTTCTCGCTGATAGGACTTTTGAGAACATTTGAATAGCTTTTTGCCTTTTCTTCATTTGCCTTTTTTGGTGGCTCTTTGTGATCATTTTTGTTGGCCATTGGATTTTCTTTATATCCAAGACCAATCTTTATAAATGGTGACCTCTGCCCATTTATGATATCACCTAATATTTTGGTACTCTTCTCAAATTTGAGACTTTTGTTCAGCTTAGTGGTTGTTTTCTCTAGTTCCTTCCTCAAGGAAACAATTTCGGACTCTAGCCTCTCACAATTTTCTTCCTTTTTGTTTAATTGGATTCTCACCTCTTCAATCCTTTTTCATTCTTCAAGTTGAATCTTGAGGTTGATGATCATCTTTTCCGATTCCTCAAGACTCTGTGATTTTTTTGCCTTAGATTCACAGTCCTTTTGAAGCTGTAATTTTTGTTTCAAGTTTTTAAATTTTTTGATTTCACTTGGGGCACAAATGAGTTCTTCCAAATCTACTTCTCCATCTATTTCAACATTCTCTTCCCCTTCTGACTCCTTTTCTTCTTCTTCTTTGTCGTCACTTTCCAAGATATCATCTTTTGTTTCTATTGCCATGAATAAGATCTCTTCTCTATCGCTAGAGAAGAAACTCTCTTTGGATGAACTACTTTCCTCTTTGGAATAGATGCTTTTCTTGTGCTTGTGAAATCTCTTCTTTTTCTTAGGTTTACTTTGTTTGTGGCCTTTCTTTATATTATGCTCTTCTTCATCACTATTTTCATTTTCTGCATATGGGCATTTGGCTGCAAAATGTCCTACCTTTCCACAATTAAAGCATTTAAAAGGTAATTTACCTTTGTACTTGTTGGATCCTTTCTTTAACTTCCTCACAAAATGAGCTTCATCTGATTCATTATTGGAACTATCGCTTGGCTCGGGCTCTTTATTCCACATTTTCTTTGAGGGTTTGAAGTCTGTCTCTCGTTTAGATGATTTCTCCTTTTCGGTCCTCATTTCATATGTCGTGAATATCCCATGCAATTCATCCATAGTTTATCCAAGTCCTTCATTTCCTCAATGGCTAAAAGTTTTGCATCAAATCTTAAAGGAAGTGACCTTAGCACCTTTTGTAAGATCATTGGTTCTTCAACTTTTTCATCACGTCCTTTGATGGTATTAACAATTTCATCCACATGAAGCAAATAGGCTGCAATGTTTTCTTTGTCCTTCATTTTCAAACTTTCGAATTGTCTTCTATGTGTTTGAAGCTTAGCTTTCTTTTCCTTGTCGTCTCCTTCATAGATGTTCTTTAGTTTATTCCAAATCCCTTTTGCCAATTCACAGTGCATTACTTTGACAAACTCTGATTCTGACAGACCACACAAAATTGCATTCATAGCTTTTGCATTATTTTCACTCGCTTTCTTTCCTGTTGGATCTGTTGAAGGACATGATGGAGCTACATATTTGCTCACAATTGATTGCCAAATATCAAAGCCAAGAGCCATTAGGTAAGTGCACATCCTTATGCTTCAGAAGGCATAGTTTGTTTCATTGAACAATGGAGCTCTGTTTGAGGAAAATCCTTCTTGACTAGCCATGTGTGCTCTTGAGATCTACCTTCCAACGGTTATACTATTTTCGAAGGAACTCGCTCTGAAACAATTGTTGAGCACATACTTATACTGAGAGGGGGGTGAATCAGTATAAGGTAATCTTTTACCTTTTCAAATTGATAATCACAATAATATCAATCACACAATTTCAACAATTAAGAACACAAGATTTATGTGGGAACTCTTTCGGGAGAAAACTATGGAGAAAATGACTTCTTGGATCTATTGTCCAAATCTAGCCACAAATAAAATTCTTCTTACAAAATTTGTAGGCACCAACCTATTGGAGACACCAATCCTCGTCGTTAAACAATTTATAAGCACCAACCGATTGGAGACACCAATCTCCATTGCTAAACAAATTGTAGGCACCAACCTATTGGAGACACCAATCTCCACTGCTAAGCACTAACTTAACAAGAGACACCAATCTCTTCTTTCTGAGGCACCGACCTCTACTAAAACAATCTTCCACCTTACTATTGTTGCTTTATCAACGAATGATGGCAAATTCAATCTCTTCTTCTCCACAAAAATTTGCTTATGTTTGAATGATAGAAAGCAACGTTACCGGTTCGTGGCTTTTGGGCTGCGTTGGGCACCCAGGTTTGAACCGGGTTCGGGTTCTGCGTTCGGTTTGTTGCCCCAACGCTCAGTGTTCATCCATGGGCACCTGGGTGCGGCTTGGGTTCTTTTGGGACAAACCTTGGGCATTGGGATAGAGAACCAGCAGTCAAAAACACGTTTTTTAATTTTTTTTTCCATTTTTAGTGGCTTGGCTATGAACCCTTAAAAGGAAATATCTGAAAGAAGATAGAAAATAACTTAACTCGAAGCGTTAATTGAGGATTTGGAAGACACTGGCCAGGGCCAGTCAACTGATTTTCAGAACAGATGGCCAATTTGCAATGGAATACATAATGCAATCCACATCCTTCAACGGCATTCAATCAGGAAATCTTAAGGTAGATGTTGACAACTTTCATTGTCTTGACTCTTCATATATAAGATGTGGCATTTCAAAGCTAATCTGTCAACTGAAAAAAGCTGATTTAACTGGGGATGCTAGGGATTACATGTGGATTAGTAATGTATAAATCATAAAGTTCAAACAATTATACAAACACCTAGCACCTGTACCTTCCGAGGGCTCATCGCTGAGTCACTAAAAATAATGAGTCATTATTAGTGACTTTAAGTTTTAAGACTTTTAAGTTTGATGTATTTAATTACAGCCACATGATAATATCATAATTGTTGATTTTTAATATTTATCATTTATGTTTAATGATTATCTTGACATTTGGCATTCGGTTAGTATTTACTATTTTCGGTATTTTGTGATTATTTTCATATTTTATTTTTCATATCAATATGCATACTATATGGTTAATGACAATGTCACTAATTTCCTATGTAGTAGGCTATAATTTCTATTTTTTTAAATTTTTTATATATTTTTTGTATGGACAAACCCAATAACGAACCCAAGGGAAAAAAAATCACCGTACCGGCGAACCAGGTTCTTCGAACCCGCACCATAATTAAAAATGAACCAGTGACATTGATAGAAAGAATTAATTCCATATCTTTCTCAACCTTCTATCTACCTTATATATCCTTCAAAGGCTTTTCACAATGGAGGCATCCCATCGAAGAGGCATCTCTTCACCAAAAGATGTGTTCGTTGACATTTCCGTTGACATAAATCACAATTCCTTTGACATTTCTGTTGGCAATTCTGTTGATGTCAATTACAATTCCTTTGACATCAATGACAATATTCCAACATTGTGGACTGTAGCGCCCTGGATGAAGCCATAGATCGACGCGGCAGACGCACAGAGACCGGACTTTGTCACTCAACGGCAACGTCATGACTTACTACAGACTCCATGGCTCGAACTCAGACACAATAGAACCCTACAGACATGAATCTCATGAGCTTAGACTTAATTCCTATTGGCTCTCTGTCTTCATTATACAACGGCTAGGGCACAATGAAAAGAGGGGGATTTTTAAAACATTTTTGTGCCGATCTTTACCCTAAATCCTAAACACGAATCTCCAGCTGCGGCCCACATCTAAAACTGATTTAATTAGATATTGGTTTTTTTGATTCATATTCGGTTTATGTGAATTAAATTGTGATTTTCAACGAATTTTTAGTGACAGCATGGAGTTCGACGCATTTTGAATTTTTAGCATTAAAATTGGCAAATGTGGCGACTTAGCCCCCTAAGGACACAGGTGAACATGTTATATTTATGTTAAGGGTTTTCAAAAGGCGCCTAGGGTTAACCAACTTAGGGGCAAGGGAAAAAGTACAATCTCCTGTTTTCCTGCACCACAAACCAGCTCTTTGATAGTGTGGGGCCTGATTACTTGCGTGATTAACAGAATAATTACACATCGTTTCTTGTGATTCGAGTTTACTGTAAAATTATATATCATATCTTAGCATCCATACAATATTTGAATTTGTTAATGGCTTTTTTGTTACTTTTACCGGCTGATTCATGTTCACCTTTTTCTTAACGGGAAAATAATGTACATATAACTGGCTGCAATGAGTGCCTCAGAATTTTTTAGTCTCATATTCTTCTAATCTGCCTGCTAGGTCAGGTGAATGCGTGGAGATTAATTAATTGTAAGGATCTCTATTATAATTTTTGTTTATATATAATTTACAGCATATGACTGTAAATCATCCTAAATTGCATAGGACTAAGTACAATTGGGATTAATTGTAAGGATCTCTACTATAATTTTTGTTTATATATAATTTACAACATATGATGGTAAATCATTCTCCTGGATTGGAGTTTGTACTGGAAATTGTATAGGACCGAGTACAGTTGGGATTATTTGTAGTGTCCAAGTTCTTTTAAACTTGTAGGAATTGACAAGCATTCCATAATTTGTTTTTATTTCATTTCTATCAGGTGCTTGGCACAGATGAATTAAATGCTTACCTGAACAAATATCGCTTGGAGCTAGATCCACACCTCGAGACTCTTGTTGGAAGGTATTACATACATTTTTTCATTTATATTCAGTTATCTTGTGGTCACATTCTTTTCCTTATTGTTCTCAATTGCAATCTCCTAAATCATTGTTTTTAATTTTTTGCCCTTCTTTCTACAGGCATAGTAGGAAACCTTGGTCAAAATTTATCAATTCTGACAATCAGCATCTGGTTTCTCCGGAGGTTCTGATATGCGGCTTAATACTGTTTTCATTTTAGTTTAATGTTTTTCCAACTTTTTTAATTCTCGAGGGATATAGTGTTTGTTGATTACATTGTATGGTTGTTAAGGATCTTTTATGTATGCAGGCTCTTGATTTTCTAGATAAGATTCTTCGTTATGATCATCAAGAAAGGCTTACTGCAAGAGAAGCTATGGTAGGTTTCTAATGTTGTTTTCTACAACACATTCTTCTATTGCATATATGTGATAGTGATATCTGATCAAAAGTTTCTTGTAAAATTGAAGCATGTGAAGATTTTGTGCTTGACCTGCTCCACCGTTGTTTTGTTATTTTTTTGAACATGTTTTTTTCTTATTTCTTTAGATCACGGTGGTTTGTGCACAGTTTTTCCCCAATTATGCAATGAAAGATTTTGTGCAATTTTTTTTCCATCTATGCAAGGAAACCATGTAATATAACATTAATAAAACAATGTAAATCAGACTTTGTACTAAGTTTTTTAGCATCTCCCTTTTCTGCCAAAGCAAGAGCAGGAAACATTATCGATTGAGCCCCATATTGATAGAAACAATATACATATATGTCTGCAAAGCTTAGCTCATATCTGAGTTGCGAAATCACCCTAAACCTTATGGGAACTCAAAGGAGACGAGCCTTTTTTCGAACCTTTAGAAGTAATGTTGTATCTACTGTACAATGGTATTGCAGTGCTGTCAGCCAATAAAAAACCAGAGCTAGCAAACCAACCTTATACATAGCTATACCTACCCAAAATGACTATATTTCAATATAGAGGACTGCAGAAAATATTGAGATTCAACAGCTGATGCAGAACCGTAGTCATCTTGCAAACTTTCAATCCTTCATGTCCCTCTTATCTGTCACACCTATGCATATACCATGGCAAGGCCAGTTCTAGCTAGCTTATGTTTTCTAGAAAAAACTTGAAAATTCATCCAGCGAGTAAGAATTTTTGAGCTCCTATGCACAAGTTGTAGAGCAGAAGGAATTGGTTCTTCCTAAGTAGCATTCCTCATTATTATCAAGAGATCATTTATAATTTGTGGTCTCTATAAAGTTGTGTTCTAGTCCAATATATGTATAAGGAGAATGTGAAATAAATCAAAGAATAGTTTTGTTGATAGGCCACACTTGATCTTTGCCACCTTGGTTTGCCACCCTAGAGGCTGCTTTGAATTCGTGACCTGTAATATTTAACTCTCAAGACAGGCAGGTTTATACTTTATAAGAATCAAAGACCAGGAAATGTTTCTACTGGAGAAGCAATCTGCCTGATTTGAGTTCCACGGCCTTGTGGTTATCAAACACTTTCTTGGAAAACATATAGCCTTTAAAGCCTAGGAAGGGAACCAATCCAACCGGAAACAGAGTGACAGTGACAAATCCTGTTCCAGCCAAGGTCCCATCCATGTCTGAATCCCTGTAATTTCCAACTTGAGGAGAAGAATCTAGTTGTCCCATGCTCCAGATTCTCTCCAGATCCCTGAATCAGATAATCTATAGCATTACAAATAACATCCATCATGAAAATTGGTCCCCTGATACCGGAACAGATATTTGTTGAAGGAATTTTGCCCCTAATACTTAGCTTCCATGACCATCTTTGCTAATGAAGCCGAAAATTTGCTTGGACAAAAACCATCTCTTGTGTCTTTAGGTTAATAAGCCCCAAAGCCACACTCACCACCTCAACGATGTACACATCTCAAGAGACACGCAGTAAACCTCTACATAATCAACTTTTGGAGTCTGCAAAAGGACTTGTGTTTTCCTGTTGCATATGCAATGATAACAAAATGGATTCAGAAATACCAGAAAACACTAGCATTATGAAACCCATTTCCGGTAGGAATGACTTCAATCTGTAATTGTGCCGATTGTCCCAAACTGTGTCTTATGCTCCTGAGGCAGCACAAAATAATCAGGACTACCAGAGTGCATGCTACTGGTTGCTCATTAATATTGGGGGAAGAGCAGAATCGTCATCAAATTGAACATTGACCACCTAACAACAATAAAGAAGAGAAATTTCTATAACCTGATTGTGTACCTAGCTACATGAAGTAAGCATCCCCTAGCATCATCAACAGCTATAACAGAAGCTGCATGATGCCGACTTCCCTGACTTGCATTCCTTTTTGTTGTGATTAAAATTTCAATATTTTTGTTTGTTTGTTCACTACATCATATCCTGATTTTCGCTAGTTCCTTTATTTTTGTCATCTGCATGGGTAATATTATATTTTTTTGCTTCCTTTCTTTTCTCATTTTGTTTTTCCCATATATGCTTGCAACGCTGCTTGCCATCTTGTATTAAGATATAATTCCAAATATTATTGATTCTTAGATTTGATGGCCCATGTATTGGAATTACGAGCAGGTGTATATATTATGATCCGCATTTTTATCGAATTGTTTCTGTGGGCTCATCTTTGACTAGCCTTTAGCCTCTAGGTTTCTTGTTCTTGAGGTTTCTTGGTAAATGTGTTTCTTCATTAGCTTGAAGGATCTGGTTAGGTCCAAGTTGAATTTCGCTTCTTTCTAAAAATAGTTTATGTAACGATGTATTGTGAAGTTTTTGTTGCGTCCAAGTTCATATGATCCTCAGAATTGTCTGTAACTTGAAATTATTTGACAGTTTCATCTGTTGCAAGTGACTGGATTATTTTTATAATGTATCAAGAAACAAATTGCCTTATCATTGCCTAAATTAATTTAATAGCCTTACCTATACTCTTCCAACTTGCAGGTCCACCCATACTTCAATCAAGTCAGAGCTACAGAGGCAAGCAGAATTCGTACTCAATAAGATTAATTCACATCAGTTGTGTTTCAGGTTTCAGGTTTCTTAGTTTTGTTTTCCAATGAGAAGTGGGAGATTTGCTATTTGCTTTGTATGATAGTTTAAAAGGCCTTTCTTACTGGCTGTTTTTTCCTTGCAGTGTTTTTTTGTGATATGAAAAAACAACAATATCCTTTTGTGCTCCTACATATGCAGTAATCAGTTGGCTATTTAGTGTGTTATCTCTTGGTATCCCAGTGGGACTACACTCCTTTGTTTTCTGCTGAAAGTTTTGAAATGAGCATAGTTTCAAAGAGTGTATTAGATTCTTTGCACTTTAATGAATTTGTGACCCTTTTCTCTTAAGTAATTAGGGTTCTACCCCTTTTGCGTATCTTTGCGTAACTTCTTCATTGTTTTTTGTGATCCACAAAGCTCTGCCATTTTCACATTTTGAAGTCATTATGGACAGTGAAATATGCATGAATGCCTACTTTCCATAAGTAGTATTAGCAAGAAATGAAATAAAATATTGATTTCTGATTTTTCGTGTCAAATTGCATTTTTTAACCATGAATTTTGTGATCTTGCAAGCAATGATAAAGTCATCTGTTGCAAGTACAATGCTTGGATATTTGGATTATATCTCAAAGATTGTCTGAACATTTTCCTGGTTTTGGCTATTGGCAAAATTTAGCTGTAGACAGCTGCCAAAAATCTGTTGTTGGCAGGAGTTAAAATTTTGTATATTCGACATTCAAATGTTTTTTATGAACTGCCTGGTGTATGGCTCTTCACCTAGCTGGAGGTGAATCAGTTTCGTAATTTATATTTTCCTATTGGGACAATATTTGTATGTGTATAATATGAAGTTGAATAGGGACTTTGCTGTGCTCTGATGTTTTTCTCATCAATGCAATAGACTTTGTTTCTGTTAATTGGTGATTTTCCCGACAGATCTGTGATTCTGTTTCTTGGAGTCTTTGGACCAATTCTGTTGTGCTGTAAATTTCCTTAATAAATGACCCTTGAGCATGTGATGGATCTTTTGAACTTCGTTGATAGACCACATATATACACTTCGAAAAGCAAGCCGCATTCATATTAGTTTATAACATCTTAAGGGATGACTTTTTGTGCCTTGCTGTGTCAATGCGTATCCAAATTTCAGTCTTTGTGGGATAAAGTGTAACATGTGGAGCCAACAACCAAAACTTTACCAGACTTAGAACCATACAAATCGAGAAAAATTTTAGTTTGAGCGTGCAAAGTGAAATCTTAGCAAACAAGTGCAAAAAATTATGTCAGTAAGTTAATTATTAATTGATGGAATGAAATAATAGTGAAATCTAGAAAGCCTGTATAATTTTAGTAAATTCAGAAGCGATATAGTTGGATTTTTAATCATGGTTTAGATATTGAGAAAATAGCTGACTCTGCTTTTGACAGTCATACAATAACATTTTGAGCATTATTTGTAATTCCATTAATCACTATTTCAGGATTAATCTGGTGGTCATTTAGCAAAGGTGAAAGTGTTCCTAAAGTTGAAAATCAATAATAAATTGTAGGGCTAACTCGAGAAGAAACTAGCTCTATATATTTTTGAGTCATGGCAATCCTACCAGCATTTTAGCCCCTTGTTTTTCTTGGCATTGTATTTCCTGAAGTAACATTTGTAATTTACACAATCGCTGAAAATTTATGGGCAAAAAGATTTTTTTTAATCAAGTGTAAAAGTGATATACTAAAGTTGAAAATCAATAATGAATTGAGTTCACAACTCGGGAAGAAACTGGCTCCGAACTGCCATAACTGTTGTTATGATGGAAAAGGCAATACCATTTGCATTTTGCCCCTTGATTTTTTTGGCGTTGTATTTCTGAAAGTACCATTTGTAATTTAAACACTGGCTGAGAATGTGCGTCAAAAAGATAACCTAAATTAGAGTTGCAACTGCTGTGACTTACTGCTGTGACTAGTGATATTTACTTAATATAGACTCTTAATTATATGGCGAAAGCTGAATGACGTGTTCAAATTTTATTGGCATATATTTAATGCTTTATAAAATATTTTCACACTTTAGTATTCGTTACTATGTTTTAAGTTACTTTTATAACACGACGTTTAAATTTCTATTTTTGTTTTGGTTTTCAGTTTATTTTTATAACATATTTGTGGACAAGGTGTTGTAAATAAGTTGTAAAGCACTTCTTCAATGATGTTTAGTTAGTGATATTTTCAAGTAACATTTATGATACCTTACAGAGTTTTTAAATTTTTTTCAATTTTAATTTTTTTGTCGTGTTGTTCACGGAGTCATTTTTATGTCATTCTTGTGTCGTACATGTAATGTTTTATTGCTGTCATTCTATGTGCATATATTTCTCAATATTATAGCGAGCAATTTTTTGGATTTAATGTACATTTTATATAGTTTTACTGATAAGCTATGTTGGATTAATAGAAGCTTATTGGATTCTCTAATGTCTGTGTTTAGTTAGTGATATTTTCATGTTACATTTATGATACCTTGAGCTTTTTCTCAAATTTTCAATTTTATTTTTTTTGTCGTGTTCACGGTGTCATTTTTATGTTCTTTTGTCGTACATGTAACGTTTTATTGTTGTCATTCTATTTGCACGTCTTAATCTTATAATGAGTAATTTTTTGGATTTAATATTTTATATGGTTTTATTAATAAGTTATGTTGGATTAATGGAAGCTTATTAGATTCTCTAATGTCTTACTCTTTTACTTAAAAAATTGTTGGATATAATTCATAATTGTAGTTATTATAAAACAAACATTCATGGTACATATATCATATAAATATAATGAAAGCTCAAAGAAAAACAATTCACAAATTTATTCCATGTAGCATTATCTATTTAGATAAATAACAACCCTAGCTTAAATTTGATAGTATATTAATAATAACTCTTTTCCACAATATATCTCACTTGCTAACCCTATGTTCTTATATAAATAAGAAATGAGGCCAAGGATAGGGTTTTAGAAAGATACAATTCCTATTATTAATATTTATAAATTAAGGGAATATTTAATTAATAATTTTTTCTAATAACAAGTTATTGAGAAGTGTATCAATTAGTACTTATCAATGATTTATATACAAATGAATATTACAAGTGCATTTTAAACCATACAAAAATAAAAAGAGGACAAAGGAAGCATTGAACTATTCCCTTTGACGATACATTCCTTCACTTTAAAAAAATATTGAGTTTTACAAATTGCGTTTCAAGTAAGGACTTTGTAAAGATGTTTGCATTTGGATTATCTGTTTGATGGTATTTGCGATCACCAATGATATCTAGTATTATTTGTTAGATATAAATCATATGAATTTAAGTGTGGTTTGTGTGTTGGTCTTCGTTGGGTTGTGTGTGGATAACATTTTGATTATCACACGAAAACATTATTGGTTGCGCTTGCGAAAATTTGAACTCAAAAAGCATGCATCGATTCCAAATTGACTCATGATCGGTAGTGACATCTCCATTATATTTAGTTTCTATAGTAGACAAAGCAATGGTACAATGTTTCTTACAAGAGCTAGTCATAGGGCTTGCCCTAAGATGATATATGTATTCTATGGTTGGCTTGCAATTATTTGGGTTTCTTAATCATTATTTGTGTAAATTGACAATTACGGTTTCACAACTAGAAGTTTAATCAGTTTTTGAGGTTTTTTTACATGACTTGTACTCAGTCCCATAACTAGTAGTATTGTGAAGATACCTTATGATATGTTTTGTAACTTGCTAATGGGTATCATGGGGACTTGGTAGAAGCTTGACATAAGATTCATAGTAAAAGGGAGATTAGGACGAGTATAAGTCAAGTATAAAAGGCTTTCCACCAATTCACCGTAGAGTGTACCATCAACAAAAGGAGAACATTTTGCAGAATGCTTGATTCCAAATTGAAAACGAGTTGGTGTAGACTTCTTGTCCTCCATGATGAAGCGATGTAGGTTGTTGAGCATATTTGGAGTGACAAAAAAATCAGTGTTAGATTGTGTAATCTTTATTAAATGTCTTTTTACATCAAGAATATGTTTGGTGGAATTCCGTGTAATGATTAAGTTGTCAACATATAGGACAAAAATCAAGGGTTGAGCATCTACTTTCTTAGTATACACTAGGGTCTAAAGAATTGTAAAACCATAATTGATTAGAAACATGTTCATTTCATACCAAACTTGAGGACCTTCTTTAAAGTTGTTCAAAGACCTTTTCAATCTACACATGTACTTGGAATTCTCGATACTTATGGGCCCATTGGGAGATGTATTTTTTTTTCTTTAAGTCTATGTAAGAAGGTACTTTTAACATCCATTTGATTGACTTCCCACCCCTGGGTTGTAGTGAAGGAGAGTATCATCCTAATGTAATTCATCTTGGTAATTAAAACAAATGTTTTGTGGTAATTAACACCTTCAACATGTGAAAAACTTTTTACCACAAACCTAACTTTGTATCAATCAATGGACCCATCTGCTTCATACTTAGTACAATACATCCACTTGCACCTCTTTATTTTTCTGTCTTCCAAAAGTGGAACCAAGTCCTAACTTTTATTCTTCTTGAAAAAAAGTTTTGCCATAGTTGTTTTCCATTTAGGAAAGCCTTGTGACAAGTCTTTGGATATTGACTCATTGTGAATTGTGCCAAGTATGCAACACCAAAATGATGTTTTGATCTAGTTCTACACGGATTGCTAGGATCCCTTGCCCATGCACCAACATCGTTGCAAATTATGAAAACCCATTTTGGTTGAGATTGTGTTGGTTGTACATATGCATTTTGAATGGCTTGTGGCACTAGTAGTGGATGAGTAGGTTGCCCCTCCCTTGCGACTCATCATCTGAACTGTAGTGACTCCCTGAATGAAAGTCATCTAAACTACCTTGTTATTCATAAGAGACATCAGAGGTTATGTTCAGATCGGTAGAAACTAATAAAGGAGGAGAAGATATTGGCTCATAAGCATGTGATTGTTCATTAAACAACACTCCTTACTGATAAAGCACTTTAGTGGTGCTCGAAACAAGACCAAAATACAAGGACAACCTTTCTTTTTTATTGCTTTGTGCTTATCATATGTAATATGTATTTGTGCATTACATCCAAAAATCTTGAATTTAGAAACATCAAATTTGACCTTTAGACCATTTTTCATTAGGGGTCATTGCTTGCACTACTGAGTGGGGAGTGCAATTTTGAGTGTAGTTTGCACATTGGATTGCCTCTACACAAAATTGATGAGTCAAGTTTTTGGAATGCACCATGCAATTGGCCATTTTCTTCGGTGTGTAATTTTTGTGTTCATCGACACCATTCTATTGAGGGGTGTAGGGCACAATATGCTGAAGTTGAATGCTTCATTATTCACAGAAGTTGATCATTTGATTACCGACAAATTCTCCTCCATTGTTTGCTCTAAGACACTGAGTTTTTCTCATTGATAGGTTTTCAACAAGGGCTTTGAAAACACTGAAATGCTAACAGACTTCACTTTTATTTTTTAGGTAGTAAACCCATGTTCTACGAGAGAAATCAGCAATGAACATGAGCATATATTTATGTTTTTGAAAAGAAACAAGGGAGCGACATGAGATCACTATGAATCAACTGTAATTTGCCACTAGCCCTCTAAGATTTGCTTTTGGCTAAATGCACAACCTAGAAAAACTCTATCTTAAAAAGAAACTTTCATTAAACCAAGAACCATGTTATGCTTAGTGAGATCTATCACAACCTCAACAATTTGAACTTATAAATTTCAAATATACGAGGACATGTCAATCATTTTTTCATAAAATATTTACTTATAAGGTACCATTTGATCTTAACATTTGAATGATTTGCCTTATAATCACACCGATTATAATTGAGACAAAGCAGAACTTGTTTGGGTCATACTGACCATAGAGCAGAGAATAATTATTCATAACAACACTTACAATCATTCTAATAGCTTACCTATATTATCAGTGTATCAAATAAAATTCAAAATTTAAGCCATGATGGTTCATCCTTTAGTTTTTACTAAGGTTAGTTAATAATAGGTATACAATTGTTGGCAGTCACACCCTTGTTGCTCCTTAAAAATTTGCCATATTATCTTATCAACGATACATGTTTTCTCCCATGTATTCTTCCATAATTCCTTTGGGATCTCTATCCGAAACTTCAAGGTACTATGACCACATGTGACACCCTCAAGGAATTCATTTACACGTTAAACACATAATCCCTTATTTTCCTACAAAGGTCAAGAATAATATCTATAAAATTTAACCAATATATGTCATACTATAAAGCAATGCAATACATAGAAATATTCTATAACCAATTATTTAAATTTAATAAGGACTCCATCCTAATTCTCCAACATTGAAGAACAACTTTAGTTTATTTAACAAGTCAGCTACTTGCTATCCAAGTACCCCTTGGATATCATACAATTAGGGTTTAAAGTTTACTCCTTCTGCACATCTATAATACGTGCAAAGAAATCGTATTAACACTTTTAAATTGACCATATACCATGATCATTAATGGCTCTTACGGTTTCCTTAAATTCTTCATAGGCTCCTAAAGGTGGATTAGCCTTATATTAAAACATAAATTAAGATTACTAAATTTCACAAGCTACTCAACTTACACACAATTTAAATTAGGGGCAAAGAACTTACTTCCAAATCATAACAATGTGAGATATAATCTCTTTGATAAATCTATTCAATTTTCATACTTAAAGAGTGGAACAATTTAGTTTTCATAGATATTAAACCTTGATTTTATATGAAATACTAGTCTTGTACACTTGACGAATACCAATCATGGCTCAAGCTTTTAGTTTATGATTCCATTGTTGAAATGGTTGGGTTCACCATATCATTGTGCTTAATTGCTTATCTTATAGTCTGATCCTAACATTCTAATGACACAAATCACATGTAGCTTATAGTCTGTATAAACCTTGATTTCAATCTTGCATAGACAATTACAGATCCTCAACACCGTTTTAACCTACAAAACACTAGCGTTTCAAACAATCAAATTTGCAAATCTCTCGATATGTATGGGTCAACCTATTTTTCTTATTTAACCCTCATGTGAAATTATTTCAAAAGATATGTTATAAATACAAATCGAAAGGTCATTCATTATCCATCTAGAGAATCTAACAAACACCTCTCAAGCTCACACTGCACTACTAAAAATCATTTGCACAATTAAGCTATACTGCGCTATTTTTCTCTATTTCCAAATCAATCATAGGATCAATCTTCTTACAAATTTGAAGCATTCAAAGAGCAACTCATGAGCAGTATTTGTCAAGTTATAAATCAAATCTTTTGATATACTTGCATATAACATATTACACAATTTTTCACACATAACACCACATAAGGGGAAAAACTAAATTGGTCTGAGTCTCTCTTCAGAGTATATGGCTATGTATGTAGCACTTATTGATAGAGGGGTCTTTGAAACCATCTCAACTTCACTTGAGCCCACTAACCCCTATTTTTAAGGTGACATGCCCTAAATTGGAGGAGCTAGGGTTTTGATCTGAACTAATAACCTGAAAAGCGACAATGAAACCTAATAGGTGCAACTGGGTGTTTAAAAAAAGGATCTATATTCTGAGCTGAATATAAGCATAAAAATTAAGACAAAAACATCAATGTTAATGTCTTTAGTAAGACACTAGTGTTCCAATTGACAAAAAACTAATTTCTAAAATTTGATGAATCAAGGCAAATCTTCAAACTCTTTTTTTCCGCACTTGCACTTGTCAGATTTGCCTATGCAACATTGCATAAGCTAAGTGTTATTTCTCTTTCACATTACTACTTTCATAATAATGTTTGGCACTGTACTTTTCTATATTTAACATACTCTCAAATTTAGTATATTTATCAGAATATTATAAATTTGAATTATTTGACCTGCTTTACCATAACTTATCCAAAAATTGATTAGGCTATTCCCCCTACCCATAAATCAAAAAAGAAGGGTTAAATATTTTAGTGAACCCATTTTTTTTTGGTAAATTGCAAGCCCTAATTTTTCTAAGGTTTCCTTATAAAATATTGTCCTCCTAAGGTTTCAAATCTAATTCTGATTTCCTTATCATGTTGGATTATTTGTTATCATTCATGTCTCTTTTTTCTTGTTCTCATCTTAATCTATGGAATATTTCTGTATACCTATAAATTAACTCAATCTATTATCCACTATTAATTCCCATTACTAATTACTAACTAATATCACATCCCTAATATTACTAACATCTCCTTTACATTCTACACTCATATCTTAATCTTACACCTCATCCCATATCAATTAATCACCTACTAATATTCACTCATCACCTTCTTATCACATCACTTAACCCCCTAATCAATATTTTTGAATTTTGAATTTATCCTCCATCTACCACCAACTACCCCAACTTCCTCTCATACTAACCCTTCTTTTAATCACCAACCAAATCATAAAGGTTTACCAATGAATTGCTGTAATATCAGGGAGTTAGGGGAAATAAAGTTTTTAAGTATGGGAAGTAAATAAAAGATTAAAAATCCAAAAAATCAATAAAATTCAATATTACACATAAAAATAAGGATTAGAATATAAAATATAAAATAATACGATAAAGCTAAGATTAAACAATTAAAATGAAGCGAGAAATGATTGAAATGGGAGATGTTTATAAAAGCTAAAAAGGGGAAGGAGAACAAGATGTTTAGATTGAGGGATAAAGAAAAGTTATGAGAATATAAGAGTGAGTTGAAAGCAAATGAGACAAGAGTGGAAAGAGCCTAAACACTTGAAAAACATGAAGACAACACTAACAATAAAATAGAGGAGAAATAAGAATTACTCAAAGTTAAGATCATTTTTCGATAAGATTAATGATTGGTCTCCAAGATTGGTTTAGCTCAAGGCCACCATCTTTGTTCAAGTTTTTATTGCACTTTTGAATTTCTATTTCTTTTCGTAGATGACATTTGAAGAAGTTGTTTTCTATCATCAACACCTTGATATTCTCAGTATAGATATGATGTCAAGTTTTAAAGGAATGTTCACTTAAGGCTGATTTAATGACTCTTCCCCTATTTATATATGCCACATGTTCATTGACCCTTGTGTTGATGAAATGACCTGTTTCTCTCATGTATGAAGTTCCACAAGAACAATCAATTTTTTACACTTCACTTCTCAGGATTAGCTCTAACTAGCCAAAGACAAATTAGAGCCAACCTTGAGAGGTAGAGTGTACAAAATTGTTTTTTCTTGTAGGACTTCACACATAGGAGAAACATGTCGCTCCATCAATACAAGGGTCAATGAATATATGGCAGATATAAATAAGGGAAGAGTCGTTGAATCAACCTTAGCTGAACATTTCTTTAAAACTTGACATCATATTTGTAGTGAGAATACCAAGGTGATGGCCATAGAGGATAAATTGTTAAAATGTTGCCTAAGGGAAGCAATAGAAACTAAAAAGCACAATAACAACCTGAACAAAGATGGTGGCCTTGAACTAAACCATTCTTGGAGACCAATCATTAATCTTATCAAAAATTGATGGTCTTAACTTTGAACAATTCTTATTTCTCCTCTCTTTTCTTGTCAATGTTGTCTTCATGTTTTTCAAGTGTTTAGGCTCTTTCCACTGTTGTCTAATATCCTTTCAACTCATACTCTTATCCTCTCATAACTTTTATTTTCTTGTTCTCCTTTCCCTTTGTAGATTTTTTAGACATCTCCCATTTCAATCAATGATTAAATTATTTTTATAGTTCATTACCATTTCTCACTTCATTTTAATTGTTTAATCTTAGCTTTATCATATTATTTTATATTTTATATTCTAATCCTTATTTTTATGTTCAATGCTTGATTTTATTTAATTTTTGGATTTTTAATCTTTTATTTACTTCTCCTATACTTAAAAATTTAACTCCCCAACTACTTGATATTACAACACTTCATTGTTTATCTCTTTTATTAGTAACCTAAATCTACAATCTAAACATTCTATTCTCTATCCCTGATGATTTTTCATGGAGTGTGACCCGAAACATCAAGGTAAAAATTCTTACACAGTTCTAACTAGAAATCTATTGGCACTAATTTTTTGATCACATCTAATTAATGGTTAATTATACTTGTGTGTGTGTGGAAAATTTTAAATCATTTTTAGCATAATATTTTTTGGATTGTTTATTTGTCACTCAAGGTTAAAGCTGTGTATGACTCCCCTTCCACTCATAGGGTGAGCTTAGGGATCAGAAATAATTAATAAAACACCCACTTTTATTTTATAGGAGTAATGTGATGTGGATTTGATCACCACACACTTTTCATAATCTTAGGGGATTATGATGTTGATTTCACCACCATCCACAAGATCACACTCCATGTTTTGATGAAGTATAAATATCGAGGACATCTGTCCTAAAGCTAAACGAAACTCCTCATACAAGATTTTATGAAGTGAGGAGGTAACACTCCAATACTCAAGCATCATACAACACTTTACATGGACTTAGGCCCTGCTATACCATAAGGTATATAGGGGACTCCCTTAAAGAGCCTATACAACTTAGAATAAGACTATCAATCGCAAACAACTTCCAATGCAGAGTAAAGAACATTCTCAAAGAACACTCATCACATACAAATAGAGGATGAGGGCTGGGAGACCAACCTAGGCATCACTCTACGTGAGTAGATCGGTGGACTAGTTATTGCATTTCACACCCTTAATATACTAGCGTAGGATTGTCATATTATGTGATCTTATTTTTGTATTATCAATACCAATCCTGTTTGTAAATCTATAACCTACACCAAAAAAAATACCCCGTCTGAATCAAAATAAGGTTTATACATTAACCCTATTGTCCAACCCTACATTAATAAAAATCATCATCACATCATTGCATATACGTCCCTTTCACCTCATAAGAATTAACCAAATCATATCTTATCACTCATTAAATCTTATAAGCTTGTTTGAAATCCAAATTACACTCACCTATTTTACATAGTCAACCTTGTTACATAGCCAAACTCACCATTCATAAACATACATAGTCAAACCCTATCTTTGTCAACCCATCCTTGAGAAAATCTTATCTAAACTCTTATTTGAGATAGTCTTACCAAAATCAACCTTGATTAAGAATAATCATAACCTAGTCAAACCTAGTCAAAACATATCCATGCTAGCATAGACCTAGCTCCCATCAAACCAACCAAGTCAAATCAAGTCACAAAATTACCTCACCATCCAATTTATTCAAACCTAGGGTTAGTATACCCTACCCATCTTAACCAAACTAGCTCAACAATCCACATTCCATTTTATTCAAAAATACCTTATCCATAGTCACTATCTCATACTTTATATTATAAGTCAAACCACCCTTGGTCAAAGTAAGATTATTCATCAATATCCCCTCATATCATCTCATTTAAAACCCATCTTAGTTCATTAGACATCAACATCAAGCTGGTCTAAACTCGCAAATGACTTAGGGTTATAAAAACAAGCAATAACAATGACCTTGACAATATTCTAGGAGGTGAGCAACATCATAATGATGGAGAAAACCTTATCGATGGAGACACACATCATTAAAACATGAAATATAACTTATTGAATATTGATCAGGGGATAAGTCAATTATAAGGATAGATCTATGAGAATAGGGATGAATTATTGGCCCAACTTATCAAAGTAGGAGCTAGATTTCCTCCTGATTATGATCGAGACAATTTAAATACCATTATCGAAAGCCCTGAATGGGAATGACCTACACCTAGTCATAACCACAATCATTTTGTAAAAAAATAAGAACAACCCAAACTTGAGTCTATAAATATTAACCACATTAAGATTGACAAAGGGAAATCCATCTTAGAAGACCAAGAAAAACAATACCACAAACAAGTCCTACTTGAACAAATTAACCAAATTTACCAATAATTGGCCCCTCTTGCATCCCAAATAAAAATAACGACCAATAAGGCTCAAACTCCTATAAAACCACCTAATACGAATCCACCTCCCATAATTCAGAGTCCAAATAGACTCGATCCTCATTTCACATCACCTACCCCACTTTTGATCCCGTGATTGCCCAAAAATGGAAAAAAATAAAGGTTACTCTCCAAGGGAGAGAGGAAGGATCACATAATAAGAAGTAAAATTTTTAATACCTTTGTCCCTATCTATTATATAAGGACTTATTATGGGTTCCCTTCTCTCCCCACTTTGAGCTGCCTAAACTTGACAATATAAGGGGAATTGAGACCCACATGAACATGTTAAAGAAATTTTCATTTCTTACTAAGAGGTCACTTAAATTGATGCATATCTACTTAGATTATTTATAATAAGCCTTAGAGGACCTACCTTGGAAGGGTTCACACATTTACCCAAGGGATATTTCACATCATTTAAGGATCTAACAAAAAAATTTATCAAATATTTATCCTAAAATGTAGAACATGAAATCACAATGTTTTATTTGCATAAAATAAAATAGAGAAATGGAGAAATCTTCTCATCCTTCTTACAAATATGTAAAACTCTTTCAAGTAGATTCCCATGCTTAATCTTTGAAAAACAACTTGCCACTATTTTCTAGTCCCATGGTGTGTGCAACTTCTAGTCCCAATCCTTAGTTAGCCATCACACTTTTACGTTCCATACCATCTCAAAATATCCACATCTCCTGGGAAACATTATTCCTTGTAAAGGCTACAAAGATACCTTAGTAGAGATGTTCAAGAAAATCAAAATCAAGAGTCAAGAAAGGACACAATGGTTATCGAGGATTAGCCTCACTAAGCAATCAACATTGTCAACATCAACTTACACTCCCAAAATGATGAGATAGCATAAAAGTCATAATAATTTTACATTATTATACATAGTATTATTAAAAATAAAAAATAAAAAAAATCATTCATCGAATGGTGAAAATGATTTCTCTGGCCCCTTGGATAAGCATGATAATGAAAATTAGTTTTTGAAATCACTATTGATATACCTTACATCTACAATCATTTCATGGAAAAAACTCATATACTTGGGGCAAACCTTGCGTCTTGTCTCATCCTCCCTTACATTCCACTTGTCCTATCATATTCATCATTCATTTATCCCATTTGACCCTAGTCCCACAGTGTGGGTACAACAATATTTTAGGGAAATATTTGGCATGGCAACAACTCTTTTGTAAAACATGTTCACGAGATCAAATAGGGGTAGGAATAAAATACCCTTGGATATTTATCCCAATCTTCCCTTCTTCTCCCTTCATTGTCACTCATGCTTCATCATTACATCAACTCATCTCTTGTCAAGTATTGTCATCTTGGATACTAAGTCTGGATTTCCTTTTACCAAGATTCCTACTTGTGTATATGTTTCCTCAAACAACACATGTATATACAGTCCTGGTCTCTTTCTATCATGATGTCCTACACTATCCTTTCTACATCCTTCATACCACAATCCCATGCCAAATATTTAACAAGTCATGCCATTTATTTTCACATCTTACCCTACAACTTACACCATAGCCTAGGGAAAAGTATCCAATATGGTTAAAACTGAATGGTGATTTTATAATACTCTATCTTTGAGATCATAGATGAAATAAAGGTAAAATCATAGTCACCTTCATCATTGTGCATGTGTGTATGTGTGTGTGATGTTTGTGATTTGATTTGTGCATGTTTTCATTATATGAATGACATTATTGAGTGTTTGTTTCTTCTTTGTAAATAGTTAATGTCATATTATGTGTTATTTTGTCTTTTGTTTTTATGTCGTCTTATGTTTTTGTGTAGTGGCATAGATTAACTATGTCATTTTGGTCTATCAAATATTAATGGTGCATCACACTCAATGTTACTTGCACATTTTCTTTATCTTTTTGTGTCAAGTCCACTATGAATTATGGTAAGAAGTTGTCATGGTTATGTATATATCATGGTGTATATTTCCTAATACTACATTAAATAGGATTGCTGATATACAAATGTATTAAGATATATCTACACAAAAATCCACATCTTTTTGTTCTTAAACATGACTATCTCACCATCTAGCTAACATCATGTCACACATATCTATTCATCTAGCATCAGACATCATATATAACCATGTCATCATAATGTATATCATCCACATCTTTATCATCACATATATCATCACACCTACATCATAATATCATAATATGCTATCATCATCTAATAGATATCACATCCAAACATCGATCATATCTATAACATGCTAAGTATAACATCATCATTGAACTTACATCAATCATATCTCTGACATGCTACATCTAACATCATCATCTACCTCACACCATCATAACCATAATGAGACTGAAGAGGCTGACATGAAACTTAAAAATCATGAGCATCATCAATATACATCCATCAGTATCATATCAAAGTACATCACATGTCACTTCATATAGTCATCATGAACATCAATAAACACATTATCTAATCTATAGTACATATAATTAAAAGTCCATATCATATAATCAAAAGTCCATATTACATAATCAAAATCACATCACACATAATTACAACCCATAACACATAACCAATGTCCAAACCATCATATACATCAAGAGTCCACAATCTCAAATCGAATCATCATATATATAAATCACTGTCCATGAATACATACAAAAGGGTATATATAATTGCATCATGGATGTCCATGTGCTAAAAATACAAAATCCAAAATACATCAACATATCACATTTAGATTTGACTATCTAGAGGTGCTGGTAGCCTCAAAAGTGGATGCACGGAATATTTAAAAGACTTAGACCTCATAAAACTTATAATGTGATTGATCTCTTTAAAAGATAGAGACCTCTGACCTACTGACACAACCTGCTCATACAGTGTCCTCCAATATTATGCCTCTACACCAACCCTAGTTAGCTGCCTACCCAAATTTCACAAACCCTTTGCATCCAAACCTTGCTATGATGTATCCCTATTTTATAGCGCTATCTATAATGCGACTAAAAAATGAGTGTTGTTTGTCTATAATGATAATATCTTTTTATCTCTCTCTACAATGTCTCTATCAATGGTATACACCTGACATATAAGACTTATTATCTAGAAAGTCTTGGCAGTGATATCCTCCTCTAACTGACTATTAAAGCCTCATCTTCAATTGAACATGTATGAGAAGGACCATCCTCATCAGTATGAGATGGCCCCACCAAATCCTTAGTCACCACACCCTTATTATTTGTGACTACCGAGGGATATATATAATAAATAATCATCTCTCTTTGTCATAATAGTCATTTGTTTAGGATATAGCCCTACATAATCTAGAGTGTCTAGGATCTCACACTTAGGGCACCCCTTGCTTATCCTCATCCTGATCACCACTCAACACACATACTTTCTAGTCCCCTATCCTCCTTTGTCTCCTCTTATATCTACATCTATTTGTGTCAGGATCCCATCTACACCTCCATCTCTCCCTGGCTGAATGATCTATGCTTACTGACTCATATATAGTTTTATAATATTTTTAATGGAAAATATTTGTGTATAGTCATTGTGGTGGAAAGGATCAATTCACAAGGGTGATATCCATAAACCTCAAAATGTTTTTTTCTTTAAATTGACAATGGAGATTGTAAATAATTTTTAGATAGTTTTTTCAATTGACCACTGACCAAGTGGCAAAAATGGAAGGTTGATGTAAAACATTAGGTTTGTTTATTTATTGGGACAATGAATGTCTTTTTTTAATAATTCTATGTGCATATACTAGACATCGGGCATGAAAATACTATGATATAGGTTAAATAAGTTTCTATGCACAAATGTAGCAAGAGCATTTTATTTATCTAATTTTTATTATTAAAATTGATACATTTTTCTCAATAAGGTTTGTGGTTAGAAATATATGTGGATAATTGTCTCTATCCTCATCGAACAAAGTGTTAATTTGTAATGGTGAGAGACATTAACCTCAAAATGATTTTGATTATGATTTGGTTTCTTGGTCATTGGTAATGCAATATTTTATATTATTTAAGATGATAATAGAGATTTGAAAGGGGTAGTTTTCATATCTCAAAATGCATGGACTAGAGTGTGGGATATTGGGTTTTTTATTATTAATAGATAATTGGCATTGAAGTGTAGCCCAATGAGCTAGCGTGTTAGCCCTGTCATGCAAGACTGTGGTCTTACATGCTCACTCAAAGCACACAACTCACTATCGGTTCCCGTAGGTTTTGTTATGTAGTAACATTAACCGTCATATTCCTTATGTTAAACATATATTTAATTAGATATTACATAGAGAAAAAGATAAACTACTCTAATCCTAGTGTCATTATGTTCAACCACCATAATCACACAAAAGAGTGCCATGAAGTTCTGAGATTGTTATTTAGAAGAAGAAAAGATTAGTAAAGATTTCTTACTAAGTTCCAATCATTAAGTGCTCAACTCAACCTATTATAGGTACACAAATATCCACTCAACTAAACATGAACACAAGAATGGTTATAATATTCGTAAGTCATATATTATGTTTCAACAAAGTATTATCAAACAAAATCCATTATCATAGTGCTTTCCAACATGGGTATTTATACTTGTTTATCCTGACCAAGTATTTATAATAATAATGACAACAGTAAATGAACAAACTGTCTACAAGCTGAGAGTCATGGAACTCTATCAACTAGCTTCTCCTAAGGATTTGGGCCTTTGCACCCCCTATATACTCACTCTATGCTAGATCCTTACTACCATGTGTTCATATCCTTGCAGGATGGTGTAAAAATTCCAATGGATAAGGTTTGGATGACCCTTATGAATTGCTCCTTAACTGCTCCCACTTCTTATGTGCTCCCCAAGTCTTCCACTATTATTTTGATTCCTATGCTCTTGGATTCCTCATGACTAATTCTCCTTTGACTAGGTCCTCTCAGGATATTATTTCCATGCCTTAGTGCTTTCACGCCCTGAAGGTTTCATGCCATATTATTCCATGTTATGATACTTCCACACTGTGCCGGTTTTATGCCAAAATGTCAAAATACTTAGCCAAAATTTGGGGGCCAACATCACCCCACACTACACTCTTAGTCTTCCTTAGACTAAGTCTCATTGGTGGCCTCTATTAAAAAATCATTCCCCATCTGCTTGATCTACTTATTAACATTGTTCCAATGTGATAATGTGTCGATCAACTTAGTAGTTATTACCTCAATGGCCTCTTTGGTCTTCTTCATCTCCTCGAGTTGGCTAGATGTATCATTGGCCTTTTTAAGTAAATCATCTGAGGACATGCTGACATCCTTCTAGACATCTTCAAACATTAAAAATTATTTAACAACCTATCTTTGGAGGGATAAAAAATTAGCATTCAATTGTTGATGATGTGTATTGATATTTTCTTCCATCATTTTGACATCCTTGAATGCTTTGGCACTATCCCTTACTAAGAGTGCAACATAAACCATTTGCTGCCTCTGGGCTTCTTCTGCTTGGAGTCAAACCTCCAAGATCTTATTTAGATGTGCCAACCATTCAAAAGTCCCATCCAAAATGGGGATAAATTCCCCAACTCTTTCTAGGGCACACTTGCAAACTTTAACTACCTCGGTGAATTGCTCTGCTATCTCCAATCCCTCATTTCTCGATATGGGCTGCTCCTTGAAACACTTCAACAAAAGGTTCACCATGGTTTTTAGTTTGTCTATGACATCCCCATTGAGAGGTATGCCATTCACTAGCACTAGCTCCTGGCCTAAAATTATCTTACATACATTTAATGTTTTAATTTTTGCTTTACCTGTTGCTTTAAAGTAACCACTTCCTTAATGAGCACCTTCTTGGTGGAAACTTCCTTATTATACATACCCACTACCTGTGTATGTTTCTTCTTTGTGCTACATTCATAAGAATATAACAAAATATTTTGGTGCATGACATCCAAAGCCATCTTCATGAATGTTGTGTTTGCTTGCAGAGGGGTGATCTTTTGGGGATCCACCCACAATGGTTTGGGTAGTGCAAGATCACCAAGAACTAGAAGAATGATATCTTGAAGGAGCTCAAATGTGTGCTCCTCATTATACATGTCCAATAAAAAGGACACCTGCTTCCTTATCCATAGGGTTACATTATGGGGAATAAAGTATGGCCATAGATATAGAATCCTATTAGGGATGCTTGCTTGATAATGATTATGTAGATTGGTAGATACATCAATGGTAGGCTATTTTGTGGATATATTTGGATCTTTTCCTTTATTTAGGTCATGTTTCAAGACCTTAACCTCCATGTCAGTAGCTAAGGAAGTGCTACCGATGGCCATTCCATTCATTTTTTGTTCTTCACCATTCTCCTCTTCACCATAAAGGTTCACAATGTCAAGTGATGAGTCATAAAAGGTGGCCTCCTCCTCACGCACCAGGGTGGATGTCTTATTGAAATTGGATTTTGATGTTTACACCTAGATTGTAAGGATTTCCCACTCAAGTGTTTTGTCTATGGCTCATTGATATGTAGTTTTTGATGAAAATTTTGGGGGAGATGGCTGCAGAGTTGTTTTAGGGGGTGAAGGTGGAGTTGGAGGAATGTGTGGAGGAGAAGGTGGGGGTAGAGGAACTTGTCATGGTGGAGAAGGTTGGGGAGAAGGGCACAATGGAGAAGGGTGAGGTGGAGAAGGGCGTGGTGGAGATGGTTGGGGAGGTGAGGGTTTAGGTGGTGAGGGGTTTGGTTGTGGTGCCTACGAAGTCTTCTACCACTTTTGGGGAGCCTACAAACCACTTATGCCAGAATTATGCTCATCTTGCTTCTCCTTCTTCAATGGAGGTGCTAGTGGGAGCGTTTCCTTCTCATGTTCTATGCCCATTGAGTCCTTAGGTTGAAACATATAAAACAAATCATGTACATATTCTCCCACTAATATTTGCTTGACCTTTATATCTATCAAGTTCATCTCCTTCTTCTCCCTGTATGCCTTCTTACATGGATAAACATACATATTTTAGAGAGTATGAATCTCCAAATTGATCTTTTTTACCTCTAAGGTAATAGGCTATGCATCATAGATCCAATTCATAGAGTCAATAAAGTACCCCACTAAAAAGGCATATAATAACTTTAACCATGAAAAGAGTTCTCCAAAAGGGACCATCTTGATGCATGCAAGAGAGAATTACTATTTCACTATAAATTGTGCTTGCTCAGTGGCCAGGGGGTAAATCCTTTGGGATGTATGATTCATTCCTGAATGCCTCCTTCATCCCATCGAACCAATACTTCATTTTTATTTTATATGATGGGGTGATATGCCCCAAGTACATGATGCCTTGAATTTCTCATTAAGGGACTTGTTCTTAGGTAGCTATGCCCACTTTAGTACTCCTATGGTGTAATCTGGTACACTGATCTCATAAAAAATCATCAAAATAAAAAATACACCCCATGAACATATATGGTTGGGTATATGATGGGTCTTCTATACATTATCAATATTTTTATAGTTAAAGTACATAGCCTAATTATAATTTAAGCCCTGAGTGACTTGGTGGGCGATGTAGAGGTGAGCCATGTCCACCTCCTTCTAGTGATCGGTCTTACCGATCTTGGTCATAATGATCTTTGCTATAACCCAGAGGGTAAGATCCTGTAGGTTATTTATATGCATGGTGTGGACTTAATTTTGATATATAAGCACCATGGCTATCTTTTTAATCTCATCAGTGTTCACCAAGTCATCGACCACATCCAACCTTGAACACTGCAGTATTAACACCTTGCTTATCCTCTCAAGCATGATCTTCATATTACACCTAGTGAAATAGTGATAGTCCTCATGAATGCATGAGAGTAGGAACTTGATTGCATCCATGGGTTTTCTAAAGTATGGCAAATTGAAAAGTTGGAATAACCCTGCAACATCTAGTGCATTGAAGATCTTAAGATCATACACAAACTAGTTCTTGGTGTTTTGGCGCTTAACTCGATAATCATTCTACAATTCAACCTTGTTTCTAGGTTGATGATGGTTATAGTTGAAGATCATGCAAGTGGGTACCTTGGAGACCTAGTTCTCCATGTGTAACACTGACTCATGATACTACATATCCTCAATCATTAATGGTAGGGACAAAGACGATTGAGTCTTCTTGGATTGTTGTGTCATACATGCTTCTCCTCTTTCCACATGCTATGCTTGAATCTCTTATGTTTCTTCTTTGATGAATATCGTGTCTCCTCCAAGTACCTCCTCTTCCTTTGGTATCATAGGTAATGGATCAGTCCTTAGGGCCTTTTTCTTAGGCCACATCACCTTTCATGGAGCCCAAAGGTTTATGTGTGGCTGTCTAACATTCCTAAAAGAATACATGATAACTGTTGTAAATTTTGGCTTTTCAAGCTTAATCTCCCTCTAATGGTAGAGTTTTCCTACAAGCTACAAATTTTCCTTCTCATGGCCATGTATTGAAGTTACCCTATGTTATTCTTACATAGACAAACTTTTAATACCTATATATAGCTTTGCAATAATTCATATATTTTTCTGTGGAATCGAATGAACTTGCTTTGCTCTCAAATCTATTATTATTCACTCTTGGCTCTCGACTCTTGTAATTTAAAATAATAAAAAATTTAAAACATAACAATGAGTTATCTTTCCTTTTTATAGGCTTGAGGGAGTTAACCATATTTACTTTCCCTTTCCTTTCACCCATCACTTCTCATCATAAATGTATTTTCTAATGGCCACCACTTGTCGACCATCGCTTCTCATAATTAATGCATTTAATGATATTGTCATGTCATCTATTAGCACATTTATTGTAATTACTATCCTTTTTTGAATTAATGGCACATCCCGTCCCATGCCTTTCTTTAAAGTGGAAGATAGATGTGTCCCACACTTTTCTTAGAATGGAAGATAACTATATATTTCAAAATTTAAACTAATGGTGAGAACACCCTATCCTTAGGATATGTAGTTTGCATGAATTAAATGAATTTCATGCCCTAATTACCTTATGTGACCTAAATATCTTGCACACCCTAGGGAACTTGTATGCCTATCTTTAATCATGAATTTAAATTTCTCACCCCACACTAAAATTGAGTCGTAGTCTTCCACAAAAATACATTTACAAATTTAAAGATAATTACATTAAAGAAACATTGCATGTAAAATAGGCAATGCTTTTATTGAAAATTAAGAAATCCTAAGATAATGGCATAAGCCTTATTGTTTTACAATATTTTCGCTATTTTGAAGTGAAATATGGGCGAAACCAGCTGCCAATGTAATGCCCAGGAAGGAACTATCTATCCAACCTTTATAACTGATAAGCTCAGGTAGGTCAAATGATATGAATGATAGAAGAACCTTTCTAATGTTTCTAAAGTTTTTTAGAATGGCACATGAACCTGGAGTCGTATAACAAGATCTTCATTCCTAGGGAAAATGTTTTATGCTTTATGTGGTGGTCATGCCATGCTTTTTATTTGCACTTTTCCACAATGTAAATATAATGAGTGAGGAACCGATCTTCATCAAGATATAATAAAGTATCTAAGTGCAATTTCAAGTATAACTCATCATCCAATTGTCCTACATGCACAATACAAAGAGATGGTACCAAAAATTCAATTGGAAGACCCACCTCTTTGCCATTTATGAAATTGAATGGGGTGATTTTTTTAGGTGCTTATAAGTTGTTTGATAAGCCCACAGTACCAAAAATACCCTATCATCCTAACCAGTTCAACCAATATTACAAATCTTCATCAAGGTGGTGCCTAGGATCTTATTGAAGGCCTTGCCAGTGCCATTGGATTGAGGGTGATTTGATGTTATTTTGTGGTGTGCAATCATGAACTCATCTAGTAAGATGCACATAGTTTCATTTAGGAAATGGGTACTGTGATCACTCATGAAATTGAGTGGACATACAAACTACGTTATGATATGCTCCCAAATGAAGTGCACAATAGTGGTAGCTATATAATCTCTTGTTGGCATAGCTTTATCCCAACACGTGAGGTAGTCAATTATTATGATGACATACTAGGAACCTGTTTATCATCCAACTGAAGTGATGGGGCCAACAAAATCAATGGCCCATTTATTAAATGGTCCTAAGAGGGAATTGATTGTAGAGGCATGTCATATCATCTATTTGGTTTCCATACATGCTAAAATATGTCATACTGCTAAACATATACTTTAGCATATTGAAAAAGAGTAGGCCACTATAATCTAGCTAGTATAACTTTATGCGCATTAGCCTCTCCAACATAGTGTTCTCTAGAACTACCTTCATGAAATTTTAGAAGTACCTCAAAATTCTCATGTTTCATAACATAGTATCGAAGAACCTCATCATGACCAAGCTTGTAAAGATCCTCTCCTATGAGTTGAAAAGGTATGATGTGAATCAAGATTTATTTCTTGGCCTAAGGAGTGAGATAATCAGGCATTGAGCTAGTGGTTAAAAAGGTGGAAATATCTTCCAGCTCTTTAGGTACATGAGTAACACAAAATATTTGAACATCAGGTAAGTCATCTTCAATAGCATGTGGTGGCCGTCCAAACTCAATTTGAGATAGATGGTGAAGTCCATAATTGGATTTTCTAGGTTTGACCATGACAAAAAATTGAAACTCTTGAAATGACACTATCAAGTGACAAATTTATCCATGTAGCACAAGTTTGTTTAATAAGTATTCAAGGTCTCATGGTCTGTATAGAAGATAAATGATGCTACCAATAAGTACTATTGGAACTTCTACAGAGCATAGACCATCGACAATGTTTCATGATCCGTAGAGGTGTAATTCATCTTAGCTAGAGTGAGTTTTCTACTAGTAAAGTAGATTGGATGATCAAGGTGACCTCCTAGTTGTGCAAGAATTACACCAACTACCATTTTATATGCATCAACATGGGCGTGAAATAGTCTTGTCCAATCAAGAAACTAGAGGATTGGAGTGATCACCAACTTGTCTTTTAAGGTCTCAAATTCTTCTTGATAGGAGAAAGTTCATATAAAGTGCTCGATATGCTTTAGAAGTTCATCTAAGGGTATGGTAATATTTGCATATCCATGAATGAATTTTTTATAGTAACTTGTATGTCCTAGAAAGTTGTGGACCTCACACTAAGACTTGGGTGTTTGGAGTCAAAGAATAATAGATACCTTTGCTAGGTCCACCAGAAGTCCATTTTTACAAATAATGTGTCTTAGGAACACACTAAAAGGTGTAGCAAATAGGCACTTCTTTAAGTTTAGTGACATTTGTAAGACTCAACAACACTCAAGAATGAGCCTTAGGTTAGATCAATGGTCCTAATTATCCAAGTAGAATTGAAAAAACTTATGGATGAAATCCTTAAAGGCTTCAATAACTATATGTGAGAACACAACTGATGCATTTTTTAACCCAAAAGGCATGACAATATGTGCAAATAAGCCCTATTTAGTAGCAAACATCATATTTGGTTGGTCCTCCTTGGTAATATATACCTAATGGTATCCCAAAAATCCATCTCTAAAAGTATATAGCTAACATCCAACAACACATTCAAGGATTTCCTCTATGAATGGTGTTGGGAAAGGATCAATGATACAATATGTATTAAGTACTCAATAATCAATGTAAACTTGGATGCATCCAAATTTATTTATACTAATCACCATGGGATTGACCCAATTAGATTCATCAATAGTGGTGATTACTCATAGTGGACAACATACTATTAGTTTCCTCTTTGATGCATGCCCATAGATTAGGATTCATCTTATATGCCCTTTTTCTGACTGGTCAAACATTGTCAAATAGTTTGGTATGCATCTTTCCTAAGGATGGATGAACTCCTTTCATCTCTCTATATCTCCTTGGAAATACATCTTGATATTATTTTAATAGTTTTAATATTTTTGAAATTTCAATGTTAGTCCAATAATTACCTATAATAGCCATTTTAGTTCTTGCTTCGTGTTGATGTTTCATCAGATAATTTGATTGGCCTAGAGTATGGGTGTTATGCATCGATACCAGTATCATGAACAACTTGTGTGCCATAATTTGTATGAACATCCAAATGGTTTGACAAAGGGTCAAAGGGGTTGGATCCTTCATCTTCTTCTACTTGGAACACAAGATTTTGTTTCCCTAGATGTATCTCTTTACACTGGTTTTGATCAAGGAATGGTTTTGGCATGGAAACAAGTTGTGTTGATGGTTCATTGAAGATAATTGGACTTTCTTTAGGGACATCATGGATATTTCTCAGGTGATCCTCAATAATATTGGGGTCACCAACAACAGCTTTGCACATGGCCTGGAGAGTGAGGCATAAATCCATCTTTGGAGAAGAATAAGTTAGTACCAAGTTCATGTTATACTTTAATAGATTCTAGAATTGGGTACCCATGTGTCACTCTTCATGAACATACCAAGCCCATGCCCAAGTACATAAAGTCCCATAGAATGCATGCACCCATAAGTACTCTGGTAGGTAAGACTCTTCATCTCTCCACATTATCTTTTAGGCTTCTATGTGGGGTTCAGGGGCTTGTACTTTACTATAGATAATTGTTCCCTTGACTTTATTGTCATGATGGAACCAATGATGTAAGGATGAACATAACTAATCCCATTGGAAAAGTCACTCACAATGGGTTCACGACCATCTTGTAGCTGTACCATCAAATAGGTAAACTAAGGATCGAATACAGTCCATGTTAGTGTGGTAAAACTATTCAAGGTGTTAGACAAAGTCACAAACTTCCATCTATCCATAAAAACATGAAACTTCATTGAGTCTTTCTAGATGTGCATCTATCATTGCTCCCCTCATGAATTAGCTGGTGATAATGCAAATTGACTTGTGGTGTTTATAGTACTGACATGAAACATTCTCCTGACTATTAATGGTAATGCACACTCTTCCAATGAGGTCATAGTCACTATGAGCCCAATAATTATAAGCATTGCTTGTAGTGTCAGAAAGGGACTAAGTGTCTGACCATTGTAGAACACCATTAGGAGTAAGATCCCTTTGTTAATCATTCCTGAGAGTGACATTATAAATGTGGTTAATATCCTCTTCCACATTAACATGTTTTATATAAGGGGCCCCCTATGTTTTATCCAAAGGAATCATAACACACTAGTCAGTGTTCTCAAAATTGATGTAATGCTTATTAAAACTTAGGTCTGCATTATTTCCATAACACCAAGGTCATCCTAATAGAGATGGGAAATCATTAGCCTCTGCTAACTCAAGAACCTCAAAGTCAACCTTAAAAGGTACTTCAAGTATATCAATCATGGCATTCTTGAGGACACCAATCGGTAAAACATGATTTTTTTAGCCATGAATAATACATGTGGTGATGGTTGTAATGTTAAACTAGACATTTTTCTCTAGGCATCCTTGGTGAGGATATTCACTTCTATGCTAGTATCAACTAAGATGTCCCAAATTACCCACCCATCGATGACAACATTCACTAGGATTTCTTTATCTTTTGGTGGGGTAGAAGGGATAGGGGCATATTATCATTGTGCACAATTTAAATGACGATCCTCAATCTATTGAGTCACTTCAGGTTGAATGTCTATTGGTGATTATAGTTTATTATTAATCTAGATGCTTATTTATGGGACAATGTCCTCATCTATCATACATTTGCATAGCTCTTTGAAGTCATCTCACACTAAGTTTTGTGGCTCTACTACCTTCTACATATCAACACTCTACATTGCTTCTTTATATTTGAGAAATTGAATTTCTCCTTCAAAATTTCTCACCAATGTCATAGTGTCCTAGATCACATCTTTTTATTGTTGGGCATCAGTATACTTTCTTACTCATGAATCTTCATGGTGTACCTTCACAATAGGATTAGAGGTAGACTGAGATTATCCTCTATTGTATGTGGTAATATTCACTTGTTGAATTATTGGGGTGCTTGAACACGTGCACCAATGTGGTTTATTAATTTGAATCATATCAACACCCTTTTTATTTCTCTCCTTAGTGATAGTTGTGTATAAGTTAGGACACTCTTCTAGATGGTGGTCCTTTTTATAGAGAGCACATGTAGGGTAGACCAAACAATCTCTTTGATAGTGGTCTAGGGATCCACATTTGTAACATGTCTGGGGTGGGAACTGACCACCTCCTTGTCCTCATCATTTACCTTGACCATGATAGCCACCATTATCTTGATTGTTGGCTATAGAGGTTTGGCACGTACCACATGCTCTTGTTTCATGGATATCACTAATTAATTAGCAATCATTAGTGTCATGAGTATAGGAATCACATATTTTACAATATTTAGACACCTTTGAGTGTGTTTCTCACTGTAAAAGAGGATAAGAGCATACATCATGCTCTTCATGACAAATTTCACACCACTATTTGAATACAACATGGATGTTCTTGCATGAGTAGTTACTTCAGGTGTGTCTTTCAGACTCATAATTAGTACACCAAAGGCCACTATGAGTATCATGTGCATTATTTGTTGTTAATTTCTCAATATATGACACCATTGAAGTTATCTTGGCTTCCATGAAAGGATTGATCCTAGTATCAATACTAATAACCACTTCAACATAGAGGGTGGCCTCCAAAGCCTCGTGAAGGATAGTGAAGGTCTTTTGATATAATGTTCATCAAAATAAAAGTAATAACCCTCCCAAAAACCACTATGCATGCTAAGCAACATTGATTTCAAATGATAGTTTTGATAATAGGGTTTTAAACCTTGCATCATTCTCTCATACACTTTCACTAAGTTCCTGCTTTATATCCTTGAACGTAGCTATGCTTTTTTATTAAAATTTAGGAATATTAGATTCCCAAAGGAATTACATTTTAAGTTGATCATAGTCAACCACCACTTGTTGAGGGTCAAACTTTATATACCATTTATGCACTCGCTTCAATAGTGTAGTTATGAATTGGGTGGATTTCTCTCAGAAGAAGTGATGCCTCATGCTCTCCAGATGAGTTAAAACTTATAGATGTGTTCTACTACATTTTCCATGCCTCAATATTTAGGTATGTGGAGTGTCATTTCATAATATACCATTATCAACTGAGGTGATTGAACTGGTGGTTGTCAAGAACCTCCAGACCCTATCCTTGAGGGATAACTCCACCACTTTCTCTTGTTCCACCACCTAGTCCACTTTCAATGCCTCCAACAATAGTGCTTATGATATGGGGTGTGGTAACTAGTTGATTGATCAAATTTGGGCCCGTACCCTATCCACATTGAAGGTCAAGTCCTCTAAGCATCCCAAATTGGGCCATGAAATTCTGTTGAAGAGGAAATGAAAGTGTTAATTTTGTATGAGTGTCAAATGACTCAGTTTTAATACCCCTTATAGGTTCAGTCTCTGATTCCACACTATTTGTATCTCAATTATGTATATGTACTTTGTCTAATTCAAAATCATGAGCATGTAATATGGTTGGGGAGTCTATTTGGTTCAGACTTGGTTCTATAGTTCTCGCCATCCAACTAGTGTATCCTTCATATGATATTAGTGGCATGGGATGTGGTTTGAAAGTGATGGGGTCCTATTTATGTGTTTCTACTTCCCTACGGATCTTAACAACACTTCTTGATTTCTCTCAGTCTCTTCCTATGCCACTGAATCCTATGATATTCTATCGAGCGTCATCATATTTCCACTTCTACAATGCCCACTGACTGGATACCATTACAAACCCACAATCTTGTACCAAATCTTCTCTACTCCCCTTCCAAATGTACAACTTATGTAAAGAAGGATTTAGCTCTCTATTGGCATATTTTCAAGCCCAAAGTCAATAAATAACTTCTTAATTTATAAAGAGAAATGTCTAATGTAACAGCCATGTGGTTATCTAAAGAACTAGAACTTGGCTTCTTCTAGACATGAATAAGTAGTTATAACATACTCTAAAATGTAACTATTTAAAACTCCTCTCCACAAAATGTTGATAGATCATGTCCATGGATTTATAAGTCATGCTAAATCTCTGTCATTATAATGTCCGAGACTATCTTCTCCCAAGGTTTCGTGACCATCCTTGAGCATACATAGATAGCCAACTGTGCAAATAAACTGAGATATCAACAAATAAAGTTTCATACAATGCACTATAGAGACTCTACTCTACCCACTATCATGCAGAAACTCCTAGTTTAAGGTACGTAACCACAAGTTATCTGCAACTCTAGTAATCCATTATTCAATACTCTCAAGGGTGATACGTTCAAACATATTCCATGACAGTGCAACAAGTATTACGGGTCCTAGAAATGGAACCAAAATGTTGGGTTTTTATTCTTAATAGATCTTCGGTGCTGAAGTGTAGCCCAATGAGCTAGCACACTAGCCCTTTCATGTAAGACTGTGGTCTAGCATGCTCACTTGAAGTGAATAGCTAGAGACCGGTTCCCACAGGTTTTGTTGTGCATTAATATTAATAGTCATATTCTTTATGTTAAATATATATTTAACTAGAGATTATGTAGAGAAAAATATAAACTACTCTAATCCTAGTATCATTACATTCAACCACCATAATCATGCAAAAGAGTGCCATGAAGTTTCAAGATTATTATTTCAAAAAAGAAAAGATTAGTAAAGATTTCATACTAAGTTCCAATCATTAAGTGATCGATTTAACCTATTTTAAGTACATAACTACTCACTCAACTGAACATGAACACAATAATGGCTATAATATCTATAACTCATATATTAAGCTTCAACAAAGTATTATCAAGAAAAATCCATTGTCATAGTGCTTTATAATAGGGGTATTTATACTTGTTTACCCCTAACTAAGTATTTACAATAATAATGATAGGAGTAAATGACCAACAAATTCTCTACAAACTGAGAGTTATGGCACTCTATCAACTAACTTCTTGTAAGGACCTAGGCCTTTACACTCCTATATACTTACTTTATGCTAGATCTTTGCTACTATGTGTTCATATTCTTACGGGTCGGTGAAAAACTTTTGATGGATAATGTTTGGGTGACCCTTATGAATCACTCTTTAATTACCCTCGCTTCCCTTGCACTCCCCAAGTATTTTTCTATTGTTCTGAGTCCTATGGTCTTGGGTTTATTGTGATTAATTTTTCTTTGATTGGGTACTCTCGTACTATTGTTTCTATGCCATAGTGCTTTCATGACCTGAAGGTTTAGTGCCATAGTCTTCAGCATTATGCTCCTTCCGTGCTATGCTAGTTCTACACCAAAATATCAAAATACTTATCCAAAATTTGGGGGCCAACATGGCCATGCAGTCATTGTGAGGTAATTTATTTAATGAGGTTTGCAACATAAAATATGTGTTTATAGTTCTCTCCATTGTTGTGTTGGAAAGGCATGAAAAAACACGCAAAAGCTTCACTTAGTCTCCACTATCATATTAAAGATTCAAAGATTGTTTGGAGGTTTATGGCTATTTTTAAAGTTTATGTAAGATTAGGTTTTGGGTTACATTTTTTAATAAGGTTTGTGATGGAAAATATATGTGATAGTTTTCACTATCCCCGTGGTGGAAATATTTAGTTTGTTATGGTGAGAGGCATAAATATTGAAATGATTCATTTTGTCATTGGTGGTCAAATTGTTGTGCAAAAGCTATTATTTTTTATTGTTTTTGTAAACTAAAACATTAATTTTGATTATTCAGTTGGAAAACAAAGGTCTATTTTTTGATAGGTTGGTGTGTATAGACCATAGATTGGGCATGCAAACATTATTTGGTGGGTTAGTATTGATTGAATTTCTTTAAGACTAAATGTGGCGAGGATATATTTTTGTGTATTTTTTTTGTTGGCACTGATATATATATATTTTTACAATAAGGTTTGTGATGGAACTCTATCTTCATGGCAAAAAATTCATTTTACAATAATGAGAACCATAAACCTGAAAATGACTTCTTGTCATGATTTAATTTATTTTTTTTCCTTTTTTAAGATGACAATTGGGGATTGAAAATGGGTTTTATATTATTTCTTATGATTTTTTTGATATATATATAAAAGGGTTTATGCAAATATAAGTTATGGGTTTGAAATGTCATATAGTTTTGATATATCAATGTGTATAGATGAGAGGTTGAGCATGTAGATATTTCATGGTCAATGCTTTTTTAACTAATGTTTTTGGTGGAAAATATCTATGCATAGTTGTCTCTATCATTATTGTATAAAGGTTCATTTTTCAAGGGTAACAAAAGATTAATGGTGTCATGATGAGGAAACCTCTCCTGTGTAGGCCATGAAATTTGATTTGGGAATCAGTTTGAGCTCTCATTTTTTTAAAAATTAATATACTAGAGAGGAGAATGTAACTATAATCTGATATACCTAGTTAGGGTCAATTTCCATATATTTTGAAGACCATAAATGATCATCTAAGGGTCTGGAATTACATTTTAAGATTTTTTTTGGATAATTTTATAATTTTAAAAATTAGATACCTTTTTAACCAAACATGAACTTGGGTTTAAATCATCCATTAGAATTTATTTGGTGTGCATGGGCTAAGTGAATAGTTTTGTGCCTATCTAAGCTTGCACGTGATTTTTTTTAAAAAAATAACATGGTTAGTTAAATCTAGTTAGATTTTTTATTTATATAATATTTTTAATTTTCCATGTCAACTCCAATTTTGGTTGACTTTTATTTAAGGACATTTATGTAATGTGTAGACACTAGAAAACTGCACACTTACAATTTTTGATGACTAAATGCCTCGGGACCCCCTAAAGACCCTCTAAACCTTCTTAAACCTTAACAAACGCCTCTTAACCTAAAAAAAACACTATTATTCTAGTCACATAATATTATTCAAAATCACTATTTGAAATTACTATTCAATGTGGGACCCACTATCACTATTCATGATGACATGGCATGGGATAAGTGAATAGTTTTATGCTTATCCAAGCCTGCATGTGATTTTTTTAAAAAATAACATGGTTAGTTAAATCTAGGTAGATGTTTTATTTATATAATATTTTTTATTTTTCATGTCAACTCCAATTTCGGTTGAATTTTATTTAAAGATATTTATGTAATGTGTAGACACTAGAAAATTGCACACAGTTTTTGATGACTAAATGTCTTGAGACCCCCTAAAGACCCCTAAACCTTATTAAACCTTAACAAACCCCTCTTAACCTAACCAAATCACTATTATTCTAGTCACATAATATTATTCAAAATCACTATTTGAAAGTACTATTCACTATCACTATTCATTATGGGACCCACTATCATTATTCATGATCACATGACATATGACATGGTATATAACATGGAAAGTGACATGGAAAGTGACATGATAAGGTACTATAGAAAGTGACGTGGCTTATAAGTGATGTGGCTTGATGTGGGACATTATACCCCACCTGGGATGCTTCCAAAGTGCTTGATGACCTCATTTAAGCATCACAAGCCCCCCATTTAAATATGGAAAATTTCCCCTCAAGAGACCATTAATCAACATGTATTTTACCTTCACACATGAAATTGACCTTCAAAATAAGATACCTACCTCTTTAGTACTTTGGAAAAGATAAATGGCACCCATTTTTGACTTCTCAACCCAAATGGACACTCACCAAGCCACATGGGAATCTTCACCCACCTTATTTTGACTAATTCATCCACCAATAGAAAATGGTGCCATATTTCTACTATTTCTCTTTTGGCATGACTCTTCACAACATATACTATAAATACCCCCCCTCTCCTTCACCCAAGGTTAAGTTAGAGGTTGGAAGCTAGTTTTTAGTTAAAACACTCTTGTTGTAGGTTTTCTAATTTTAGAGGAGGTTATCCACTTGAGAAGGAGGTCATCCTCATCTTGGAGGATAAAATATTCAAAACATCGAAGCTCTACTGGAATCACTCTAGGATTTCATCAACAATATCATCAACACCATCATCAACAACCATCTCAAAGGTTAATCCTTCCTAGCCAAAGAGGAGTATCTACCATCATCTGGATCATGTGCACATTTTATACTAGGTTCTTATAACCATTACCCTTATTGATAGTTTCTTCTTTTCATACTTAGAAGAAATTAAAAAATAGAGAGAACATTTTTGGCATGCCTAGTGGGACCCCTTATGGGTTCATAGTTTTTTAGGCATATAGTTGCACTTAGTAAAAGTTCAATGCTCTTACATTTCTGTTATTTCTAAATTTTAAAAAAGAAAAACTTCTTTCCTTTCTTCTTTTCCAAAAATCTATTTTTTTTCCATCCTAGGGATAGGTTGCATTTTACATCTTGCATTTAGGTGCATTTTAGCTATTCTTTGTTTGCATGAAAAGATACGAAACTCTTTTTTGAGTTAAAATTGAGTGTATTCATTATATTTCCTACTTAATGGTTAGATCACCTAGATTAGTTAAATGCATTATAAATTAATCTTAGTACACATATATTACACTACCAAACCACATGCATAAATTAAACATCAAAACTTATTTAAGACAAGGTCCATTGGGACTTCATCTCCCTTTGGATCGCCTTACCCTACATGATAATCCCACTTGGATTTCATCACCAAGGGGAGGACCCGCTCTATTCTCTGATAGAGTATAAACTCTAAACAAATGGTATATATTGGCTAAGCACCTGCACTGCCTATGGAATCATGAAGTGAGGAGAGTAAGGCCCCAGTACTAGGCCACATACCCAGTCTAGTGCATATTATTTGAGTACCAAAATTCAACCCAAAACCATCCTTAGATGGCTTTTCTAGTACCTAAATTACAAGCCAATTTATGCTTTCACACTCTTTAAGGCATAAGCCAAAAGCGATTTAAAATAAATCCTAGGATTAATTATGTTTTTAGTATGTGTTTTGTTTACTTTGAGTTTTTCTTTGTTTGCTAATTGTGTGAGGTGAGAGGTTTTTTATCCATTTCTTAATTTATCATATGGTCTTAACCAGACAACAAGTGAAAAAATAAAACAACCCACCACCATCTTCTTCTTCATCCTCATTCATGGATTATACCTCAGACATTGATAAATCAACCCATGCTTCACCACACCTTTCTCCCCCACCTACAGTGCCTTCAATAATCTCTGAAGGTGATTCAAAATTTTCCACATTTCTAGACAAAAATCCAATTACTTTACAACACTATCTTAATCCTTAGCCTACCATACTTTGATGACTTTAGTTCCTCCTCTGGATCCACCCTATGGTGTGCCACACCACCTCATGGTTGGTGTTGCATCATCTCACCCTTATATTAGCCAAGCTTCATCTTCTACCATTGGTCCATCTACCACCACCACCCAAACACCTATTACCCCAACCAATACCTCTAACATTGGCTTAACTTTACCCCTTGTCACTTCTACCCCTTTTACTAGCATGGTGTCTTCCACACCCATTTCTACCATTCTTTTTAGCTTAACCAAAATACCAACCTCAACCTCCTTTCAGAACCTAGTACCCTCCATACCACAAACACTTCCCCATATCAAAACTAGGATCACTATCCCTCAACAACCCACAAACACTTTAGCATTACCAACCCAAACCATGCCCCCATCAACCAACCCAAATGTGCCCCTAAACCAACCATTATTAGTTCCTCTACAAGCCCTCGTGACCTCTTATCAGTATATCCCCAACCTAATGGGATATATTGCACCTTCCACCCAACCCTTAATGCCTATTAGTCTTGCAAGGATACTATCCCAACCTCAAATTACCACATACCAATATGTGCTTACTTCTGTACCTCTTACCACATACCAAATCATAGCTACAACCCAACCTCAAAAAAAATTACCATTGAATTATATAGCTACCCAGCCCCAACCCGACCTAATCAAGATACTTTTAGATAAGATGACTCAAATTGAATCATTTATCTTTGGGTCCCATAATATTTTATCCTATGACCAAATCTGCAACAAACCTATCAACCCTTCTATCCTAATTCATGCTTATCCTCCTCAATGGGAACTTTCCAAATTCTCTAAGTTTCAGGGGAAGGAGGATCCTTAGCAACATTTGAGGGAATTTCACCATTCTTATTACTTCATTGCCTATAATTATGCCCTCCTTTGAACCTTCCCAATGTCTTTTTCAGGGCCTACCTTGGATTGGTACAGTGCCCTTCTTAGACATTCTATCTTCTCATTTTCCCAACTCACCCAAATTTTCTTAGAACATTTTTTGTCAATATATCCAAGAAGGTCTCCATAGCTTACCTCTATTCTATCAGGCAGTTTGATGATGAATCAATTGCTGACTTCATTGCATGATGGTGAGGCCTCATTAATCAATTATCCTTTTCACTACCCCAAATGGAACTCATTGAAAATTTCTCTCAGAGATGCATAAAACACATCACTCCCACCCTTCAGGTGTAAACATTTATAACCTTTGATGAAACATTCACAATGGCATGCAAACTCGAGAACTGAGCCATAGATAAGGGTAAATTGAAATTGTGAAATAAGAATTCTACTTTTAAACCCATTGACCAGTCTTTCTCCAAAACAACTAACCAACCCATTTCTAAAGCCAAAACATCTGCAAATGCAATTGTCTTAAAAAATTTCCCCACCTCCATCCATTAACTATCCACGTCAAAACACACCTTCCAATCCTTCTTACCCACCAAACCAAAATCAAAGTTAGGTTCCCCCTAAACAATTCACCCCTATATGGGAATATTTTGCCTCTGTGTTGGATAAATTGCTAAAATCTAATGTTATTCAACTCCCATCAATCAATCCACCTCAACAATTTGACCCCTCTCACCCTGTGCCTGGTTGGTACAATGTAAATGACCATTGTGCTTTCCATCGGGTCATCATACATGACATAAAATGGTGTAACACTTTTAAAAGTCTTGTCCAAAACCTGATTGACAATGACAAATTGACATTTGACAACCCTAACACACCCCCCAACCATTCTCCTGATATTTTTCATAGACCATTCCCTAACCATTCTCCACCTACCCAAACCCATGAAAATCAATTTGAACCATCTTCGTCTCATGAGGCATACAAAATCAACATCATCATAAATGAGCCCATGGAGGATGAGGCTCATATTCCCATTTCCTATTCACCAACCTTACCTATAGAAGAAGCAAATTCACCTCTTACCCCTTCAGAGATCCAAGTAGAAGGATCTATAGCCCCTACTTCTTCACTCGATCAAACCATATCCATGCCCACCTCTCCTTTCATAGAACTAGCCATTTATCTAAACACCCCTTCCTCTACCCCACCAAGTGAAATAATAGAACTCCCATCTTCTCCTTTGGATACCCTATAAAAATAAGGAACTGGGACCATACCTACATCCTCAATCAAACAAACATCCCCTCTCTTAATCACCCTATAATCAACCATTGTTTTAGAACCTTCTAGCTCAAGTAGAGATGAAGGAACCATCTCCTCTTCTTAATCCAAGGGCTAGACATTTGAAACAACAGATCAAGGAACAAAACCCGTTTATAAGCCCTTTTCTTGGTTAGTGCAAAGTTTGAAATTTTCCTCGTAACACAACTTGGATAAAACCACTTCCTGCTATCATTTGGGGCTCCCATACCAAAATAAAACCAAACCCTCAACTTCATTAGCATCCACTTTTCAACCTATTACCCAACCATCATAAAACATTTCTTTTCCCCCAAGACATGAGGGAACCATATCACCCACCTTCACCTAGATCATCTCATAATCTTATATATAAACCAGCCAAAAATTTAGGTATCTTTTACACACCTAGCATCACCCATCCCCCCATCAAATCAGGCCTAACCCCCTCTAGGCTGCCTAAAAAACCACCAACCAAGATGGACTGAAGGGTAAAATTACTTCAACCTCATCCTCAAGTTAGACCTATGCCACCTCCTTTTCATTTTCCATCTATTTTGAGACCACACCCTTCTACCATCCCATTCACTTATTCTAATTCAATTAAACCAATGCCCTTTTCTATACTTACCCCTTTGCTACCTATGCCATTGACTTTTTCATGACTCTTAGATAATTTAACCCCCTCTACTTTTCCACCTAATATCAACCCCCAATCCTCTACTTCAAAACCATCTATCGTTAACCTGTTCATAGCTAAACCAACCCAATCTAAACCATCTACCAAAATTGCCCAACCACCAACCCTCTCTATGGTCAAGACCATGCCTAAAAAAGTTATTATTTCTCCAACGAGCATCTCAACACCCTCAACACCTCTAAAAGAATCTTACTCTATTATTTTATAGAGGCTATTGCAAACCTCCTCCATTGAACTTACACCTATTAAACCCTTCACCCCTTCTAACACCAACCCTCTTCGTTCTATGATACTCAAATCTATGTGTACCATAGTACACCAAGACATAACATGAAGAGTTGAAAAGCTCTCCAAGATCTTGTTCATCATTTATATGAGGATGATGATCTACCATTAGATTAACCACTTTCACCTACCTTACTAACCCAACTACCAACCCAACCAATCCAACCACTATCCCAACCTATGTTGACTTCCTTACTCTCATATAAAGGCAAGGGTGAGGAGTCAAAGCAATCACACAGTTCAACTGAGCCATTATTCATACCATCCACATGATTACCCAATCTCAAGCACAACAAAGGGGTAAAGGAAGAGCTAATGTATCCATTTCATGGACATATCCTTCAGATCCTCAGCCTCCTAACTAGTACCAAACACCAACACCACCACCCAAGCCATCACCTAGACCTAGAGTATCCATCTTAGGTGTACCTCCCACCAATTCCTCTACATCTATTCAATAAACTGTGTTGAAGTAACTTCATCAAGCACTAATGAAGATGAGCATTTATGACTTTATCAACACCTCACCTCATCATCATCAGGGATTAATAGATGCCCTATAATCCATTGAGGTTCAACTATATGACCCTCAACCCCTTGCCTCCTTTGTTTTGACCCTCTAACATTCTACCGTTATCACCTTTCAAGATTCTAAGATACCTCCAACACATTTTGAGGAATCTAACCCACCTCTATTTATCACCATATATATCAATCACATCCACTTCAAAAGGGAGATGATTGATGGAGGAGTTAACATCAACATAATCTCCTCCCATGTTTTTGATCAACTACATTTACCAAATAATATCACGGCTAAAATCACATTAGTTCTTTGCTCCTTCAATGACACTATGGCCACCACCTTAGGGATCATTGTTATTCAAATAGGCTTAGGACCTCATACCATACCTAAGCTATTTTATGTTATAGAGGGTGAATTCTAATATAACATTCTACTCAGATGCCCCTAGATCTGGGCTATGAGTTGCATCCCCTCCACTTTACACCATTGTGTTAAATTTAAACATAAAGAGCAAGTCATAAACATCAAGGCCAATCCCAGTCCTTTTACATGTTTGAACATGACCTATAGGCCTAATGATGTCCTTCTTCCACCTTCATCTCCCTCACAGTCAACTAATCCAATTAACACAACTACACCATCAACCACCACCCATAGTGATTTTACCATTAATAATGATGAAGCCTCAACTAGTGCATATATCCCTTCTTTCCATATTCCTATCAAGGAATCCTTGACACAAACTTTCCAATGCCTTTCTCTCGGGGAGTACCAAATTTTAGCCTTAGATGCCTTTCCCACTCCCCAGGAATATGGGAACCTTTAAAAAAACCCTTATTTTGAATCCAACATAGGTACCATCATCCCCTTTGGACTTTATAACAATCAAACACACTTTATCAATGGGGGACTTGATCGACCAATCCTCACTCCTATCACCACTCCATATATTCAACTTTTCACTTCTAATTTCTCCTATCTAAGTAACCTAGCCTTTGAAAGGACCTATCTTCACCATTGTTCTTGGAAAGGATTTAGTATGGGCATATATGAACAAGGACATCACAAATTACCCATTGTCAAGACTCAAAAACCTTGTGAGTTCTTTGGGCTTAGGTTTGAACCACTAGAAGAACCTGTCTCACCAAAACCTATTGATATCCCCATGGATGAGATTCCATCTTCTCCCAATACATATTCTCAATTCAAAGACTCTAATATCATCCCATCCAACTTTTTTTTGGATCAATATCACTATTTTAGGCCCACTAACCTATCAGCATGATGGCCAAACTAAAACCTTTCCTCTCATCCACCCTAAAATGATCGACCATGATTCACCCACCATCTATACCATTCAACACCAAGATGATAATTCTATCCTCACCTACCTTGGTGAAAGAGACTCTCCCATCCATAAATCCTTCCCTCCAAAAAACTAGACCATGCTCAATGAATCAACTATTAACGTTAACTTAGGATCCCAGGAGAATCTTTGTATCATTAAACTAGGCCAATCTTTGGACTCAAATGAGCAATGTGATTATCCCACCTTCCTTCAGGACTGTAGCATCATATTTTCTTAGTATTATTAGGATATGCTTGTGATTGACCCCTCCATATCCTTTCATAACATTATTACCCATCCAGAGGCTAAGCTGGTATGGCAAAAGCTTCATAAAATACACCCTCATATAGCTCTTCTTGTCAAGGAAGAACTTCAACATATTTTATCCGTCAACTTCATTCAACCCATTGACTACCCACAATGGGTCTCTAATATTATTCTCATTACCAAGCCCACTTGGGTACTCCACCTTTACATGGATTTTCAAGACCTTAACCTTGCATGCCCCAATATGACTTTCCTTTACCCAACATCGACCAACTAGTTGACCTTATTGTAGGTGATGAGATGTTATCCCTTATGGATGTTTTTTTAGGATATAATTAAATCCTGATTATGCCCTCAGACCAACATAAAACTACCTTCATTACTCCTTGGGGAACCTTTTGCTATTGGGTCATGCCTTTTAGCTTAAAAAATGTAGGAAAAACTTATCAATGGGTTATGACCTATGTCTTCCATGATCTTATTCATAAAATTGTAGAGTATTATGTGGATGATCTCCTTAGAAATCTAAACACTTCAAGGACCATTTATCTATTCTTACTATCATTTTTGATTGACTGAACCAATTCTATGTTTAGATAAATCCCAAGAAATGCATTTTTGGGGTTTTATCTAGAAAGATTGTTAGCTTTATTGTCTCCATTTGTGGAATTGATATTGACCCTACTAAATTCAAAGCCATCCTAGAAATGCCTCCTCTAACAAACCTTAAGCAACTTCATAGTCTACAGGGAAAAGTCCAATCTTTTTGTCACTTCATCTCTCATTTATCGGATAGATGCCAACCCTTTCACCACCTCTTGAAAAAAGACACCTCCTTTAGGTGGACCAAAGATTATCAATAATCCTTTGATTCAATCATAGAGTACTTGATTTCTCCACCTATTCTTATCCCACCTAGGGATGGTCAGCCTTTTTACCTTTACATATCCACCATTGATCACTCTTTAGGTGCCATTCTAGCTGATCAAGATGAACAAAACAAGGGGCAATCCATTTACTATATCAGTCACTCACTTATAAAGTATGAAACATGATATATGCATCCTAAAAATCTTTGTATCTCTCTCATTTTTTTGCCTCTAAGCTTCGTCACTACCTTCTTAATCATAAAACATATGTTAACACTAACACCAACCCACTCAAGTATATGCACTCTAAGCCATACCAATATCAACGTATGGCTAAGTGGCTCATTCTTCTTACTGAGTTTGATCTTGAGTTTCTTCACCAAAAATACATTAAAGGGCAGGTCATTTTTGATCAATTAGCTAAATCCCCTCTCCTAGATATCCAACCCATTACATTAACTTTTCCTAATGAGTCTATTGAAACTCTTTCTCAGGGAGAACCCTCTTACCAAATGACCATGTTTTTTGATGGATATAAATGCCAACATGGTGGGGGTGTAGGCATAATTCTCATACCCCTTCATGGTGAACCTATTCCACTATCCTTTAAACTTGACTTTGAATGTACTAACAACATGGAAAAATACAAAGCTTTGGTCATCGGTCTCCAAACCATTTTTGCCTTATAAATCAAAACCCTTTCTATCTTTGATGATTCTCAACTCATGATTAACCAGGTCAAAGGGTCTTATCAGTGAAAAAATGACATTTTAAAAAGTATAAGATCCTTGTTGATGATCTCTTAACATATTTGACCATTATCAAATCCAATTAGTGCCTCAATCTACTAACAAATTTGTAGACACAATGGCCTCTCTTGCATCTTGAATACCCTCTCAACCTACATAATCCAAATTGTTTGTCACCATCTACCATTTCATTAGGCCCTTATATATCAGTGTAGATCTTCCAACCATCTATAGTGTGGAGGCATCTCCTTCTGATGTTTTCCATGACCAAACCTTTAATTACCTTAACCTGGCCATCATTCCACCTGACCTCCTAAAGAATGCCGGAAAGGCCTTTGTGCAGGGCACATATCATTATAACATACTAGTGAGAATCCTATATAAACATGGATTTGATGGTCTTCTCCTCTATTGTTTATGTAGTCATGAGATTCCTCATGCCATCAAAGAAACCCATGATGGAGTTTATGGGGGAAATTTTAGTGGCCTCACTGTCACCAAAAGAATCCTATGCCTAGGTTACTATTGGCCTGCCCTCAATCAAGACTATTGTGACTATGTAAATAAGTGTGTTAAATGCCAACAACATGCTAACTTGCATTATGTACTCACTCATTAGATTTAGGTATCCATTGATTATTGACCCTTCTCATAGTAGGGCCTGGATCTCATTGGAGAAATCAATCCTCACTCTTCTTAGTGACACCAATATATCATCACCACTATAGAATATTTCACTAAATGGGTGGAGGCCATACCCCTTATCTCCATTAAAGCTAAAAAATTTATAGATTTTATCAATCATCACATTATCTATTATTTTGGGGTCCCTCACAAAATCATAACAGATAATGGAAAATCATTCAAAAATAAAAAAATTCAAGCCCTCTATGATGCTTTTGGCATCAAACTCAGCCATTCATACCTTACCATCCATAAGCAAGTGGACAGGTAGAATCCTACAACTAAACTCTCATTAAAATGCTGACCAAAGTTGTAAGTGCTTTAAGATGAGATTGTCACATACACATCCCATTTGATTTATGGGACTATCACACTAGTATCTAAACTACAACAAGTGCTACATCTTTTTCCTAGGTCTTTGGTGCAAAGGATGTTCTACCTCTTGAAGTCCAAATTCCCTCTCTTCATATTTCCTTACATGAAATCATTTCTAAAGAGGATTATCTTCAAGAATGCCTTGCATGCCTTGAAATACTTGATGAACATCACCTTGTTTCCCTAAACCATCTTCACATCTATCAAGAGCGTATTACATGTGCTTATAAAAAGTACCTCAAATAATGGGAATTCAATATCAGAGATCTCATCCTAAAAGAAAATGAATATGTGACCAACATGGAGAAGAGTAAATGAGGAAAGTTTTCTTTTAATTGGCTTGGACCCTACATTATTATGCATAAGTATGGATCAAGAGCTTATCATTTGTCCTCTCTCGAAGGCAAACTAAAACCTAAGCCTCTCAATGCTTCATATTTGCATCCATTTTTCTATTAAATAAGGATCAAGCTCACCTATTTTTCTAACTTAGGCTCATCCCTCGACTATGAGATTTTAACCTTGACCCACCTTCCTCCTCCCCTTTTGAGGACAATTGATTACAACATAGAACCATGTGAGTAACTGCCAAAATCATAGCCTAATCCTAAATATGGGTACCATGGCTCTACCCATAACATGGTTCTCATGGATAATTTTTATCTTTAACAAGATGGAATCCCATGGTCATTGTCTTTCAAAACCACATCCTTTCACATATCATAAACATTCTTGTGTTAAAGTTTTTCCCTTATAAAGGTAAACCTTTAAACCTAATTAGACTTGTCCATGTCTAAACACATCACACCCTGAAACAATTTGGATACCAAAACATTACATGGGTCAATAACTTAAGCATTGCAGATTGCTCCTTTGAAGGACAACTCCCCAAAAACAAAATAAAATTGCCAAATGTAAGGTAGATTGCTCCCTTGAAGGAAAATTATCAAGAACATTAAACAAAGCAAATAAGCCTAGACCACTCCCTTGAAGGATAGCTAAGTTAACTTTTTCAAAAGCAGAGCAATTTTTTAGAAGCTTATTGCATCAGTTAGCTTCTCATATATAACAATAAAGCAAAAGACCCCACTATCACAAAAAATTCTAAAGCTACAACTGGGTCTCAAATAATGTAATAAGTTGGAAGCCATAATCGGCTTTCCCATGTAGACTTCCTGTACCGATCAATCTACATCTAGCATATAACATGGACTTGTCTATTACCATCCTTAGGCCACCCATAGAAGGGGTAAAAGTAATTCACATATAGTTATAATACTATCACCCATTACCCTTCACACCACCCATCACTCATCTTCCCTTTAGATTATATATATATCAAGGGATTTAGAGCTTACTTGACACCCTGTGATCAACAAACCTTTTTTATCGACTAACGACTGCTCATGTGCAGAATTTTAGGGGCTTATACTCATTAAGCTAATCCCATTTTGAGTCTGTTTTTAGTCCTTGTCAAAAACAAAGCATTGTGCCCTATTATTAATGTGTTTGGTTGGTGTTTTCCTCACAAATTTTACCATCTAGTGTTGTAACAATATTAATCATTCTTTTTACATTCAATGAGATTATAACAACCATAACCATACCAATCATAACCATAACCATAACATTCATAAGTATCGACACAACATTAAGCATGATAACATTCAACCAATGACATCCAACACATTTTGTACATTAAAAACTATGCAATATTTTATTTAGGGTGCGAGGAATTGCATGACACATACATAGTCATCAGATTACACATTGCCTAAATCACATGCATACATTATTTTCCTACCTAAGTATTAGATCAATTATCTGGTGACTCTAGATTTGTGTTTAACCATCCTTCTACTTGATTACTCTTAGGAATTACATCAACATACATACATCAACATACATTATGAAGAAGACATCATTTGTTCAATAAAGTTTGCCTCATGAACTAGATGGTAGTATTAGTGCAGGATGAGGGGATGACACTCTTGTTCATCATGGATATTGTTATTGATGATGAATGTGGTCTAAGATGATTTTATTAGTGCATAGAGGGACATTCACCATCATTTACAATAGAAAGTCAAATGTTAATTGTGTGAAGGTAGTTGCATGAAGGGCATGATTGGATTCTAGTCCTGGTCTTGATCATGATTCTTAAATAAAATACCTACCCATTCTTCCTCACTAACTTGATTCTCCATTTTTATAATCTAGAAGGTCATATGATGTCATTGATTCCCTTGAATAATATTCCCACTTAAAATGACCATGTCTACCTACCTTTTAACATGGACACATCACCCTTGATATGATTAGTCATCTCGATAAAGCCATTATGCACCGTCATGATATCTTTTTGTTGCCCTTATCATTTGATTCGCATATGATGTCTTTATTTTCTTTGTCATTTCATGACCCTTGTAGCCATAGTGGCCATTTGAATCATTATCACCTTTGGCCCAATTAAAGTAAATTGGCTTCCAACCATGGGCCACTAAAATGATCATGCCTTTGAAACTACCACTGTTGTTGGTGGTGGTAACTCCCAAATATTTGGCACTGTATAAGCTCTTCCATCAGAGGTAGGCCCCAAGAATTCATAATAATATATTTAAATTCTTGTCCCCTCTACCCTCCTCTTACTACCAACCCATTTCCACAATATCTAAACATCAGACCCCAACCATTGGCAGTACCTTCTCCAATATGGTGATCTTTTCTTTTGTGCCAGATAAAACATTTATCCATATTAAGGGAACCACCATCTTCTCTCAACCACATAAATTTTTGTTGGTTAGGCTTGACCTAGAAGAACTAATAAGTTATTGGTTCCATAGAGCTAGGATAGAGGATGTAGACATGTCCACCATTTGTCTCACCTTCCCATGCAGCTCTTGGGTCAATTAAAATCCATCCTCTATCGCTCACTACACCACCAACTTTATTACTCATAGAATATACATTAAAAAATCATTTTCCAAGACACTCAAATCATTAACAACACCATGACCATTCTAAGCATGGGGACTCAACCTCATAGGGAAGATTAATCCCACATCATTCGATGGCCATAAACATGTCCTAACTACTATCGAGTATTTCACTAAGTGGGTGAAATCTATTCATCTCACTTATGTAATTGTTAAGCAAATATCCAAGTTCATATTCAACCACCTCATCTTTCATTATGGCATCCCCTATGACATTATATCTGATAATGGTGGATCATTTAAAAATAAATATGTGAAAGCACTTTATACCCAATACCACATCAAACAACATTTCTCTACTACCTATTACCCATAAGGTAATGACCAAGTTAAGTATTATAATAAAACTATTATCAATATTCTAAAGAAGATTATCAATGATGATGGTCATAATTGGAAATTGCAACTATTTAACACCCTCTGGGAATACCATATCACATTCCATACTCCAACAAGAGCTACATCCTATTCAATTATTTATAGAACTGAAGCCATTTTTCCTATTGAGGTCGAGTTGCCTTCTCTATGAATTTTATTACAAAAAATCATCAATGATGAGTACTACAGAGTAGCTCACTTATAAGAGCTAGATTTACTAGATGGAAAATGCTTGGCTACCTTGAATAATATTCAATCTTATCATAATCAATTAAAATTCCAATATAATACTCACATTAAGCATCATGAATTTGAGTGGTGACGAAGTATTAAAATTAAATTAGAAGAATGTTAATTCTAAAACAAATAAAAAGGAAAGTTACAACCAACCTAGTTAGGGCCTTATGTAGTTATAGCTAACTACAATTTTGGAGCATACATGATTGTTACACAAGAGGGAGATGAATTTGATGAACCAATGAACATAATGCACCTCAAATGTTTTTACATTTGGTAAGACAGATTATTGTCTATAAGGATCATTTAATTTATGCCATATTATACCCATTATTTTTACTATACCTCTTACCATTCTACCATGCCATTAACGCTTTGCCAACCAATTATTTTTATGTAACCCTGCCTATCATGTTTGGCCTTGGTTTTGATTGATTTGTATTTTAGGCACATCCAGTGGTTGATGATATATTATTATAGCATTTATTTCATAATCAAATATTTAAATGACATTATATGAAAGTATTATGAAAATGGTCCAAGCAATTGCATCATTTATTTGTTGTTACATTACCACATTGTACTAATAATTATAACCACCTATGGAAAAATTAGTACCATTGACCCTTTGCCATTGTTTCCTAATTATAATTGCCTATGGGTAAATTAGGAATAAAACCTTTACCACGAATTACCACATCACCTTGCCATTACTATTGCCATTTACCTTACCATTTGAATATGCCTAATTTTTTTTAGTACCTATCAGATGTCTTTATGTAGGTGAAACTACAGTGTCTTGTGGTCCTAAAAAACTATGTAGGTAGTGCTTGATTTACATTGAGGTTAGCTTAGTCACCCCTTTGACAAACTCACACCATTTTTCAACCATTTTAAACCATACACTCACCATTTTACAATTTTGGATCGTGTTACATCTCATAATTCTCCATTGAGATAAGATATCAAAAACACCAAAATATTAGAAACATTACCCAATTTTCATTACTGTAGGTAGAACTACAGTGGCTTGAAGTCCTGTGGGACTATGTAGGCAACACTCAATTTATGTTGAGGTCAGAGCAGTCACCCCTTTTCCATAATATGAACATTTTTTGAGAATTTTAAGCCATATAATCTCATCATTTTATGAGTTTAGACCATGTTATATATTGTAATTCTCCATTGAGTCGAGATATCAAAAACATGAAAACATTGGAAACATTCCCAAGATTTTACCACTATATCCAGAACTATAGTGACTTGAGGTCCTATAGGACTATGTAGGCAGAGCTTGATTCACATTGAGGGCAAATCAATCATCCCTTTGCCACACTCTCACAATTTTATGAGTAATTCAAGTTTGAACACCCTTGCCATTTTTCAAGTTAGACCATTATGTATCTCATAATTCTTGATCGATTTGAGATGCCTATAAAATTATAAAAATATTTGAAAAAACCTAGTAAAAAATCACAAAAATCACAAAATCATGAAAATTGGATTAGAATTTTCATGCAAGATATAAATCCATCAAAATTTTCTAGGATAGGCCATCCTATCTATTCAACTTCATTTCTAGAACACATTAGTCTTTTTCCTGCCATTTTTGGGAGAACTACATCAGCATGAGGCACTACAAACTATGTAAGTAACACTTAGATACATAAGGTATCTCAGGTTAGCTCAACCATCTTCCTTTCTTTTTAGACCACTTATTTTCCTTAAGGATTTTGGGACTCCTAGTTATTTCACAAGTAACCACTTGTATGAACCTAAATCTGCTCACCTTAATTATTCAAATTAATCCTACTAATTTATCCCCTTTATCCTAATCTTAGTCATTTATCTAATATCCCCCTCAACATTTCCTCATTTACTAACCTTATTCTTCCCCACTTATTTATTAATTCTCCTAAATCCCCATTATATTATCCTAACCCCCACTTATCTATTATTTGGGAATTTAAAATTCCCATGGCCCACCTACCCACCTACTAAGCCTATTCACCCCTAGTCCCTAATCACCCACCTAATCCCTATATAATCCCTACCTAATATTAATTAATCCCTAAGAGGATTATAGAATCCCCCAATTCTAGAATCCTCTCTAACTTAGCCTTCTCCATATATAACCCTCTATTCTAGAGGTTTCCAAGGAATTAAAAATTTCTTGAAAAATCCCCAACCATTGATTATTGCCTCCATATTCTATATAAGCAGGCCATTCCTCCATTAGCAAGAGATTAAAAAACTAACAATCAAGAAGAAATCTACTGAGTCCATCTAATCCTTGAATCCATCATCAACATCCTTGATCATACCCATATAATGTCAAGAATCTGAGTCTAAGGTAATATCAATCCAATCCTCTTGTCTTTCATCTGTTTGATCTTGGTTTGGAGCAATTAGCTTTAAGACTGGTTGGGATTTTAGTGATTGATGGCTAAGCCACAATATCACCATTCCTAGATTTATGGTATTGACCTGCAAGTCATGGTATTATAATGACAGACGTGACATTATAATACCTATAAAAATTGATAAAGATTATCTATTAAACTCTAACATGTAGGTTTTGTTTTATCATCCTCTATTTTTTAGGGAGACTAGTAATCATATAAACTCTTTTAGAATATTATTTCAGTGGTTTGGGTTCAATAAATATATTTTGCTAAGCACATTTTTTTTGAAAGGGGTTTTATCTATCTAAACTTGTTGTGTGCTGGTTGATAGGGTCATCAAAAAAGGAAAAGGCAGGATCACTTGAAATTAAAACATCATAGTTGTGACCTATTTATTGTCTTTGGAAATATGGCTAATCATGTAGTCATGATTTTGTTTAGAAAATAACAATATTGCATATCCATTAGTGATATTGTGATCTAGTCCTTTTGGGGTTATTTTATTTGTTATTTAGTATCTCTGAATTCAAAAGGAAAATTTAGGACAAGTCTAATTGAAAATATCTTTCCTATTATATAAATTGCCTATGAATTGTCCATTTTGGTCAAAACAATCTTGTCTTGATCAAAATCCCAATACATCATCATAAGACTAATTTTTCATAAATATTTCTTAGGCGTTTATATATTTGAAAACATTTGGTTTAGTCTAATAATCTCACACATATGCATCTTTGGTCAAAATTCAATGTTTTTGAATTATATATCTTATCACAATATCATTAATCTTGTAATCAAGATATCGTTATATAAATTGTGATGTTGCTATAATAGTCACAGTTTTGTATAAACTATCTAGTTGACCATCATGGTTAGCTATTTGTGGTGATATTGCAACTCATGATTAGTGGTTTTTATTGGTAGTTGTGAAATCATAGTTTTTAATTGTAATTTTTCATTTTTATGACTGTGCATCTGTGGTATCACATATTGAAGTTGTGATTTTGCACTCATTTTTCCCTATTGCATTTTGGAGTTGCATTTTTGTATTCAATTTTGTCTTTTTTGAGTGCATTTTTAGATTCATTTTTAGTGAAGTTTAAGACATTATGGCCTCTCGCAAGGCCAAAATTTCCTAGGGAGGATTCCCAAGGTGCTACCCCTAGAACTACAAGGGGAACTTCCCCTTGAGCCCATTGGGGGCTGCCAACCCAGACCCCTACATCGTAGCCTGCTCACCCAAAGAAGTTATAGATCCAAATCGTGATTTTTTTAGTAGTTTTTATTAAAGCCTATCTTACTAACATTTTTTTATTAAAGGGGTGAATCTAGAGGCTATTTTGCCTTTCTAACATCTTTTGTAAGACATATTTTGGTATAATGCCTTATCTTATTAGTTGCCCCTCAAGATTTCCAACTAAAACTACTAATTATTTTTAGCAGGCCACCTGTCAAAGACATTTTAAAATTTTAAAAATCATTTTTTAAAATTTTAATTATTTTGTATATTCTTGTATCTTTTATATATCTCACATATAATTAATCAATTAATTAATCCTTTTTGTCTACTTGGATATCACCCGAGGGCTATGGTGGTGTATGCTCTCCTCCTTACATCCTTGTGGTGATTCCTAGAGGATAAAAAAACACTAACAAATCCTCCCATTTTATTTTTTAGGGGAAACATGATGTGGAATTGAAACCCACACACTTGTCATAGTCTTAGGGGGATAGTGACCATAGATTTCATCACCATGCACTAATCCACATTTTGTGTTTTGGAGAAGTATAAATATCAGGAAAAAATATCATTAGGCTAAATGGTTTTCATAAAGGGGAAGAGTTCAGTCTATGAACTAGACATTAGACAACACCCTACGTGGACTTGGGCCTATTTTACCTAGTGTATATCAGGGATTCCCCTAGAGAGTCCATTCATCCTAACTTAGGACCTCTCAACCATAATAGGTAATCTACTACTAGAGTCAAGATCAAATCCTAAGTAGCCATCAATTACAAATAGGGTTGATAGGGTTTGGTTGATTCCATAATGGTTCACCACTCTAAATCCTCACTTGTAAAGCCATTAGATGATATGGTCATTGAGTTATATACCCATCAGTTTACTAATCTTAGGACTATGGTCTTCTTTCTTTGGTGTGTGTCATGCTAGACCTGTTTTATTTTGGAACCAAGTCATCCTTTCATCCAAACCCATACATAGTTATCTAGGCATTCTATTTAACCATATTATATATCTTTATCCCAATTTTATATAGTCTCAGTCATCTTGTACATTCATCCTTCATCACATCTTGTGCATCCTTAATCTTGTACTTATCCTAATCTAATTTTATCTTGACTTCTTTGTCACCGAATCAAACCTTATCATCCCCCATCTAGTCCAACCTCATCATATCTTATCCCATAACATAGTTAGATATTTAGGTCACACATGTCTCCAAACCAACCCCATCTCATTTATGTTAGCCGTTATGATTTCATCATCACCTATAGATAATTTTCCTTGTTTTAATCCCATAATCCTATCACCCTCATCACATAATCCTATCCCATCCCATCTTGAACAAATCAGCCTAAGGCTTGAGCTAGTCCTTTTGTCCTTTCATATCATTCTAGTCTACTATCTCTCATCATTTAGTATGATCTCATACCTGGTTAGTATCCTACTAACATCTTATCACTTTGTCATTTTAAATCTGGCATCAAATCATCATCAATCTAGTCTCTATCATCTAGTCATCTTGCTTATTCATAAATAACACCCATTCAATCATCATATTCCTAGTTTGAATTTATGCACCCATCAAATCCCTAATCCATTTTCAATCTTGAAAACTAATCATTATTTATAGATCATTGGTACTTATTGTACTATCAATATGAAATGTGATCCTAGTCCTACATCATCTCAATCACATTTCATCCATCTCATCCTCATCATCACCTATCATACTAGCTCAGTCATTCAAACCTAATTTATTTAAGAGACCTAACAAACTTGTACCAACCCCTGTGGATTCATTAGACACTCTCAAAGACTTCATTTTGCACCTAAAGCCCATACTTGCCTTCAATTCCTTATAGCCCTCAAAATAAAAAAAATCTCTTTATGTAGAATAATAAATATACAAGTGATCTTAAAAAACTAGGAATATTTAGAAGTACCCAGTATATTATTATATCTTTGTATAAAATTTCATGACCATATATTCAATTTAACTACACTTAATCCACCTGTTTCTCTCTCTAGTTAGCCCTCACTTAGGCCTCTAAGCCTAGAACCTGAGATTTGTCTCTAATAAATTCCCACACATGTGAAACTCTAAATAAAAAATTTATTCACTTTCCCTACCTGATGACCATGTTCCATGCCAAATTTGGGGTTCTAAAACCTTATATGAATGGGTAAACCAAGGAATCGCCAAAACCCTAGCTTAGGTGCTTGTTCAGTGTTGAGAGATAATTGAAGTGGTTTTATAAGAATTTTTTAGGTTCCAAAGCTTGTTTATGATTTTTTGAGTCCTAAAAAAACATAGGAAAACTTAGTGACTTGAGGGGAGATCTCTTAAAATACTCCATAGGTATGCATATAGGCTTCTTAAATAATATAACTATGCGGTCACATTTTTGACCCAACTTAATGACTTGAATGGATTATATATCACCCTAAGATACCTTTAAAGGTTTTTAGATGATTATTTAACCTCTAAATTAGGATTTTATACCTTGGTATCTGATTTGAAGGCCAATTCTCCCCCTACATACTCACAAATAAGCCTATAATCATGCTTATAGGCCAATTCTATACAATGTATTCTTCCCACGTACCACCAAATATCATATCAAGATGTGCATAAGACATGTGAAGATTAAAAAGTAATTTAAAGGTAAAAAAATCTCATTTTAAGGCATATAAAGACATATTTCTCTCATTGAGTCACTTCAAAGGGTTTAAGAGGGTTTTAGGTGTCAAGACCCTCAAGGATTGCTCATAGATCTCATGCTATTAACAAACATCCAAATTACATGGATAAATAGTTCCTATCTATTATATATTATGAATAATATATTTAGTCACCATACATCTCCTCATGAAAGATGTGAGCATCTTAAATTACTCTTTTTGAGCTGACAAACTGTGTGAGTGAGGTTGAGATAGAGATTCAGGCTTGAAAAACTATCTTAGAGCTTGTTTTGATTTAAAAATTATCAAGTAGGTATGTATGATTAATCATGATTCACTCTAATTACCTTATTTACCATTCTTCTTCATTATACCTTCGATAACATACCTTAGTTTGTGTTTAGGGTTCACTAGCAAACCAATGTAAATGACCCTAGTATGATTTTTTAAGTTATTTTATCTTATTCATATAAATTTTAAACCTATTTGAGACAATTTATATGATATATAAACCTTAATATGGGTATTCATACCTAAAAATTATCACCTCCAACTTAACATTTGTACAAATCCATCAACTTTAATGAATATGCCTGAAAAGTACCCATTACGCATGTAGGTCTCTATGAGCTAAGGGCTCCCTTTTTATCATTTTTGAAGGAGTTAAAAAAATAATAATATGTTTATTTTAATTATTTATCATCTTATTATGTTATTTATGATTCCATATACTCATAATAATTAAAACTTCCTCATAATTCTACATATAGGCCTGTGTGTGTAGGTTTAGGCATACTAGGCCTGTATAGACTTCTCAAGCTTAAAATTTGCCTCCATTTACCCTTAAAATAATATAAATATCATGATACATATTAAAATTATATATATTAATTTTTTCCAATATTTATACTTTATGACCTCACATATCACTCACACATCTATTGTATTCATCCAAACAGGCTTGTAGGTGGTAGTGTTGGTTCCTTGACTATATTTTGAAGATATAATTTATCTTCATGAGATTTGGATAATTTAAGATCCATAAATATTATTATAAAATATATTTTATGTGATTTATCTTTCCCACATACCTTTTTACCTTCAAACACAAGTAGGCATTTCTCTCATTTTGGCTAGGTAGGCATGTAGGAGCTAGTTTTGACTATGTGTAGAGGTTTAAGATTGAGATTTGTTGGAGGTCAATAGTGAGTCTTAAATATGACCTATAAATATTACCAAAGTTTTTGCACATATACTTCACACTTCTTTAGTCTTTAAATTTCATCTCTTAATTCTCAATTCATTGAATTTCTCATGAAAAGAGACCTACAGGTTTGCAGACCTATAAGCCTACATTTTCATTGCTTAAAGCCTTTTTTAATACCTATCTTCATCATATCAAACATTATAATAATTATTTTCCACCTTAAAAAATCTTTCATGATTTTATGAACTTGGTACATTATTGACACCAAACAAGGTTGGACCCTTTTCAACTCACTTTATGCTTAGTGACATATACACAGTCTAAAGCCTAAGACTAATGCATATTACTTGGAGTATCCAGTGTTGGAGTGGTAAATTTATACATTAATAGACCTGTACCTACATTTAATAGAGTTAAAATATGGTGGGATACCTTTATCCATGTTCTTTCAACTATCGAAAACCTTAGAGCATCAAGAGACCATGAGATAGCTTGTAAATTGTGCAAAAGTGGCATTTTCTTGTCAATTTGAGCTCACATGTGCTAAGTGAGACTTTTAAAATCATTTTTGATGGTTTTAAAATACTTTTAGACCATCTATAATTTCATTCATGTTTCCAACTAGCCTAAAATGTCTTTTTAAGGAGAGAAATTAAACATATAGGGTTTAAGACCACCTTGTCTTCTTAAGGATTGTTCATAAAGGAGGGGCCAAAAATATGAAAAAACTTTCCATATATTTGAATTAAATTATGACCCCATACTTTGGTAAAATTTTCAAGTTTCAATTCCCTCTATATTGTACAGACCAAGCATGTGAATGTGGCCTTCAAAGCTTGCCAAGGAGCCAATGCCTGTGAAAGTTTTTATTCATGAAAATTACCTTAATAAGGTGAAGATACACCCTTACATGCATTTACACCTAAAAATTAGTCTTCTTGATCTGTACAAGTGGGTGTCAAGCCTCTTCTAAGTGTTGAAAATCATTTGTAACTATTTTCATCATTTAAAATTGACTTATCATGAAATATCTAAAAACCTCACATTATTTAATTCTTCATAAGTCATTTTAAAATCACCTATCTACATGGTATTCACCCTTTTTGGGTCTTAAAGTGATTTTTGACAATTTTACACATGCAAGTAACATGTAAAAGACTTTGAAACATGACTTATTGACCTTGAACATAACATGAATCCTATTTGGGAATTTATACAAAATAAAGGGAGTATGACATGACCTTGACACATGAAATATGAATTATCAAGTCACACTAAACCCTTAGCATCACTTTAACCATCTTGAAGTATGACATGAAGTGACTTAGAAAAACATATGATCAAAATGAACATTACCTTAATCTTATCAAATTTACCTTTAATTATGCTAACATGCATTGAAAAATGATTAATTCTATTATCCTATCCTATGGTAGCCAAAATTTTGATAACACATTCCAAGGATATTGAGGAGTGGCTATAGAAGATAATGCAACATAAAATATTCATTGTTCACCATAATCACTAAGATACTCTAGTACAAGGACAACGACCCCATCCCCATGCCCATATCAATTAGCGAGGATGTTTATATGTAATATAATCATACCCTTGTTCATTTTCTCTTGTATCATGATTTAAAATGGAATCCATGTCCTAATTCTCTTACATCTCTAGGTGACTGTTGTTTACCAATATTATTTATTCCACTACACTATTTCATTCACAAATTTTGAGATGAAACCCAAGACAAAAATTAGAGGAGAGAGTTTCAAAAAAATATCATATGTAATAAGTCAATAATAACTCAAACCATTATGTAGATAAGGTTAAAATCATAGGCCTTCTCACTCAAGATCATATTTTAGGCTGCATCTAAAAATATAAGCAATTTTCTTTGTAGACCTGGGAAAAGATAGAGGTATAATATTACCTATTTGATTTTAACTATAATAATTTTATACATTTTTGCTATATTTTTTTCCCATTAATGATTGATCAATTGACTGTACATCATAGAATCATGTACACAAACATTCCCATCATAAATAATAAAGGATCACCTATGTAATTTTCTTTAAAGAAAAATATGCAGTTTTTATATGTATATTACATACATATTTAAGAATAAAAATACATACAAGCACTAGGAATACCCACAAAATAAATTTTAGATTACATAAACCTTACTAGATTCAGGATCATGGTGAAGTATGCCATTTCCATATAAGCACTCCATCACTCAAGCAATGTCCAATGTGTAGGTGAGAGCAAGATTCAAATCTAAATGTTTTAAAATAATTAATGTCTTCATTTCTTATTGTAAAACTTTGTGTATGACTGAGGTGATTATAGATTATTGAAAAACACACACACACACACACACACACACATGTATGTATGTATGTATATGTATGTATGTATATATATATGTGTGTGTGTGTGTGTGTGTGTGTGTGTGTGTCTATACACACACACACACACACACACACACACACACACACACACACACACACACACATATGTTTCTATCGCTAATTCGCTTTCTACATTCAGAAGATGAATAAAGAAACTAAGGAAATGGATAAGGCTAGAAGTACCTGGATATAGACTGCGCACCGTAATCCAGACGCTTGTGAGCACCCCTCTTTGGCTGTGGAGGAATGACACCTGCAAAGAAAAGAAACTTGGACAAGAAAATGTTAGATGGATAGGCAGTGGGTTGCCAAGCGAAAACTTGTTCCCGGAAGTGTGAAAACTTCCTCAAGGGAGGTCAACCCACTGATAACAGACAGATAAAAGACTAAAGAAATACAGAATGCCAGAGTACAGAAGTGATAAACAAATTAGAAAGGAAAGAAAAGACCAATGATTACCTGAAAGGAGCTGTCGGGCTGATGACAGTCACCGAGGTCGGAAATGTTGCCGGCGTCGGTTATCTGGTATGCCGACGTCGGTTATCCTGTCGACGTCGGTTGGGGAAGTGACCGGCGTCGATCGGGGTAGTGGCCTGTGGTCGGGTCTGGGTTGGTTTCTGGACTGTGGACGGGTCCGGTCAGGGTCTGGTCCGTGGACGGGTCTGAGACAGAGTTTATGGACGCACTTGAATGGGGTGCCCTGTACAGGGTCTTTTTTGGCAGGGGGGATGAGGAAGTTATCTAGGACTAGATTAAAAGGGGGATAGGAAAGAGGAAGATGGACAGGAGACAGGTTCTGAGAAGGCTTTTCAGCCTCTCAGGGGAAGGACACATCAAGTAGAAGATAGTAGATAGGATAGATAACTGAAACTAAATGAAAGAATGAAATAAAATAATGAAATTGCTTACCTTTTGGCTTGCTGACTAAAGAATGGAGGAGCTGTTGTTAGAGCCACAGAAGACTTGTTGCAAGAGGAAATCCCTGATCTAGAGTCCCTGCCCCTGTTGCTGCTGTTGCACGAGGTCCAGAGAGAAGAGAGTCAAATGCCAAAGCACCGAGAGGATTCTGTTTGTGAGCTCAAGGGTCCAGGGGCTGCAACGGATGCAGAAAGGGGTCTTGAAGGCTACCGACGCTGGCAGTTTTGCCGACATCGGCCGAAGGGTCGTCGACGTCGGCGGTGGCAGAATGGGGACAGAGACTAAAAATAGCCTCTGCCCATTCTTGCACGCCGCCGAGCGAGGGATTGTGGGAAGAATGGTCATGAGGATGCTTAAATGGGCGTGGGAGGAAGATAATGAGAAGATTTGGCATAATAAAGGCTAAGAGGAAGGTGGAGGGATTCAAGGGAGGATCCAAGGTGGCAAGGGTGAGGTGGAAAGGGGGCCACTTAATTAAAATATTTAAGTTTATTTTAATCAAATGAATGGAGAGGACTAAGGCCAAGGGTTAGGATATGGGTTTTGAGACGGACAAGGGGGTGAACCAAGGTGCAGACACATTTGCGGTGTCTACATTTGCCCCTTTTTGTCTTGTTGGTTGTTCTTGACGAACTGCAAGACAAAAATAGGAGTTGGTTGCCCCAGAAAAAGGATGAGGTGTTCCCCCCTCAAAGTGATAGTCGAGAGAAGGGAACTGAAGATCGAGTGTTGATTTGACAGAGAAATGGATAGAAGAGTGTGAGCAAAAATGCTGCAATAGTCGTGATTGCGCGTATACCACTTCACGGGATGGTCGGGTCAAATTGTCGCATGTCGAGGGTCAAGGAGTGCCAAAATTAAAGTAACCGGGCCCCAGCATTTAGTCGTCTACTGATCGGGTCACTCAATCTAAGCTGAAGCTCCAAATGGTCATCGTGTTCCAGGTATCCCAGGCTCAGAAAGTGCTCCCAGAGACACAAAAAAGCCACAAGTAGTAGGGATCAATTGGCTTGCAATCCTATACTTGTGAAGGGTCAAAAATAGGGTCTACAGACAATTTTGCTAACCAGCCGTGAGGTAACATACACGCAAAAACAACCAAGGTAACATTGGCTTGGAAGTAGTCGAAGGTCGAAGGGGATAGGCAGGATCCCCAATGGTCATTGGTCCAGGGGATGGATGGATGAAAAGATGTGGCCGAGCTAACCTCAGAAAATATCATGTGATCTGAGTGCTGCCTACATAGCCCTTGTGTGAAGGGCCTCAGGCCAATGTAGTTCTCCCTAAAAGGGAGGAAGGGTCAAAGAGATTGATTGGTCTTGGTCAAAGTTGTTGAAGGGAAGGTTTGTCCATCAAAGAGACGAACAAATGGGGGTGGTCGAGCTAACCTTAGAGGATGTGTTATTTGAGTGCTGGCTACATAGCCCTGGTCATGGGGCCTCAGACCAATGTAGTTCGGATAAGGGGAAAAGATTGATCGATGATTGGATGTGGTCAAGTGTCAAAATGATGAGGGCAAGATGATGCTACAGATGTCACATTGGTCGAGAGGCTTTCATCCCTAGCAAGTTTCCATAGTCGTGATGGATGTATGCTAAAAATGAATGGAAGTCTATTTATGCTTCAGCAAGTATTGGTTTATGCTTAACATAAATTGGGTCTGGTCGGTAATTCCCATGTGTATTGGTATCCATAGAAACTATGTGAAATGGACTAGGATGATGCTAGCTGAAAATGATGAAAAATGGCTTGGTTTGAGTTGAGTCGCCAATTGATGCGGTTAAATGTGACCAAAGTGTAGAGAAAAGATGAAAGGCAAATTGCTCTTTCATTGACAAGGACCAGAAATGAAGCATAGATAGGGGTTATTAGAACAAAAGCCCCGTTCATGCATTACGTCGTTGACCAGTGTTGTGTTAGACCGGTAATCGAATCACTTTGACATTAAAGTGAGCTCGAAGTCCCCTGAGCAGGTGATAGGAGGAGGATAGGGTAACCCAGTTTAAGAGTAGGAATAACCTTGCCCCTTTTTATAGGAGACCCTGAGACAACTACAAGCCAAGTCCATGACCCGTTTTTTGTTTTTTTTTTTTTTGGTGCAGGCTGATCGATGCGGGAAGCCTACATAGAGATGTCTTTTGATTTAGTGGTCATGTTGCAAAGCTGATCAATGCGGGAAGCTTCTAAGAAAGGTTGCTGTTTGTAGCAAGATTTAGTCATAGCCATCCTTCGAGGGAGTGGTCTATATTTTTGCTTTATATAATGTTTGAATAGCTGTCCTTCGAGGGATCAGTCTATTAGCTACAGCAATGATAGTACAGCTGTCCTTTGAGGGATCAGTCTGTCTTTTTGAATTTGATTTTGTGACCTTGGATATGTTTTGACATCTTTTTTTTTTTTTTTGGTGGGTCATGGACAAGACTGTAGAAGTTCAAGGACTCCCTTTTATTAGGACAAATCATCCGTGCGTCATAAAAGGGTTGTAGAGGACTTGTTAAAGGGGAATAGGGTTGAAAGGGATGAGGATCAAGAGGATGAGGATTGCTTAAGGGATGAGCTCAAGTTACATGTCAAGTGGACAAGTACTCGACTAACAGAAGAATGGTCGAAGATGCAATGCATTAAGAGGCTCAGGTTCTGGCCGTCCGTCGAGGGAGGACAGACGATAAGTCCCTGACCCATACTTGTGCATGATGATAAAAGGTCCAAGCCAATTGGGGGCAAATTTGCCTCGTTTACTTCGCTCCATATTGGTCATGTGCTGATTCTCTTTGAGGACGAGGTCTCCGATGTTGAAATCTCATTCTCGCAGATTTTTGTCGTAGGCCCGCTTTATGCGACTTTGGTAGACATGGAGATGATTGAGGGCAGCAAGACGGCGCTCGTCAAGTAACTCAAGTTGAGCTAAGCGATCTTGACAAAAGTCATCGTTGGAGAGAATGTCATGCAGGGAGATGCGGAGAGACGGGATCTGTACTTCGAGAGGTAAGACAACCTCTGTTCCGTACACGAGGGAGAAAGGAGTAGCACCCGTAGAGGTTCGGATGCTAGTGCGGTAGGCCCACAAAGCGAAGGGAATATGAATGTGCCAATCCCTTCTTGTATTGTTGACCACCTTCATGAGAATTTTAGTCAGAATTTTGTTGGAAGCCTCAGCCTGCCCATTTGCTTGTGGGTAGTAAGGCGAAGAAAAGCTAAGTTTGATGCCAAATGAGTCGCATAGTTTTTGGACAGTCTTGTTTTTGAAGGATTTGCCATTATCGGTGATGATTTTGTGAGGGACACCGAAACGACAGATGATGTGGCTGCTGATGAAGTCGACAATTTTGTCGACTTTTGTGGAGACAAGAGGAATGGCTTCCACCCACTTGGTGAAATATTCAGTGGCAGTGATGATGGACTGATGACAAAGAGACGAGTGAGGGTTAATCTCACCGATGAGATCCAAGCCCCACTGAGAGAAAGGCCAAAAATCTTGAGCGACTTGCAAGGCGTGGCTGGGGAGATGAAGCAGGTTAGAGTGTTGCTGACATTTGATGCAACGTCGAACATAGTCGCTACAGTCTTGATGAAGGGTGGGCCAATAATAACCCAGGCGGAGGATGCGCTTGGAAACCGAGTTTCCACTGAAGTGTCCACCACAAATCCCGTCGTGGACTTGCTTTATGGCTTGAGAAGCTTCAGTGGAGGTTAGACAGCAAAGGAGGAGGCCGTCGAAGCCTCGCTTATAGAGAAGACCTCCTAGCATGGTATAGTGAGCTGTGCGCTTGATGAAAGCTCACTGTGCATTGCTAGAGAGGTTGGAAGGAGTGACAGAAAGAGACAAGTAGTCCACAAGTTGCTTATACCAGTCATCTCGTAGGCTAGAATTGATAGTGTTGATATGGTTGATGTGAGGAGAGATGTATGAAGGCAAAGGTACACGATGCACTGTGACAAAAAGTTGAGATGATGATGATGAAGACGGGATATGCGAAGCAAGAGAAGCCATGGTGTCGGCAAACTTGTTCATAGAGCGTGGAACAGTCTGCAAGAGGTAATGGTCGAAAGATGCCAAGAGAAGGTCAGCACAATTTTTATACCTCTGTAAAATTTCATTTTTACAGAGGTATGAACCGTTGACTTGATTGACGACGAGCTGCGAGTCGCCGAAGATGTTGATAGACTTGATGTGGAGGGAAAGGGCAGTTTGAAGTCCCAAAATTAAGGCCTCATATTCGGCCATATTATTGGTACAATCAAAGTCAAGCTTAAAAGATAGAGGCATGGGCTCCCCTTCGAGTGGGATGAGGATGACCCCTGCACCCCCATCGAGTTGACATTTGGAGCCGTCAAAGAACATGGTCATTTGGTAGACGGTGTCATCGGTGGAGAGTGTGGCGATAGACTCGTCAGGGAACTCAAACTGTGAAGGTTGATTGTCGGGAAGAGGGGCATCTGCCAGTTGGTCAGTGATGGTTTGCCCCTTGATAGATTTTTGCTGGATGAATTCGAGGTCGAACTCAGTGAGCAGCATAAGCCACCGAGCCATACGTTGATTCTGATATGGCTTGGAGTGCATGTACTTGAGTGGGTCGGTGTGAGTGACGACAAAGGTTTTGTGGTTGAGAAGATAGTGGTAGAGCTTGGTGGTAGAAAAGACTAATGCCAAACAGAGTTTCTCAGTATGAGTATACTGAGTTTCATAGTCGACCAGTGTTCAGCTGATGTAGTAAACCGCTTGCTCACGATGATGTTCGTCTCGGTGCGCGATCATGGCACCTAATGAATGGTTGGTGGCAGAGAGATAAAGGTAGAAGGGTTGGTCGTCTTTAGGTGGAATGAGGACTGGTGGAGAGACCAGATAGCTTTTGAGGGCTTCAAAAGCCTCTTGACAGTCCTCATCCCACTTAAAGGAGACGTCCTTCTTAAGGAGATGATGAAAAGGTTGGCAGCGGTCTGGAAGCTGCGAGATGAAACGGCGAATGGATTGGAGCTTCCCTTGGAGACTGCGAAGCTGCTTGAGATTGGTCAGGGGTGGCATTTCAAGGATAGCACGGATCTTGGCGGGATCTATCTCGATACTACGGAAGGAAACGATGAAGCCGAGAAGCTTGCCTGAGAGGACCCTAAAGACACACTTCTTGGGGTTAAGGCGGACATTGTATTGAAGAAGGCGAGAGAAGATGATTGTGAGAATGGTCAAGTGGTCGCGGCGAAGCTTGGACTTGCCGAGAAGGTCATCCACATAGTCCTCCATGATTTTGTGGAGGAGATCGTGGAAAATGTAGGTCATGGCGCGCTGATATGTGGCACCAGCATTTTTCAAGCCGAAAGGCATGACTCGATAGCAAAAGGTCTCCCATGGGGTGATAAAGGTAGTCTTGTGCTGATCTTCCGGTGTGATCAGGATTTGATTGTATCCTGAAAACCCGTCCATAAGAGATAGCATCTCATGGCCAGCCATGAGATCAACAAGCTGGTCAATGTTAGGAAGAGGGAAGTCATCTTTGGGATAGGCTAGGTTAAGGTCGCGATAGTCCGTGCAGATCCGCATCCCCCCAATTGCTTTAGTAACTGGGACGATGTTAGAGACCCACTGCAGATAATCGATGGGTTGGATGAAGGAGACAGAAAGGAGGTGCTAAAGCTCCTCTTTGACGAGGAGCGCAACGCAAGGATGCATCTTTCGAAGCTTTTGCCTAACAGGCTTAGCCTCTGGTTTGGTGACAATATTATGGGTAGCAATGGTGGGGTCGATGCCAGGCATGTCGCTGTAAGTCCAGGCAAAGGCCTTGCTATGGTCGGAAAGGAACTGGGCATAGTCAAGCTGCTCCTGAGCGTCTAAAGATTGGCCAATCTTTAAGACGTGAGGAACATCAGAAGAAGAAGGGAGGTTGGTGTCAATGGTGGACTCATTTAACATAACCTGGGTCTCGGAAGGGAGGGAACGCTAGATGAAAGAGTCATCGACACCCATGTAGGAAAGGATGGCGTCATCGTCAACGCAGTGGACAGTGTGAATGGTTGCCGACTCATCTTCTACCATGCTAGGAAAAATGAGAGGGAGAGACTTGGACACCCCATTGAGCTGATAGGTCAGGGGTTCTAGGCGGACAGTGTTTATGGAAAAAAAACTAGGAGGGATGGAGACCACCGACTCCGTAGGTGACGAAGGAGAAATGGGTGAGTTTGGAGGAGATTGGTCAATAGTTGGCTTGGGACAAAGGTCGGAAGGAGCCTGAGTGGGGTCATGATATCTCAGGCCATACCGTTTCTTGGCATCATCATCATTGAGCGGCTTGATAGGCTGATGAGAGCCCTGCTCATAACATCTGAAACCAAAACCCTTCCATGCACACCTGTAAAGGTAAATGTGTGCAAAGGCGGGGTTGCCAAGAAACGAGAAATCTAATGTGAAAGGTTGGGGTGAAGAAATGGAATTGCCGTTGGTAGGAGCTTGATTGAGCCCCCCATAGACAAAGTTGGTTCGGAAGTGAGGAGGACCATAAGGTACGACCATCCCGATCCGATGGTCGTAATTGGGACTGAGGTGAAGGCGTCCATACTCTTGCAGAGTTTGGAGCATGTCTAGGGTCAACAAGCGATATTGCCCAAGTGATAGTCGTTAGAAGACGTCGTCCATGGGGTCTTTAGTCAGTGCTTGAAGAGGAGAGGTGAGGGCGACCGCCGATTGTGAACTGGTCGAAGCTTCCGTAGATGGAGGCGATGCCGGAGTTGACGGCTTGATGGGAATGAGGACATCATTAGGACGGTAGGTTGTGTTGCAAGTCTTGAAGGGTGAAGGGTCAGTGGGAATGGTATGGACTTGTTCATCATGCTCAAACTTCACACAACGGTGCAGGGTGGAGGGAATACAAGCCATGGCACAGATCCAAGGTCAGCCCAGTAGAATGTTGTATTGAAACTCTCCTTCGATGATATAGAAGAGCTCTGAGACTGTGCGTGGACTGACGCGAATGTGAAGGATGACTGTGCCAATGGTCGTGGCGGTGGTGTCATTGAAAGAGCGTAAGATCGCGTCAGTTTTGGAGACGCAATTATTGAGAAGAGATAGCTAATCGAAGGCATGGGTAGAGATAATGTTGATGCTAGCACCGTCGTCGATCATAACGCGTTTGATGCGTGTCTGATCAACATAGGCAGTGATGAAGAGGGCGGCATCCTGATCTTTCGTGTTGGATGTGGGAATCTCAGAATCACTGAATGTGATGGAGTTGACAGGAGATAAAGAATGGACGAGGGTAGCGAGTGGCTGGGGGTCCTCGGGTTGGACCTCCACTGCTTGCAAGGCTTGGATGAGGGCTTGACGGTGCTGAGGCGAGGTTTGGATAAGGTCATAGAGGGACATCTTCACAGGTGTCTGATGAAGCTGCTTCAGCATGGAGTCGTGAATTGGCCCAGAAGAGGAAGACGAAGAAGGCTGGGATGCGCCAAGGATAGAAATTTTAGGCTTGGGCGCAAGAGGTGGCTTGACGAAGGGATAGGTCCAAGGAATGGTAGCTTTTTCTTTTGCCTTGTCCTTTTGTGATCTAGTGGTTATACGGATAGCATTGATTTCAAAAATAGGGGGTGAAGAAGGGGTCGTGTTTTGCTGGTGAGATGTTGTTGTGGTTGAAGAGGTTGGATGGGAAGGAGTCGGGGTCTGGTCAAGAGTGTCCTCAAGGAGAAGAGTGTCCTTCTCCATATAGCGGTGGATGACGGCCTTGAGGGCACAACAAGTCTCGGTATCGTGTCCTGGTGTACGATGATATAAGCAAATTTTTGTATCGTCGAACCAGGAGGGCTTGGACCCGAGAGGTTGGAAAGTTCAGATGGGTGGAAGGGTTATGTTGGAGGTCTACAGAAGTCGGTGCAATATCAATGAGTATGAGCCCACTAAAGGGTCCGCGCTAGTTGATATACGCGAGTTTGGTGACTTTTGCTTAGGTGAGGTTGGAAGGGGTTTTCGTACCACCTTATGGGTTGATGGTGCGGTGACAGACGGAGACGGCTCTTTCTTGGTGGTTGGTACCATATTTTTGGGAGAGGGACGGCTGGAGGTAGGCAGAGGAAGCAAAGGAGGCAACGAGTTTTGATTGGAGGCCGGAGTGGGAAGGATGCTAGCCAAGGTTGAAGGATGGGGGCCCAAAATGGATGGCAATGGTGACGAGGAAGGAGGCATTCGGTTTTGAGGTCTGGCAGTCTTTTTTGACTTGGTTGGAAGACTACTACTGGTCGAGGTCTGGTCTAGGTCCACCTTCACTTGCGGGTGAGTGAGGGTGGAGACAGGACGAACGCCAAGTGATTCGATGGGCTTAGACGAGACAGATGCAGGTTTCAGTTTTGACGGGTTTGGTTGAGGTTTGAGAGTCTGGTCTTTGTCAAGAGTCTGAAGAGATTCTGCCTCAGGAGGATTAGCAGCATGTGATGAGAGGGCGCGGGTATGTTGAAGGGCTTTAAGACGCTCTCACAACACCTGAGGCATCACTTTTCTTGAAGGGAGAAGCTAGACTTTCTCCACTAACTGGGAAAATGGCTGAGAAGAAGATGTTGATGGTTGCGGGGTTGAAGACGAGATGGGTGTAGCATTTCTAGACGCATGGTATGGTGAAGTCATGATAGATTGAGATGAAGACGGAGGGGAGACAGGTTCTTCCCTGGGTGGAGAAGAATCCAGAAAGCGAGGCTCCTCCAGCGGGTAAAGGGCAGGGATGATGGTGCCCTCCACTTGCGGCTGAGGAGTAGGAAGGGTCTGGTCCTCCATAGGCAGTAGAAAGGAGGATGGCGAGACTGGTGGTGCTAGTAAAGCCGAGGCGTCCTCCAAGATGAGAGAGGTCGGTGGAGAACTAGCCGGGGAAAGAGGTTCGTCCACATGTGATGGACTGATTGATGGACTAACCTCTTGAGGTTGATTGGGGACGAAGGGAGAGACCGTATTGACTGTTTGAATGTTGTGCTCATGGTTGTCGTCAATTAAGGTCTGGACGTTGTTTTGGGTTGGCGGATGATTAGGGAATGGCTATTTGAAGATGTCAATGGCCTGATTAGGAGGTGCATTTGGATTATCTAAGATGAGATCCCCCTTTTCAAGCATATCTTGGATTATGTTCTTAAAAGTTTTGCAGTTTTCCGTGTCATGTCCCTTAACACGGTGGAAGCTGCAAAAGTCATGCTCCCTATACCACGCGGGGATGGCGTGTGAGGGATCGAATTGTGGAGGAGGTCGGGCTTGAGGGAGATTGAGGACCCCCTGCTTAACAATCTTTTCCAGCACAGACGCGTATGATTCTCCGATAGGAGTATACCGTCGTTGTACGTATCTCTGCTGGAACTGGCGAGTGGCACTCTGAGATGTTGATGGCTCAGGCTGATTAGTTGAAGGCGAGGAGGATGAAGGCCTAACGACTACAGCGTTAGCTGAAGCCTTGGGCTTAGAATTGGATGATGATGGCTTAGCATAAGAAGAGTCATTGGTTTTAGAGTCAGGATTCTTGCTCTGCAACTTGACTTTATTCTCCTCGATGGCACGCAACTCAAGTTTGTGAGCCATCGTGAAGGCTTCGTCAAAAGTGTGGAAGGTTTGAACCCTCAGGGTGGAAGAAATACGTCTGGCACAGGCTTGGGAAAAGAGTTCAATAAGCTCAGCCTGGGGTAAGGAAAAGGAGAGTTGGTTGATGAGGCCTCTCCATCGAGCGACGAAGTCGGCTATGGACTCGTCCTCGAATTGCCTGATAGAATAGAGGTCTGTGATGGAGACCTTCTTAGTGATGTTAATGGAAAAGTGATCGAGGAAGAGCTGGGCCAATTGTGTGAATGAGAAGAGAGAATGGCTGGGAAGGGAGCTGTACCAGTCAAGCGCAGCACCCGAGAGAGACATAGGAAACGTGCGTAAAAGTAACGCATCGTCATGGCTAATGAGGTAACAGGCATGTCTGAATGCCCGCAAGTGTTGCTGTGGGTCTTCCTTGCTTTGAAAGCGAGAAAACTTTGGAAGCTCCCACTGGCTAGGATATGGCCTGATTGGGATAGAAGGATGGATGGGCTCGTTGCAAATTTGCTCGTATGAGAGAGCGTTGCGCGAGCCGGAAATGGAAGTCTCAAGATGGGTCATCTTGTCCATCAGCATTTTGATGATGTCTGCCGACGGATTGATGGATGGTGCGCCCCCTAAGTTTTAGGGCGCTTGGAAGAGGCTAGGGGATGCATACGACGTAGTTGGTTGTCCCTGTAAAGGTGCAACGTAGGGATAACTAGTCGTAGGGATAGAAGAAGAGGCTAAAGGTGGTTGCGTAGAAGGCATAACTAACCCCGATGTTGCCACAAGAGGTTGGATTGTGGTAACAGGGGCCAAGGGGTAGGAAGCCACCCTGGTGTTGATAGGGGCCAAGGTAGGCGGAATAGAGACGATAAGGTTCTGAAAAGGAGTGGATAGCAGTTGAGCGGGTTGAGGTTGACAGGGGGCCGGAACCCCGGTGGAAGTGGGCCCAATGATAGAGGGAGAGGCCATACCTGGAGGATTGGTCAAAGTCTGAGTCTGGTTAGTGGTTGAAGCGATGGCTCGAGTGTCTGAAGGTTGAACTACGGGTGCTGTCGATACAGCCGTAGTCGCAACAAGAGAGGTTGGCATTCTGTAGATTGGATTGCCCAAGGAGTCTCGCGTTCGGCTATGCGCGAGATAGTGTTGCAAGGCCTTGACGTTGAGGTCCAAGAATCATTCAAAATCTTGGTCCCCTTCTTGGACAATAGGAGTCTGAGCCGGGGTTGGACGGGTAGGAGTTCTTTCAGTCTCCGAGTTGAACTCCATTGTAGGCCTGGTTACGGACGGGGTGGACGGAAGTGGTTGATGGCTAGCGTGGTTGACAAGAGCCTTGGCTTGGCTACAAGTCAAAACCATGCAAGGCAAAGAAGGTTCAGGTTTCAGAAACTGTGTTGTTCAGTTTCAGAAAACCAGGATGGAGTCTTTGACAGAGAAGGGACAGGTTTTAGGCTGCTGGTTCTGAAAAAAGGATAGTGACAGAGACCGACGTCGGTTGAAAAACCGATGTCGGTAAGAAAGATGGCCGACGTCAGTCAGATAACCGATGCCGATAAGAGAGGAAAGCCGACGTCGGTGGAAGAACCGATGCCGGTGACTGTGTTTTTCAGAGAACCAAAAGATTTGAAGATTCTTGGAAAAACAATGAAGAAAGCGTCCTCACTCACTCAAACAAACAGATGAGAAGAGGAAAACAGAGAGAGACAGACAAGCCTAAGCGATAAATCCTGGGAATTAACTCTAGAAGCTGTGGCTTATGCCTTAGATGAATCTTTGGGGAGATTGGCTGTCAAGAAGGTCCTAGAAGAAGAAGTTTAGAGCTGGTTTCGGGTCTTGTTTTAGGTGCTCAAAAATCTGTGTTAGGGTTTGGTACGCAGCTTGGTGCTAAGGAGCAAGCTCCCCTCACTTCATGATTCCAGTGGTTAGCTGGTCTCGCTTAGCCAAGATATACCTCGCCTAGAGTTTATCCTCTGCCAGAGAATGGAGTGGGCTTCCCTCTTGGTGATGAAATCCAAGTAGGGTCACCGGGACGGGTAAGGTATCCGCTGGGGGATGAAATCCCAGTCGGGCCTTGTCTCAAGTAAGTTTTATGTTCGTTTTAGTGCATGTGGTTTGTTAGTGTAACATCAAGTGTCTATGATTTATTCAATATGTATTTAAGTTACTAGATGTGGACTACGAAGATGCAAGCACAAGCAGAAATGAATGCAAAGTGTTTTAATGCCCAAGTCGAAATGTGATGTTTGTTATGAAGACAAGTTTGAGAAAGGGTTGAGAGTATGACGTTGGACTAGTCTAGAATGTGCAAGAAAGAAAAGAAGGATTCTTTTTAATTCTTGCTTATAGTGTCATTGAGAAGAAAAGAAGGAGGAGAAAAGGTAAGAACCTAATGCTCCTAAATGAATGAAGAAGAAAAGGAACCCAGGAGGAACCTAGGGTCCCACCGGGCGTGCCAGAATGTTTCTATCGCTAATTTGCTTTCTACATTCAGAAGATGAATAAAGAAACTAAGGAAATGGACAAGGCTAGAAGTACCTGGATATAGACTGCGCACCGTAATCCAGACGCTTGTGAGCACCCCTCTTTGGCTGTGGAGGAATGACACCTGCAAAGAAAAGGAACTTGGACAAGAAAATGTTAGATGGATAGGCAGCGGGTTGCCAAGCGAAAACTTGTTCCCGAAAGTGTGAAAACTTCCTCAAGGGAGGTCAACCCACTGATAACAGATAGATAAAAGACTAAGGAAATATAGAATGCCAGAGTACAGAAGTGATAAACAAATTAGAAAGGAAAGAAAAGACCAATGATTACCTGAAAGGAGCTGTCGGGCTGATGATAGTCACTGAGGTCAGAAATGTTGCCGGCGTCGGTTATCTGGTATGCCGACGTCGGTTATCCTGCCGATGTCGGTTGGGGAAGTGACCGGCGTCGGTCGGGGTAGTGGCCTGTGGTCGGGTCTGGGTTGGTTTCTGGACTGTGGACGGGTTTGGTCAGGGTTTGGTCCGTGGACGGGTCTGAGACAGAGTTTATGGACGCACTTGAATGGTTTGGAGAATGGTCTGGGTCTGGTTAGGTGCCCTGTACAGGGTCTTTGTTGGCAGGGGGGGATGAGGAAGTTGTCTAGGACTAGATTAAAAGGGGGACAGGAAAGAGGAAGATGGACAGGGGACAGGTTCTGAGAAGGCTTTTCAGCCTCTCAGGGGAAGGACACAGCAAGTAGAAGACAGTAGATAGGATAGATAACTGAAACTAAATGAAAGAATGAAATAAAATAATGAAATTGCTTACCTTTTGGCTTGCTGACTGAAGAACGGAGGAGCTGTTGTTGGAGCCACAGAAGACTTGTTGCAAGAGGAAATCCCTGATCTAGAGTCCCTGCCCCTGTTGCTGCTGTTGCACGAGGTCCAGAGAGAAGAGAGTCGAATGCCAAAGCGCCGAGAGGATTCTATTTGCGAGCTCAAGGGTCCAGGGGCTGCAATGGATGCAGAAAGGGGTCTTGAAGGCTGCCGATGCCGGCAGTTTCACCGACGTCGGCCGAAGGGTCACCGACGTCGGCGGTGGCAGAATGGGGACAGAGACTAAAAATAGCCTCTGCCCATTCTTGCACGCCGCCGAGCGAGGGATTGTGGGAAGAATGGTCATGAGGATGCTTAAATGGGCGTGGGAGGAAGATAATGAGAAGATTTGGCATAATAAAGGCTAAGAGGAAGGTGGAGGGATTCAAGGGAGGATCCAAGGTGGCAAGGGTGAGGTGGAAAGGGGGCCACTTAATTAAAATATTTAAGTTTATTTTAATCAAATGAATGGAGAGGACTAAGGCCAAGGGTTAGGATATGGGTTTTGAGATGGACAAGGGGGAGAACCAAGGTGCAGACACATTTGCGGTGTCTACAATATACATACATACATACATACATACATACATACATACATACATATACATATATATATGTGTGTGTGTGTGTGTGTGTGTGTGTGTGTGTGTGTGTGTGTGTGTGTGTGTGTGTGTGTGTGTGTGTGTGTGTGTGTGTGTGTGTGTGTGTGTAATTTTTTGGTACTTTTCATAGGATAAATGGCAGAGTTAATGCATGCTAAAATAAGTGTTTGTTCTATGATTTAGTTATGGGAAATCATTGGCATGTTTTTAAGTATGATTGGTTATATATATATATATATATGAGGTTGTCATCTTGTAACCCATATTAGCCATGCTGACCAACATTGTAGAAACTGACATCTTTTCCTTCTTGAGTGCTTCCTTGTTATCTTTTGATTTACTTTTCCAAAGGCTGCCCCATAACCCATATCATGTCCTCTTTTATTCTTTCCCATAATACTTCCACAATAACCTATGAAATATAATATGGGACTAGATCAAATGTTCTATAGAACTTGTCAAAATATGTGTACTTCTTTAAAAAAAATTAGTAACTACTTGATTTTAAAATGAATCCCCTAAATTTTGTTTGTAATTATTGACTCAAAATTCCATGTACTGGGTCATAATTTCAAATATCTATGAAAACATAATCAACCTAGAGAAAAACACCAATTTTTCTAAAAATAATTAGCCCAGATTGAAAAATCCCAATTTTTACCCTAAAAAAATCATTAGACCAAAGACAAAACTTCCAAAATTATCCTTACCCAGAATAAAATTTTGATAGTTCAAGCAAGATTAGATTTCCATCCATTGAAAATAAAAACAATACCCTATTAGATCACACTATAACAATCAAAACACAGAACCTCAAACTTCAATGATGACATAATCTATTGTTCTATTACTTAAAAAATCAGATCGCACTTGTTAAAGGTCATGAGATAGAATCCTTTGACACCCACTTCCCTAAATCTTTTGACCACATTGGATAAAATAGTAGCAAATTCAAGATCAAGCCCCTTTCAGTGTCAAAATTGCAAGGTTACCCTGTTATGTGGGTCTAGTTCTTGAATCTATAATGCCTATAGAATGGGGAGAGAAGAGGTGGCTACTTCTTTATGAATTTATTTCGATTCAATAATGGCATATTAATTTCTCATGGCTTCCTTCTAGCCTTTAGGATCAGTGTACGGGCATGAGTAAAGAGGCAAATATAGAGAGAGATGAGGGTTTGGTGGGCATCCAAGATCCAATGTATGACTCATTTGTATATTCAATACACCACCAAATATAAACCTCCCTTCCCATTAAAACAGGGGTAGCGAAACATTCAATATTCATATATGGGTTATGTTGAAGAGTCAACAAAAATATATAACACCTCCCCAACACATTGAAACAACTTACTCAAGGAAAAACCTTTTATTTTTTTGGTGTTATGTGAGATGAATCTTTGCATAGTTTCTCATATATAATGTATAACATAATTAATATGGTTAAAATAAGTAAACATAACAATTCATACAATAGTTTTGCCCTATCCTATTTTACAAAAAATATATACTCAATTATAATTAGAACATGTGGACTTAGAAAGGCTTGACTACAACATTAACATAATAATAATCATAATATCAATTAGGGTTCTCATGTTAATACGATTGATTACATTATTACACCCTATGATTACAATAATATGGTGTCATGTATCATGGAATAATATTAAGTAGAAAAATTCCAAATTAATTCATGTTCATGTCTTCAAAATTCCTATCAAGCAAATCCCTCTACACAATATTAGGTAAGAACAATCCAAATTAATACCTTCAAAGTACCCATGAAATAATTAAAAGGCCCTTCAAGGTATCTCCTAGGAGAAACCTTAAAGAGTCTTTTAATAGCTAAATACCTTCAAGATACCCTTAAAGGTTTTACAAGGCTCTTCAAAGTTCTCCCAAGAGATACCTTGAAGGGCTTTGTATTACCTCCAAGGTATCTTCTAGGAGATAACTTAAAAGACCTTGCATTACCTTCAATGTATCTCTTCAAAGATACATTGAAGGTACTAAAAGGCCCTTAAAGGTATGTAGTACCTATTGACCAAATTTGATCCCAAGTCAAATTTGGGTCAACCCATACTATTTTGAAATTTTAGAGAAAGTTTCATATGTCCTATGGGGTCATCTATTGTCCTACATGTCTTACTTACCTTTTCCCTAGTCCTTGTTGAAACCCATCCTCCTTGTATTAGCTCAATCAATCAAAGTCAACATTGGTCAAAACTAGTCAAACTTAGTCAAAGTTCCAAATTGTATTAAAAATTTCTTAAAATGGTCTTTAAATTATTTCAAGGTGTCTCCAAGTCACAAATTGGCCATTTGTTAGGTTTCATGTGGTAAAAGGGTCATTTGGCCACTTTTCTAACAATTAATTGACTTGTACTGATGGTGGGAGTTAAAAAATATGTCATCAAGGAGGATATGAATGTGGATAAGGCCAAATCATGTGAAAATCAGTCAGGTAATACTTAGAAGTCTGTTATGATCAAAAAATAACATTTTTCCTCAAAACGTGGTGGAGTGACTTCTCAAGTCCACCATTAGTTGAAAACATGGTGGAGTGACTCTTCACCTCCCCATAAGTCATTTACATGTTTGTATTGCAAGGATAATGTAGGAAAGTTCATCATCAACTTGTTTTCCTCCATTTTCACTTGGCAAACAAAGAAAGTCTAGATTCAATCACTTGGCATGGGCTGTACAGGTGGAATTCGAAAGAGTGATTATTAGAGTGGATAGTAAACTGAGTGAACTTTAATTTCATATAAATAAGTTGCAATTTGGTGCCTCTTCCTTTATGAATAATCATTTTGACTCCATACATCTTTCTATGAAATTGCATTCAAAAGGGGTATGATTGTGTATCTATTTCTTATTTTAAGGAATATATGGAGCTATGTAAGTTTGATGAAGTGTTTTTAAGTGGGAATAGACCCTCTCCAATGGTTTTTATATCATATAACACTTCTCTCTTAATTCCCTTGAAGGAGATTTCAAAATTGTGCTTATTTTTCAAGTTTGCAATCATGGGTGTGAAACCTAAGTTTTGCAACATGGAAGAAGCTCCTAAAGATGTAAAATATGCTTGGGTTTATGTTTTCAAAGGTATCTTCATTGGTTTCCCTTGTGAAATATCAAATTGGCATACTCCTCCAAAGCCAAATTGCCTAATCTCTTTGTTCACTGCCTAGTCTACTCACATTTATCTAATACAAGAGTTGTAGGAGGTTGTAAGGAGGTGTGAATGGTGAAACACAAGTTGGAACTATTCTTGAAGCCATATATTATGTTTTGGATCATGATTCTCATTTGGAAAGAGATAGAATGAAAATTGAGAAGACAACCATGCTAAGACTACAAGTGATTGAATTCAGGCTCACAATCCCTAAAGGACCAAAACAAAGATCCCTGAGGTTTTTTGAGATAACATATGTCATGATGGAAGAAGCCTTAAACATCCTTTATTGATTGGTCTTGTATCCCTATCTACACAAAAAAAATTGTGCCAATTTTTAGGTCAAAGTGATAAGTGGAAGATGGTCAGTGAGACCCTTTAAAATGACTAAAAATCACTGAATTATGACAACTCTACAAGAGTTGCTGAGAAAATTGATTTTGCACTTCACATAGAAAGTCTTAAACCATGATATCAAGGGGGAATAATTAAAAATGGTTAACAAAACACTCTTGATCTAAAAGGACAAATAAAATGTGAAGTTTGAGGTTTTGATCACCAATGCACCTTCCCCTATACATACACAGGTGTGAGAAGGGTCACCTACAACAAGGTTTACAAACAATGTGTTAAAGTTTGAAATTTTAGACCTTGTTTTGGATATTTAAAGGATATATAGGTGTTTTTTGATTCAAATAACCTCATGGGAAGATATAAAACCTTTCAACAAGCCCTAAACATCATCATAATTACCTATAATAGGGGTAGGACATGATTGTCACAATCAATAGGGTTATCCTTGTTGAGGGCCTAAAACATGAAGTGATGATATATTGAGGGTTATTAAGTGAAATAAGAGAATAAGTAGAATACCATGACCTAAATAAAATTAAGAGAGAGATCCTTAATCCATAAGTCAAGGTTCAAATTCCACCTATAGGTAGGTTGAAAGTGTCTTAGTCCAAACAAATAATGAGCCTAATCTTGGTAGTAGGTCATGAACTAGTGCAAAGAATTAGACTTAAGCCTAATAAAATTGATGAAGGATCATATATATGAGTTTAAAAATAGTCAAGGGAGGTTTTATTTTGTCTTCAAAGCCAAACCAAGCTCATAATAGCCTACAACCAGGTCACAAAATAGGGTTTCCCTTCCTTGGTAGTCATGGACCTAATCTATGTTTCCAAAGGCATGGAAGTGTTTGAGGGGATAATAGGATTGGATATGGTTATAATAGGTTTTTAAAGGAATGGAGGATCCATGTTTTTACTAACAAAGCTCAAATCAACCCCTAAAATATCCAAACCTAGCCTATACCCTGCCTACCTTGCATAGAACCTACCTAGAGAAGGTCTACCTTAGAAATGGTGATAGTTAGGTGACCATACCTTCGAGTGAAAGGATAAAAATTGGTAAAAATTAACCTTTAGAGTTTATAAACATCTTAAAATCATTTTTTTGGTGAAAAAAACAAAGTAACATACCCTTGTTCTATCTCAGAATTGGGGCAATTTTCTCATGCAAAACCCAAATAGTTTGTGAGAAAATAGGTGGAATGCATGACCAAAGGGAAAATTGAGATAAAATGATGATTTTAATATATATAACACATGAAGGGAGACATAATAAATCAACATATAGGGTCTGAGGACAAACAAGATGCTCTAACCATGGAGGTTTGTAGTCATTAGGGCAAGGCAAGGAATAGGCATAATTCCAAATGAGGGGTCATTTCAAGTTATAGCCTTTGCCAAGTCTTATAATTCCTTGTAACATATCCAAACATGTGTATATGAATTTTTTAATATATCAAGAGGAAAAGGAAACCATTGGAGGGTCAGGTGGAATCTCAAGTGGTAGGCAGACCTATTGACAAGGTCTAAGCTTAGTCTCAAAATAGGGTCACTCTTCACTTCTAGCTATTAGGAGTCCATTCCAATGATTGGGGAATATTTTTAGAACATATACAGAGGTGTATGAGCCATTTTTTTGTTAGGTAATAATCATAAATCCATCTCTTAGCTTAAAATCTCTCAAATCCTCATAGAATGCACCAAGTGGCTTGAATGGCCAACTTCAAATGCTTGAAACTTTCATGAGATTATGAATGAGACCTAGATATGATTGAATATGATATATAAGGTCCTTAATTATCCCTTAGTGTAATTTTGAAGAATATATAATGTGTATCCTTTATGAATAATCCCTTAAGGGCTAATGCACTGCAAACCCTCCAAGAAGCTTGATTTGAACCCGATCAAAGAGAAAGGTCAAACAAATCACTCAAATGGACGTTTCAAGATTTAAAATCATCAAGATTAATTTTATAACTCTCATAAGATCCACCTCATGCCATTGGTCTTTACCTACAAGTACTGGGTTGTACAAATAGGCTAAGAAAGAGCATTTAATGCTAGAATAGGGGTTTGTACAAGTGATCAGGAACTCAAATTCAACATGAGGGATGTTGAGGAGATGAAGAAAGTGAATCATAGGATAATTTATTATTTAAAATGTGTAGGAGCATAAAATGATTATTTTTTGTCCTCTAGGCTAAAAAGGCCTAATTAGGCCTAATTGGGAGTACTAATTGATCTAAAAACCACACTTTCCTTGAGTGTAGCACCATGAAAATTGGCATAGAGCACAATGAGGGAAATTTTAATAAAAAATGGTATCACTTAGTCATTTAAGTCCTTACATTATCCTACACAAGTAGACTTGTGTAAAAATAGGGCTATAAGAAGACAAGGCCAAGTGAAGGCTCTATAGGCAAAATGGGGTCTTGGTGAGAGATTGATGACTCCAAATGGATTTTTTTCAATCCAATATGATTATAATATGACTTTCATGAAGAATAATTTCACCAATTGAGATAAATATAAATTTTTAGCTATTTTGGCAAAATTAGGCCTAATGAGACAAGAAGGCCTTGTGACACCTAAGAGGGGGAATGATGATTCCAGGTAATGTAACTATTTTATATGCCTAAATATGGTTTCCAAGTGTCCTTTGGATGAAAATTTAAATATTAAAGAGATCTCATGATCAAACTCTTACCTTTTGCCACTTGTCAAGGAGTTTCAAGACTTAAAGATGCTTATGAAGAGTTTCAATATATCATGTGAGGAAGGTGCTCAGTTTGGGATGGAAAAACGTCCAAATAAGTTAATTAATCTCTCTTCCACCTAATTTACATGCATAAATTTTACCTAACCTACTTTGAAGTTCTCTTGAAATCCCATCATGAAGGCAGTTTCACAAGAGAGAATGATTGAGAAGATTGCTATGCCACACTTGGAGAAGAAGCTTATATGGGATAGAATGATGTGTAAATCAGTTTCATAACTCATTTTACACCTCATTAACATACATTTTTACTGATTTCCACGTTTAGAAAACTTCTCTCCTCTGTCTCTTCTTCCAAATTCTATAAATGTGAGTCATCTTGGCTATTGTAGAAGATACCATAGCTAGTATGGTGAGGCCCTACTGGTATGAAATTGCATTTTTTATGTTTCAAAATTGAATAAAAGTCTGATTATAATTTAAAAACATTTTGACTAATTGTATGAGTGATGTATAGTGGATCTAAGTGATGGTGTCATCTGTATTCCTCTTTATCCTTCATGTTTAAGCAAGAGTTATGATTTTGAAAGGTCATGTGAAGTGTATGAATTTACTAGGATCCCCTTCAAGTGTGTAATTGTATCTATGGTGTGAAATATTCCCCTATATCATTTATCTTGTTGGTTGTCCTACGTATGCTACCTCTACATTAAAACACTATGTTAGGATCCTTTAATGCCTAGAATTGGTCTTGGAAAGCTTTATTGCTTAGTAGGAGTGTGATAGTCTTATGAGATATGTATTTGTGTATCACCTCTTTAGTTTAGTTTCCTTTTCATGAAAAATCCTAACCCTTTTCCCATAAACAAGCTTTAGATTAAGTGATATGCACTTCAAGAAGAATCTAGGGAGATAGCCCTTATAATATAGAGATTCATCCCTCTTATAAGTTCCCCACAACCTGAGAGATGATCCCATGTTTCATAAAATTTTAGGAACCTCATAGAATGTCCTAGGTTGTATAATTTGATGACAACAATTCTGGTATGCTTGGTGACATAGATAGTCCTAATTGTTTCCATGTCAAGGTGAATAATGGTCTTAACAAGACCAAGGTTGTAGAAGTGTTTCTAATCTAGCATTTGGTGACTCTAAAAGGTGAGAATATCTAGTTTTAGATCAAGTTTTCCACATTATATTTCATGGTCAGGAGGAAGAAGAAGATATGGCTAGGCAACATGCTTTCCCAGCCTTCAACACCCAAAATCTAATCAATCGTGTTGCATATGATCTTATCCCTCCCAATGCCACTAAAAGTCTCCTCAACTTCAATGGAGAAGGTCTTATTATCCTATCTGAACACATTAGGAACATCTCAAATTTTTGAAATTTCCACAATATCACTCAAGTCAACATAGCTATTAGGCTACTTGCCATGTCTCTAAAGGGTAAATCAATTGATTGGTATAGGACATTGGGAGGTGGTTGCATTACTAATTGGGATGGATTTATAGAGTTTTTGGTAAATAGGTTTGAGAATAAGAGTGATCACATTTCACTAATTCATCAACTAAATGTGAAAGGAGAGGTCTTAATGAATCCATGGGAGATTTCAATGAAAGATTTCAAAGAACATGGCATAATTTGCCATGTATCATGAGGTCCCCTCCAACTTTGTATTCCCCACTTGTCTCAAGGCCATTAGAACTGATGTGGTAGTAATGTTGCAATCAATGGGATTATTTACTCTACTTGATGCATATGAGATAGCTATTAAAGCTAAGAATAATTTGATACTAGCCAGGAAATTACCCCCAAGAATTGATATGCCTTTGTTATCTCATAGTTCATTTGAAACCCCAAGTGTAGATAAAGTTACCAACACCAATGTCAAGTCTATAATCACTCCTAAGAAGATGGATAATGATATAGACAAAGATGAAATGATCAGGGCATTACAATCTCATCTCAAACAAACTCAATTACAAGCTGTTGTTCTAGTCCATAGCAACCTGGTTTAAGGAGATGAACATTTGGATCCGGGGACAATCTCAAGGTCAATTTGTGAATGATGGTGGAGGAGTTTGTCAAGCCATAGTAGCACAAGAAATATATATTCCTTTCCTCACATTAGAATAACAAAACCTCATGCAAAGGGATACTCATAGAGAGAGTAGAAACCAAGGTACCATTCTTGTGAACTTTCAAAGGGAAGAAAACTATGTGAACAAGGTTGACAAAGCACTTAAAGGATTGACATTTAGTACTTCTTATCTATTGACTTCACATCAACTTATTGTTCCTAAGACTCCACAAGAGTTGGGGAAGGATTCTATCATAGATGAGTTCCTTGAACACATTGAAGAAGGAGCTGATGATATGGAGAAGCCAACAAAGGTTTTGGGAGAAGAAGACATTTCAATGGTAAGACAAGAAGAAGTAGACCTTGAGCGGATTGAGGAATTTCCATGCTTTATAAAAGATGATGATGATCAACCTTCAACACAAGGAGAAGAAGAGGTGCCCACTAGCCAACATGATGTTCCACAAGAAGTTGGTAAGAATGTTGATGAACTTCAAGACCTTTATATTGACCATGAAGAGTTGGAATTTTGGGATGGTCTTGAAATTTTTTGCTTGAGATTGAATAATGCATCTCTACTTCATGAAGAGCTTGAGAAGAGTTTTGAAGGAGATATTGTAGCTGAACCTATTGAAGATCATGCAGCACCTCCACAAGAAGAGAAAGGTAAGAGTGATTCATCTCAAGAAGATCAAATGCATAAGGTAGATTAAGAGTACAAGGTGCCAAGAGAGGTAGTAAGTTTTGAATAACCTCTCCCATGCATTTAGCTATGAGAACCACCAAATCTTGATGGAGACATTACCTTTCAAAATGAATACAACCTTGATGATGAAAAGCCACTTGCAATTGAGGTTGAGTATGAAGATCAAAATGAGTCTATAATCAATGGGAAACCACTTGAACCAAGGACTATGGTTGACATTGAAAACAATCAATAGGATTATGTTTCTATTGAACACATGTTCTTGGCTATGAAACCAAATGAATTCAATGCAAGCACCATGGGAAGTAAGCAAGGTGTTGAACAAACAAGGATAAGACCTAAGTGGAACCTTGCACACTCTTCTATTCCACTTTAAGGAGATGGTATGAAAAGCTTTCTTTTTGATCTAGGAGGATCAATTATTGCTATTTAGTTTGTACACTTTAGAGTGTGTTTGTTTCAATGTTTCCTAAGTGCTTTAGAGCACAAGTGTGTTTCCTTTCCTTTGTTTGATGTGTGTTTTGTGTGTATGGTCAAACATCTTGTTTCCCTTGAGTCAAAGGTCTCTTCAAGTAAATTTGAGTGCCCATATGTGTGATTTGATACCCAATGGAAGGATTAGGCAACTGGTCTTAGGCATAACGGACATACCACCCTTGGGAATCATCAATAATGTTGACCAAAGTTGAACCCAAGTCAAATTTGGGTCAAACCCTACTATTTTGAACTTTTAGAGAAAGTTTCATGTCTTATGGGGTCATCTATTGTCCTACATGTCTCACTTACCCTTTCCCTAATCCTTATTGAAACCCATCCTACTTGTACTGGCTCAGTCAATAAAAGTCAAAATTGGTCAAACCTAGTAAAAATTAGTAAAAGTACCAATTGAAAATGTCCCAAAATTGTCTTTGAATTATTTCAAGGTTTCTTCAAGTCATAAATTGGCCATTTTCTAGGTTTCATGTGGTAAAAGGGTCATTTGGCCACTTTTATAGCAATTAATTGACTTGTATGGATGGTGGGAGTTAAAAAATATGTCATCAAGGAGGATATCAATGTGGATAAGGTAAAATTACATCATAATTAGTCAATTGATAGTTAGAAGTTTTTTATGATCAAGAAATGGTAGTTTTTCCTTAAAAATAGAAGTTTGTGGGCACTTGTACGGACTTCTCAAGTCCACCATCAGTTGAAAATATGGTGGAATAACTCTTCACCTCCCCACATGTCATTTCCACAATTTTATTGCAAGGATAATGCAATAAAGTTTATCTGTAACTTGTTTTCCTCCATTTTCACTTGGTAAGCAAAGAAAGGCTAGATTCAATCACTTGGCATGGGCCATACAGGTAGAATTGGAAAGAGTGATTTTAGAAGTGGATATTACATTAATTTAAATTCATTTTAATATCAATAAGTTGCAATTTGGTGCCTACTCCTTTATGAACAATCATTTTGACTCCAGGTAACTTTTTATGAAATTGCATTCAAAAGGGGTATGATTGTGCATATGTTTCTTATTTTTAGGAATCCATGGAGCTATGTAAGTTTTATTAAGTGTTTTTAGGTGGTAATATTCTCTCTCCAATGGTGTTTACATCATCCAAAACTTGTCTCTTAATTCCCTTGAAGGAGATTTTAAAATTGTGCTTGTTTTCTAAGTTTGCAGTCATGGGTGTAGAACCTAAGTTTTGCAACATGGAAGGAGCTCTTGAAGATGTAAAATATGCTTGGGTTCATGTTTTTAAAGGTGTATTAATTGGTTACCTTGTAAAATATAAAATTATCATACTCCTTCAAAACCAAATTACCTAATCTCCTTGTTCACTACCTAGTTTGCTCACAATCATCTTACACAAGAGTTGTAGGAGGTGTGAATGGTGAAACACAAGTTGGAAATCTTATTCAAGCCATATATTGTGTTTTGGATCATGATTATTTTTTTCAAATAGATATAATGAAAACTAATAAGACAACCATGCTAAGACTACAAGTGATTGAGTTTAGGCTCACAGTCCCTAAAGGACCAAAATAGAGATCCCTGAGGTTTTTTGAGATAACATACGTCATGATATAAGGATAATTAAACATAATTTATTGATTTTTATTTTATCCCTATCTACCAAAAACAACCCTACCAATTTTTAGGTCAAATTTATAAGTGGAAGATGGTCATTGAGACCCTTAAAAATGACCAAAAATCACTGAATTGTGATAGTGAACTCTACAGGAGTTGATGAAAAAATTGATTTTGCACTTCACATGGAAAGTAATAAACCATGATATCAAGGGTGAATCATTAAAAATGGTTCAAAAAAAACTCATAATCCAAAAGGACAAAGAAAAGGTGAAGTTTGAGGTTTTGATCACCAATGCACCTTCCCTTGTTCGTACACAAGCTTGAGAAGGGTCACCTACAACAAGGTTTACAAACAATGAGCTAAAGGTTGAAAGTTTAGACCTTGTTTTAGATATTTAAAGGAGATATAAGTGTTTTTTGATTCAATGACCCTCATGGGAAGATATAACACTTGCCAACAAGCCCTAAACATCATCATAAGCACCTACAGTAAGAGTAGAACATGATTGTCACAGTTAGTAGGGTTATCCTTGTTGAGGGCCTAAAACATGAAATGATGCTATCTTGAGGGTTTGAAAGTGAAATCAGAGCATAAGGAGAATAAAATTATTTAAATAACATGAAAAGAGAGATCCCTAATCCATAATTCAATGTTTAAATTCCACCTATAGGCAGGTTGAAAGTGTCTTAGTCCAAACAAACAGTGAGCCTAATCTTGGGAATAGTTCATGAAATAGTAAAAAGAATTGGACATAAGCTTGATAAAATTAATGAAGGAACATATATATGAGTTTTAAAATACTCAATGGAGGTTTTATTGTGTCTTTAAATCCAAACCAAGCTCATAATAGCCTACAACCAGGTCACAAAATATGGTTTCCCTTCCTTGGCTGTCATGGACTTAATCTATGTTTCAAAAGGCATGGGAGTGTTTTAGGGGATAATAGGATTGTATATGGTTGTAATAGGTTTTGAGATGCATTTATTATCCCTATATTTCATAACCAATCTCAAATCAACCCTTAAAATCTCCACACCCAGCCTATACCCCGCCTACCCTGCATACAACCTACCTAAAGAAGGTCTACCTTAGAAATGGTGATAGTTGTGTGACCAAAACTTGGAGTTAAAGGATAAAAAATGGTAAAAATTACCCTTGATATTTTATAAACATCTTAAAATCATTGTTTTAGTTAAAAAAATAAGGCAACATACCCCTGTTCTATCTTAGAATAGGGGTAGTTTTCTCATGCAAAACCCAAATAGTTTGTAAGAAAATAGGTGGAATGGGTGACCAAAGGGAAAATTGAGATCAAAGGATGATTTTAATATTTGGTAAAAACCAAGGGATACATTATAAATCAACCTATAGGGTCTAAGGGAAAATAGGATGCTCTAACCAAGGAGGTTTGAAGTCATCAGGGGAAGGCAAAGAATAAGCATGATTCCAAATGAGGGGTCATTTTAAGTTCTATATTTTTCCAAGCCTTGAAATTATTTTAAAAATATACACACATGTGTATATTAATTTTTGAATATATCAAGAGGTAATATAAACCATTGGAGGATTAGGTGGAATCTCAAGTTGTAGGCAGACCTATTGACAAGGTCTAAGCTTTATCTCAAAATAGGGTCACTCTTCAATTATAGATATTAGAAGGCCATTAAAATTATTGGGGAATGTTTTCAAAACATATAAAGATGTGTATGAGCCATTTTTTTATAAGGTAATCATCAAAAATCCATCTCTTGGCTTAAAAGTTCTAAAACCCTCATAGAATGCACCAAGTATCTTGAATGGCCAACTTCAAATGCTTGAAACTTTCATGAGATTATGAATGGGACATAAAGATGATTGGAGGTGTTATAGAAGGTCCTTAAGGATCCCTCAATTTAGTTTTTAAGAATATCCAACATTCATCCTTTATGAACAATCCCTTAAGGGCTAATGTACTGCAAACCCTCCAAGAAGCTTGATTTGAACCCGATGAGAGAGAAAGGCCAAAAAAATAAATAAAATGGATGTTTAAATATTTAAAATAATTAGGATGACTTTGATAACTCTCCTAAGATCCACGTCATGCCATTTTTCTATACCTGCAAGTATTGGGTTGTATAGAATAGGCCAAGAAAGAGCATTTAATGCTAGAACAGGGGTCCATACAAGTGATCAAGAACTCAAATTCAACATGAGGGATGCTGAGGAGATGAAAAAGTGAATAATAGGATAATTTATTATTAAAATGTGTGGGATCATAAAATGATCATTTTTTTCCTTTAGGCTAAAAAGGCCTAATTAGTCCTAATTGGGAGAACTAATTGATCTAAAAAACACACTTGCCTTGAGTGTAGCACTATGAAACTTGGAAAAAAGAAAAATAAGGGAATAGGGTACTAAAAAATTGTCTCACTTAGTCTTGGAATTATGTATATTCTCCTACACAAGTAGACTTGTGTAAAAATAGGGCTACAAGAAGATAAGGCCTAGTGAAAGATCTATAGGAAAAATGGGGTCTTGGTGAGAGATTGATGATTAAAAATGATTTTTTTTCAGTCCAATATGATGAGAAAGGGAATTTTATGATTAAAAATTTCACCAATCAAGTGAAATCCAAATTTTAGCTATTTTGGCCAAATTAAGCCTAATGAGACAAGGAGGCCTTGTGACACCTAAGAGGGGAATTGATGATTCCAGGTAATGTAACTATTTGATATGATTCAATATGGTTTCAAAGTGTCTTTATAATTCAAATGTAAATATCAAAATATCTCATGATCAAACTCTTACCTTTTGCCACTTGTCAAGGAGTTTCAAGACTTAAAGATGCTTGTGAAGAATTTCAACACCACATGTGATGAAAGTGCTCTTTTTGGTATGGACACATGTCCACATAAGTTAATTGATCTCTATTAAACCCCATTTTCATGCACCACTTGTCCCTAACCTATTTTGAAGTGCTCTTGAAAGCCCACCATGAAGGCAATTTCACAAGAGAATGATTGAGAAGATTACAATGCCACACTTGGAGAAGAGGCTTATCTGGGATAGAATGATGTGTAAATTAATTTAATAACTTATTTTACACCTAATTCACATGAATTTTAACTGATTTCTACATTTTTACACTTATCTTTGTGCCTCTTCAACTTCTCTTCTCTCTCTCTTCTTCCAAATTCTATAAATGTGAGCCATCTTGGCTATTGTAGAAGAGACCGCAGCTAGTATGATGAGTCCCTGCTGGTATGACATTGAATTTTTTGTCTTTAAAATTTGATTAAAAGTCTTATTTTGAGTTAAGAACATTATTTCTAAGTGTGTGAGTGATGTATAGTGGAGCTAAGTGACGGTGTCATCCTTACTCCTCTTTATCCTTCATGTTTAAGCAAGAGTTCTGATTTTAACATGTCATGTGAAGTGTATGAATGTACTAGGCTCATATTCAAGTGTGAAATTATCTCTATGGTGTGAAATATACCCCTATATCAGTTATATTATTAGTTTTCCTATGTATGCTACCTCCACATTGAAACACTATGTTAGGATCTTTCAATGCCTATAATTGGTCTTGGAAAGCTTTGTTGCTTAGTAGGAGTGTGATAGTCTTTGAGATATGTCTTGGTGTATCACCTCTTTAGTGTATTTTTATTTTCATGCAAACTCCTAACTCTTTTCCCATAAACAAGCTTTAGATTAGGTGATATGCACTTCAAGAAGAATCTAGGGAGCTAGCCCTTATAATCTAGAGATTCATCCCTACTATAGGTTTCCCATAACCTGAGAGATGATTCCATGTTTCATCAAATTGTAGGAACCTCATAGAGTTTCCTAGGGTGCACAATTTGATGATAATAGTAACTTTTAAGATATCTCCTATGAGTTACCTTGCAGGTACTATAAGGCCCTTTAAGTTATGTAGTACTTTGAAGGTATTTCCTAGGAGATATCTTAATGTACTAAAAGGCCCTTCAAGATATCTCTTAGGTGATACTTTTAAGGGACTTGTAGTATCTACAAGGTATCTCTTAGGAGATACCTTGAAGGAATTACAAGGACCTTTAAGGTATCTCTTAGGAGATACCTTGAAAAAATTAAAAGGCCCTTCAAGATATCTCTTAGGTGATACTTTGAAGGGACTTGTAGTACCTACAAGGTATCTCTTAGGAGATACCTTGAAGGGCCTTTTAATACCTTCAAGGGTATCTTGAAGGTATTAAGGTATTACAAGGCCTATCAAAGTAACATGCAAGTGATACCATAAAGGTATCACTAAATATATATCTTAGACATATATCTTACATCAATTGGATATGATTTCATACTTTACATTTTAAATCCAAAATTTATAAGATGGGAGAACTCTACAAAGTATCTTCCAAGAGATACCTTAAGAGGTATCAACTATGGGAACCTTCTCAAGGTACGACCCAAGTCAATCAACATAAACCTCTTAAATTGATATCCAAGTCATGTAAGAGCTACCTGATAAGGTATTTTTTTATAGATACTTTTGCCATTAAATTAATCACCATCAAAAATTAAAAATTACTACCTTCAAGGTAGATCCTATATGATAAGAATTATATTTAAATTATATGTTTTCCAAAACTGCCTCATATATAAATATGAAATGAATTCAAATGCAACATCTTGTACTCAAGTTTTATAAAATAAGATACCTCTCAGGTAACTCTCAAGATATACTTTGGCCCTTACATTCGACACCATCAACACATTAATAGTATTACATTCAAAGTATATACTAGATGATATCTCTTTCATCAAAATCACATGTTTCAAAAACCAATACCTTATACCATATTTACATAATTTCAAATCCATTATATAGTATCCAATTTAGTATCTCCCAAGAAATAATTTTCAATTAATCTCTCAAGATATACCTTGTCACTCAAATTCAACACCATCAAGTAAATATTAATTAATACTTTAAGTTAACTCCTAAGTGATACATTTGGCATAAAAATTATATGTTTTAAAGAACTAACCCTTATATCAAATTGCCATGATTTCAAAGCTAAAATTTTATATCCACATTTTAAAAAATGTGATCTCAATGTATCTCTTGAGAAATAGCTTGGGATCCAAATCCACAATCATCAATAAGTAAATAAGAATATCTTTAAGGTATCTCCCTGACAATACCTCTTACATTTAAATTAAATATTTTTATACCCACCTCTTATATCAAAATGAAATAAATTAAATTAACATTTACATATATACAATTACATTATACATCTTTAAAGGTGTTTTTAGGTTCATATTTATTGCATAAAAATTGATATGATTTAAAAGCTAACAACTTGTATTAAGATTTTATTAAATAAATTATATCTCTCAAGGTATTGACCTAGAATTTTGAGAATTATTTCCTATGAGAAATATATTAAGGTATCTTTCAAGAGACACATTGGATACCAACTTCATCACCCTAAACAAATAAACATTATTTTTTTCATAAAATAATATGTGTATATGTTATTTAAACATATGAAACTTATGTTATCATGGTTCAATATTTTTTAATTTAACATTGTTTGATACTATAAAATATATCTTCTAAAGATTTAATATGTATTTTATATTGTAATTTAGAAATCACATTTGTTGATATACAATTAGTCACTAGTTAATCACAAATAATTAACTAAGTGATATAACATCTAACTTAAAATTTACAAACTATTAATATTTAAATAATTTCAATTACTTTATAGAATGTCTTCAGATGACAAAGAAATTCCAATAATTAAAATACATAAGAAGGCCTCAATCACATATAGTTTGGATATAGTATAGTATAATACACCAAAACTTCAATTAAAACCACATCAACATCTTCCATTTTATGATGGTGATAAGATTCCTATTGGTGATTAGTATTTTGAGTTGTTTAGTTTAAGAAATATGCATGTAAATATTTATTTTTTACACTATATTTATAAAATAATCTACTCAAATTTGAATAATCCTTGCTTATAATAAGGATGAACTTGAAGATATCATTCAATTCCAATTAGAAGTATGAAATGGAGAAGAGGGGATGCTCTATCATGCAATAACTAGATTTAATAAATATACACCCAGTAAAATGGAATTGATAAAAATAAATGTTTTTCCTTCTTGTGGAACATTTAGGTTTCATTTGAATAGCTATGACAACCTTGTAATATCTGGATTGATAGATATAGATGATTTGGTCCTTATAATACAAAATATATTGAATAAAAAATATAAAATCCTTTGGTTTGAGAAGAAAGAGTACATAGTCTATAGGCCATCCTTCCTTCCTTCCTTTAGAGTTACTATTTTATTAGAGCATCTAGTTGTATATATAGATATGGCCACCACTATCTAGGGGTCAATCCCAACCCCGCCTTTGTTCTATTGGGGGCATCTATAGTTAGTTGACACCCTATATATATAGCTCTATTTATATGGAGTAGGAGGGCCATATATATATATATATCCCTATCCCAATCCCCAAAGCCCCCAAAGCCATATATATCTAATCTATTCTATCTGGTCCTAGATGTAGTTAGTGGCCTATACCTATTTATAGTGTGTTCACCCATATAGTTATAAGGGGATACGACATATATATATATATATATATATATATATATATATATATATATATATATATCCCAAGTCCCCAAGCCCCCAATCCCTATATATCTAATCTATTTTATCTAGGCCTAGAAATAGTTGGTGGCCTATCCCTATTTATAGTGGATTCACCCATATAGTTATAGGGGATTATATATATATATGATTCAATAGGGATAGGCCACCAACTATTTATAGGCCCAGATAGAATAAATTAGATTATATAGGGCTTGGGGGCTTGGGGGCTTGGGATATATATATATATGTGTGTGTGTGTGTGTGTGTGTGTGTGTGTGTATAGGGTGTCGACTAGACTCTAGATGCCCCCAATAGAACAAAGGGTGGGTGTTTGCTCCACACACACACACACACACACACACACACACACACACACACACACACACACACACACACATATACAGAGATGGGGGAGGCCCCAAGGAGCACCAACTTGTTTATCTTACCACTATGTAAATATGTATTTAAGTTACCCTGTAAAACTGACAAAAATAACATTGAAGAAAACAAGACAAGCAAGGGTGTCTTATTTATTTACATTTTTGAAAAAAACTATACCAAAACTCATAGCAATGGATAAATATAAGACCAAACAAAAGGTTGATACACTTTTGTTGGCATAAAATTCTGATTAGACACATAGTGAATTTTGTAAATGGTATATTTCCTCTAGAAAATTTTCCTTAGACATTCTTATAGATCTTTGTGAGTTGGGGGATGATAATATATAAATAATAAATTTGAATGAAAGAGGGGTGCTTGATATAATTCATTAATTCATAAAATATAATGAGATTCCAATGAAGGATGCTTTGTTAATTCCTTTTGATCTAAATAACCCTCAGTCTGATATAAAAATCAAAATAAGTTCTTAAACAAATGATGGAGAAAAATAGGGTAAGATTCAAAACTACAGATGGTCAACACTTAATTACAACAAAAAGGACAATAATTTTAGAGGAAGAATATAATTACATAGTTTTGAGAACAAAATGTTCTATTAGAAGGGATAGATTTATAAAAATAAGTACTCCATTTCACATTGTTCAAAAAATATGTAACCAATATAATGAATCCAATGAAGCAATTTATAAGACTTCATTTGTTGAAAGAGTTCGATCTGCATGTGACCTTATCTAATTAAAGGGTTGGAAGAATCTTGAAATAGGAAAAAAAGATAAAATAAATACATGAACCAGATGGACACTTATTCACATAAATAAACTATTTAGCACAATAATTGTGAGAGATAAAATGCCTTTTTTTTCATGGAATAACACATTTGGGATTGTTTTGATAATGCATTTTATTTATTTGAAAACGGTAATTTACCTAGCTCAGATAAATAAGATTTGAATATTATTGGTACAAAAATACTTTGAAATATTCAAGGGAATTCAGATAAATAGAAAATAGAACTAGAGAAATTATTGGAAATAGGGTCTATTTCCTTCTTGAAAACCCCTAGGTATAACAACATGGACAATTAGTGGAAAAAAATGAATTTAAAAAGTAACATACTATTGAAATTATATATTATTTCACCAATAATGATTAGACACTTCAAGAAAATAAAATATTGACACCTAAAGAAGTAATGGAACACTATAAAATTCCTACTAAAAGGTTAGATGATTTGTGTGCCCTGAATCAAAGTATTTCAAAAAATAAAAAAAAGTTAGGAAGCATTAACCCCAGATTCAATAAGTATACTAAGAAAATATCTAGATATTGATGGAGGTAAGCTTCTAGGGATATATACAAAAACATTTAGCTGCCATTACAACCCCCCATCTATTTTTCCATCCATTTTAGAATATTTTAGTGTAATGTTCATTACTGGTATGAATATTGATTCGATAATTATTGATATTTTAAATGTCATTGAATATTTTAAGGAAGAACATCTTCAATTATTTTTTAGGATTTGATTGATAAAGTTATTGTTGGGTGTTTTAATGTATTCATCATTCATAAAGTTGACTATTTTTCTGGCATTCAGAACTCTTTCAAAAAGTTGTGTGTGGGTGATACCTAATTTATCACAAATACAAGTGTCATACTTTGGGGTTCAGATAGCGACAGATTAAATTGGGCGAATATTACAAAGATCATTTTTTCTCAAGATTCCACTAATTTTCAGCTTGAAGATTTCATCCTCCACTTATAGAAAAATAAATTAGAGGAAGCTGTTGATATTAGTAAAGACATACCAACATTTCAAATGATGGATTCATACAAAATGGAAAGTGTCAGGAGATCTACAGCTCTACCAATTAGAGCACAATTGATTACTTTCTTATATGCAATTAAACACGGAATTATACCAGAATGATAAAGTAGCTAGAAACTTGAGACAACAAAGAATTTGAGAGACAATACACACTCTTTTTATTAGATATTACTAGAAGAAAATACAATAAGGAAGATGCCACTTCTTCCTCCACCTCAAAGGCTTGCCACACCTCAAGACCTTCTTCCCTCTCTCTCTTGCTCAACACAACAACTCTAAAGCCTGAGTTGCTATCCCTCCTTGAATGCTTCAGCTGATCTCCTTGACCTTACACTTGTAGATCTCCTTGACCTTGCTTGCTTCAATGCTTTTACTTGCCTTAGAATAAATTACAATACATGCCTTATGGGTCTATAAATAAGATCCCATGCTTACAAAAATAGAACTCTAGTTACAATAATCAGACACACAGCTCGTGACTATAATTAGTCACTTGACATGCAAACACTCGCTTCACTTAACTGACTGTTCGTCAATAGCAGTTCTGAAAAATACACAGGCGACCGTCGCCGGTCCCTGCTAGTCTGGTGCTACCGACGTCGGCCGACTCCCTGCCATCGCCGGTCTCCTTCTCCACTGCATCTAACCGACATCGGTCATACTACCGACATCGGTGGCTCTAGTTCTTCAGCATCCTTCTCTTGTGTTTGCAAATAGTTGAAGCTTTTAGCTCCACACCATAACAATCTCCCACTTGGAGATAAACAACTGCAACTTGTACCTGTACCTGTACACCATCTATTTTGTTCCTTAGGATCTGTATCCCTCTTCAACGTCACTCTTGAAGACCAACCACCACGCAAACCTGTGATGTAATACCTGTCTCTTATGCCACAAGAATTTTGCTGCTCCCAAATTCTCCATGACATACTTCTGAACCAACTCTACCCTTAGCTCAGAAAACTCCCTGTATATGAAACCCTGCAACAAGTAACACAATACAATAACAGGATAATGTAGCTAATATTATCCAACCTAGTAAAGATAAAATACAATGGTCAAACCTCCATTGTCTACAGCATAAACAAGACCATATACCATAGCTTTCTGTCTCATGTGTCCATCCACTCTCTTCTCTAAAATGGGAATCCATCCCTCTATCCAGTGCTTCCTTCCAGCTGACAACACTACCAACAAATACCTGTTTGGTTCTCCAAGGACTCACACTCCTCATCCATGCCAAGCTCCCACTATTTCTAGATTCTACCTGCATTGCTTCTTCCATCTTCCTAGTTCATGACTATCAGTAAGCAATATAAAGAAGGTGAACAATGAATATGAGGTTCACATACCTTTCCTGACCTCCACATGGGTGTTTGAGACTTATTGATTCACCCAACATCCGTTCCAGTGACCGATATAGGCCATCTCCCAGTCTGCTCCTGATTGATGTCAGTTCCCTGCACTGACCCTGACTGTCGACGTCGTTTCCCTGGCCGACGCCGATGTCCCTCCTACCGACATCGGTCCTTATGACTGACATCAAACTTCTCCTGTCTGTCCTACCGACCCTGCTAGTCTGCACATGACCGATGTCGGTATCTGGATGACTGACGTCGGTGCCAAGCTATCAACATCGGTGTCTGTGTGTTCCTGTAAGTGATGAAATTTTCATCCGCGAGCTCTTCTTGGATCAAACCTCTATCCATGCTGCCCTGCTCAGACTTATTCAGCCCCTGTGACTGATCTCTGTCCTTCATCTCCTCCATAAACACCAAGGCTTCTTTGTTCTTGTCAAAAGCATCAAATTTTCTCTTTCTGTAATGAACTGTATCTGTGCTTTCCAAATTTGAACACATACCTTTTGAATCAAGAACTTCCATTCCCTTCCTATTCTTGTGACCAAGCCTATTAGGCCACATCTTCGAATCTACACCAGAAGTGGAATCAGTAATACAAGTAGACAGATAAAGAGTATCTACTTTCTTACCTCTTGCTAGAACAAGTGCTCCCTTGGTAACCTTCCAAGAATCCGCTGTGAGGGTTATTGTGCATCCCTCATCTCCCAACCTTCTTATAGAAATCAAACTTTGCTTCAGAATTGGAACATGTATGACCTCTTTCAACACCCACGTGTTGTCAATCTGCAATCTCAGCTACACTTTCCCTTTGCCAACTATCTGACAAGGCGTACCATCCCCTAAATAGAGCATTCCAAAATCTCCCTGTTCATACTCATAGAACAAATCTCTGTTTGGAGATGCATGAAAAGATGAACCAGAATCTAAAATCCATGATCCTACCTGACTATCCGAAGAAAGTATGAGAGCATCCTGCATCACAATATTTGCATCCTTTGCTTCTTCCATGCCTGCATGTTGATTCTCTTTATCTCTCAACCAACACTCCTTCTTTATATGTCCTTTCTTTCCACAAAACCAGCAGGTAATACCTTTGGACTCGGATCTCCTTCCCGACCTTGATTTCCCTTGCTCAACCTTCTCCCTTTGCCATCCCTTGCTTTCTGCACTTAGAGCGTTCCTTGATGATTCACCTGTGCTTCTCCTGCATATTTCTTCATTCAAGATCACACTCACAACATCATCAACTTTTAAGATTTTAGAAGCAGATGCAGAATTACTTACTGCCATATCCATACCGTCCCAACTTTCAGGCAAAGAACATAAAATCAAGAGAGCCTTTACCTCATCATCAAAAACAATATTGACTGAAGCTAATTGGTTTACCAAACCATGGAAATCACTGAGATGAGTATGTACCGATCCACCTTCCTACATTTGCAAAGTAAATAGCTGCTTCATAAGATATACCTTATTAGAAGCCGAGGGCTTTTCGTATAAATTCGCCAAGGACTTTATCAACTCTTCCGTTGTCTTACACTGTGATAAGCTGAAAATCACAGATGATGCAAGGCTCAACCTTATGGAACCAAGAGCCTTCTGATCAAGAACGTTCCATTCTTCATCCTTCATATCTGTGGGCTTGCATGCAACCCCACCCAATGGTAAGTACAAATCCTTCTGATACAGATAGTTCTCAATCTGCATCCTCCAATGTTGATAATTCTTGCCGTTAAACTTCTCCATTCGTAGCCTACTTTCTTCTGCCATTGCTGAACTCCCACTCAATCAAAAAACCCTGTGAATGACCTGTAATAAAAAACAATACCCTGCTTCCTGCAAATCGTAGCTCTGATACCACTTGTCAGGGGATCTACAGCTCTACCAATTAGAGCACAATTGATTACTTTCTTATATGCAATTAAACACAGAATTATACCAAAATGATAAAGTAGCTAGAAACTTGAGACAACAAAAAATTTGAGAGACAATACACACTCTTTGTATTAGATATTACTAGAAGAAAATACAATAAGGAAGATGCCACTTCTTCCTCCACCTCAAAGTCTTGCCACACCTCAAGACCTTCTTCCCTCTCTCTCTTGCTCAACACAACAACTCTAAAGCCTGAGTTGCTATCCCTCCTTGAATGCTTCAGCTGATCTCCTTGACCTTACATGTGTAGATCTCCTTGACCTTGCTTGCTTCAACGCTTTTACTTGCCTTAGAATAAATTACAATACATGCCTTATGGGTCTATAAATAAGATACCATGCTTACAAAAATAGAACTCTAGTTACAATAATTAGACACGCAGCTTGTGACTATAATTAGTCGCTTGACATGCAAACACTCGCTTCACTTAATTGACTGTTCGTCAACAGCAGTTCTAAAAAATACACAGGCGATCGACGCCGGTCCCTGCTAGTCTGGTGCTGTCGACGTCGGCCGACTCCCTACCATCGCCGGTCTCCTTCTCCACTGCATCTAACCGACGTCGGTCATACTGCCGACGTCGGTGGCTCTGGTTCTTCAGCATCCTTCTCTTGTGTTTGCAAACAGTTGAAGCTTTTAGCTCCACACCATAACAAAAAGTCCATTCAAAAATGAAATAATAACTTATTCTAAGAAATACTAATATCTACTTTCAATAATTTAGATACATGTAATGTGATAGGAGTATATATAGGATCTGGATTAGTGTGTGCCTATACACAATTAAAAAAGAATTTATATTGTATTATAAAAACTAAAGAAAAAATAATTTTTAATGTTCAATTTCAAAAATTTATGACAAATTTAGATCCACCAATACCAGAACCACCACTTCAATCAGTATTAGGTGCATAACATTTTGAATTTTTTTCTAATCATAAGTTTTATTTTTCAATACTAACATCTTAACAGTATTTCAGTGTATAGCACTCTTGGAATTTTATGCAAGTTAAGAAACCATAATAATAGAGTATCAAATCAATGCACATGACATATTAGAAGTTGAAGAGGGTAAGATAAGATCATGCATATTTATATAAATCATTAAGTGTTTATCATTTTTTTAATTTATCTCTATAAATTGTTAAGTGTTTATATAATTTTATATTTATCAAATATTTATAATATTGATAGAATATTTATTCTTATATTTAATATATTTATATCTCATTTAAAATAGTTCACAACACAACTCTACAACTTTGTTTCCAACAAAACAACTCAAGACACAGTTCTGCAACTTTATGCTTCAAAAAAAATAAAATAATGTATAACTCTAAAACAAGATAATTCTATTTAGATACCAATATCAAATAAATTTATTTCAAATATTTTTAGTTAATACTAAAAATATTATATAATACCTTGCAGGTAATAAGAAGAGTGCTAATGTACAAACTTAAAAAAACATAAAAAGGTGAAATCCCCTTTATTTAAATGTGTAATTATACATTTTCATATATAAAAATATAAAAATTATATTTATTTTAAATATTTGATAATGATTTATTTAAACACATTAGAATTGAATTTTTTTCTATGGACAATAAAAATCGATAATGCAAAAGATAATAAAATATAGTGCATCGGCTTGGGTGTTGGTAGCATTACCAAAATTCTTTACCCCCTGTACTATCCTACACTTTTACAATTAGAAAAAGAGATGAATATGTTATTAAATACTATTCAAGCATAGCTTATAATTTTTGATACATTATTTCTTATTGAATTGGTTGAGGCATATGAGGAATTATATTGATTAACATTATTTCTATTCAAAATTGGTGTTGAGTTTAATGAATAATATTTAATAGAACATTGGATCACATGTAATAATTTTAATATGAGATTATGACCATTCAGTTTGAAAACACATTTTACACATTGTTTATGGTTATTAATTGAATACATTCTTCTTTGGTTTGTAATGAAAGTTTGGTGATTCATGTTAGTACCATTATTTAATATTTGAGAAGTTGAGATTTTATCCTTAAAACTATTCATATGAATTGAGAATTAGTATTGAGTGATTTATTTTGATTGAAGTCTATATAAGACTATGATATGTATTGATCTAAGTTGACTTAATTTGATGAAATGTTGAGTGTACTTGAGTTTGATTTCTAATTAATAAAAAAGTTGAGTTAAAGTTTAATAAACATTTCTCTATATTGGTATATTTTACCTATGTTGTGCATACCTAAATTATTATTTATGTATTATTATTCTTGTGTCTTAGATAAATCTAGAAATAATATTATGTATTGAATGAACTTTACAAGAATGTGGCAATACTAATACCTTATTCTAATATTATTGAATATTATTTATTAAGAAATGTAACTACAAATTGAGCATGCATTTGAGAATAAGATGTAATTGATAATTATTATATTCGGTTAAAAATGCTATGTTTAATTTCATTATTCTTTAAATTATGTATATATGACATCAAAATTCATGTGATCATGTGCATCTAACTTACTCACTTGTTCCTAGACCCTTTGTTCTTTCAAAAATTAATAGAGAATTTTTTGAGGGGATTACTTTTGTTTTAATGTTTAATGAGAACTAGAATATCAAATATATTTTTTCATTTGAAACCTAAAAATATTGTCTTGACTTCATATTCTATTTAAATTTCAAATTATATAACAATATTATTATGGAAATATGTATACACATTGTGTTATAAAATCCCCATCAATTAAATTTTTCTTAATTCATTTGGGTTTTCTTGTGTATACTTTCATTTTTTCATACCTTTATATCAAATCGCAACTTATAAAATATATTTACAATCTCCTTAAAAAAATTATTTGAATTGTTTTGATGAGCCTTTATAAATAGTCACAGGTATTGCATCATGGCACACATTAGGAATATGTTGCTCAAAATAATAATGGGAGTACCTATTTTTTTTTAATTTAAATTATTGTTTCATTCAAATACAAAAATATTATCTAAAGAATCAAATGTGGCATAAACTAAAAAGATCAAAGTAAATTCTATTACATTTAAAGTATATTTATGTTTTCCATATCTCAAAAATGTTGAATTGCATTTTTTCAAAAAGATTCTTATCAAGAACTTGAATTTCATGTTACTTAGAGGGTATTTCTTTAAAATTAATGATCCAACTAAGATGTAAAACATTTTTATAGAACATTTCCATGTTATATTTCTTAAAATACAATATCATTAATTATTGTTTTGTTTTAAAACAAATTATAGACATTTTAAAAGAGGTGTTAAAACCAAATTCTAAAAAACTATTGATTTTGAGGTTGGATGACTTATTATTTGCTACGCACAAAACCAAAGATATGCAAAAAAATATTAGGGAAGAAAAGAATATTTTATAATAGAAAATATGTCATTCTACATTTGAAAACATTTCACAAAAGTTTTTAAGATGGCATTTCAATCTTTTTCTCACATTGACCTTTGGTCAATGCTAGAGGACAATCATTTGAGACTACTCCTTCAGGTCATGGATTACACAACTTTAGATTTTATGTTTATTTGGTGGAAATAATATTCTAAGCTATTTAATATAAATATAAAGAAATTAGATGAGGTTATTTTTAAAGGGGCCTTTAGAGATAATTTTTCAACTGTCAACATAGTATTCACTAATTGTAGTTCTCAAAATTATTTGGTTATGGAACAAAAAAATAAAATGAGTTATGTTCCTTCAAGTAGATATGTTAAAAATGAAAGATAGAAATAAGAAAATATTGGAGAATCAAAATGACATCTATCATCACATTCTTGGGAGAAAGCATAAAATCCATACCAACAATTGTTTAGAAAAGTTAGATATTAAAAATATGGTTCAGATCATTCTTTCAAGTGTATATATTGATTATAAATTATAGTTTAATAATATTATCTTCAATTTCATACAAATCAATTCCAAATTATTTCTAATGTAATCAAATTTATTTTAAATTTATGGATTTTAAATTAGAAATACTTTGATCTTATTTCATGCAGTTTATTTGTAATAAGCTTAATTTATTTCAAATATCTTGGTTTAACTTAGAATATTTATAAGCCCATATTAATCTCAATTATTCAAACAAGCTAGATTTAATTTATTTATTATAAAATGAACATATTTATAATTGGATGTTATTTATTTATATTAAAATCAAGTTATTTATGATAAAATTCAATCCAGAGTATTTTCAAATTATTTCAAATATTATTCAATTTATTTTAAATATAGTTTAGTTCATTTTTAAAAATATATTAATTTTGTATTAGAAATACTTTATCTTCATTCCAAATTTATTTAATATTTATATTTTATTTATAATGAGCCTAGGTTAGAAATAATTTAGTCTTATTATAAATACATTAGATAGATCTAGTTTATTTGTAATAATTTCAACTGATTCTTGATAAAATCTAATTTATTCATGATAGTTTTAGAGAATTAAATCTAGAAACATGAAAATGATTGGAAAAATAAAATGACATCTTTTATCATATTCTTGGTAGTAGACATAAAATCTATGCCTACAACTATGAAACATTATTTAGAAAAACTAGATATTATAAATATGGTTATAACTTTCCCAGATGATTCTTTCAAGTGCATTTATTGATTAGAAATTATAGTTTTAATAACAATATCATCAAGTATACTTATTGATTAGAAATTATAATTTTAATAATATTATCATCAATTTCATACAAATTAATTCCAAATTATTTCAAATGTAGTCTAATTTATTTCAAATTCATAGATTTTAAATTAGAAATATTTTACTCTTGTTTTGTGTAGTTTATTTGTAATGAGACTAAATTATTTTAAATATTTTGGTTTAACTTAAAATATTTATAAGTTCGATCTAAATTATTAAAAAAAAAAAGTTAAATTTGGTTAGATGTCATTTATTTATATAAAATCAATTTATTTATAGATGGATATTGTTTATTTATACTAAAATCAACTTATTTATGATAAAATTTAATACAAAGTATTTTAAAATTATTTCAAATATAATTCAATTTATTTTAAGTACAGTCCACTTCATATTAAAAAATAGTCAAATTTATTTCAAATATATTGATTTTACATTAAAAATTATTTATCCTTATTCCAAATTCATTTAATGTTTGCATTTTATTTATAATGAGTCTTGGTTGGAAATAATTTAGACTTATTACAAATACATTAGATAAATGAAGTTTATTTGTAATAAGTCCAACTAATCCATGATAAAATTTAATTTATTCTTAATGGTTTTTCAAAAATTAGACTACTAATAAGTCTACTTTATTTTAAATAATTTAGACTTATTACAAATACATTATTTAGATGTGATTTATTTGTAATAAGTCTAACTAATTTTTGATAAAGTCCAATTTATTTTTGATAGTTTTTCAAAAATTATACTACTAATAAATCAATATTATTTTTAATATTTTAGATATATTTAAAAAAAATAGATAGATGTAGTTTATTTATAATAAATCTAACTAATTGTTGATAAAGTCTAATTTATTTCTGCTAGTTTTTCAAAATTTGGACTGCTAATAAATTTATATTATCTAAAATAATTATTATATATTATTGTAGGAAAAATATTTTCTTAAGAAAAAATATCATAACTAAAAGTATCCATGTGAATTACAAGCTTCTTATATTCGTCATACAAACTCTAATCCATTTTTGTTTCTAGCCAAAAAAACAATCTAAGAATGTCATTTTTGATGCAAAAATTTAAATATAAATAGATTAAAAAAAAAACTAATAGGTTTGGAAACCCTCAAAATCTATAGTGGCACAAAACACCACATGTTGTAATCTATCAAAGTGTAAACATTATAAACTACAAGCTTTGCCTTGTCTTTACACTACACAAACACTTTAAAATAACCCCTCAAATAAGTTCTCCACTGTTACATCAAACTTAGGAATTTTATTGTGATTGAGACAATAGCTGATTGCATTTGTAACTTCTATTGCCCCTTTATCTAGGCAATCATAATCCTGATTTAAAAAAAAATCATTTGATGTAGGGACCTCTGCATGTGAGGGGCTTTCAAGATCATTACCCCCCTTCGATACATTATGGAACAACTCCTAAAATTCATAAATATTTTAAGGGTCTTCATAGGATAGGCATGTCCTTGTCTACCATAATTTGGCATGCTCTATAACCACACATGCATTCAATGTGATTTGATTTGGTCGTAGATTTATATATACTTATGAGTAATTCACATATAAATACGGTGACTTTTTTTCTTTGAAAAATATTAATTTTAAAATAATATTTCATATTTTTATACTATCAAAAAAATTAAATAATTAACTATTTTTAAAAAATTTGAACTATTAAAAAGATTTAAATATTTCTAATCACACAAGAACAATACCATATCATTAACTGAAAAATACAAATTAAAAAAAAAAAAAAAAACTACAATATCCCCATATTAATGATAGTGATTTTAAAATTAAGTCTATACAATATAAATTTATTTAGTAGAACAATATTTAGAATAAGAAATATTACTCTTGTTATTTTAATGTTGCCTTAAATGCAAACATAAGGCTAAAGAGAGGGACATATGAAGAGAAGAAAGAGATTGATGGGAATTATTTGCATAACATTTTCATATGAATAAAACACGAGATTTAAAAATTGAATATAATTATAATTATAATAAAAAATAAATACGAAACGATTGAGGATAAAAACACTTTTATTTGAACAAGTTATATACATGACTTTGTATAATTAAAAATAAATAAATAAAAAGTTTAAATTATAATTTCAAATAAAATTATTATAAAGTAAAATATACTTCTTTTTAACATGTTTATTATATAATATTATTACGTATTATATCTTTATTAATTTTACTCTGTAATTTTTTAAAATTTTAAATTTAAAGGTATTTATAAACCGTATAATTGTAAACTTATATTTTAATTAAATAAATCTTAAATCAAAATAAATAAATAAAAATAAATTTCAATCTTTTAAATAAGTTAAAGGAATTGTTACTTTTTTCTAGGTCATTTGAACTTCTAAAGATTTAAAAAATTAAAAATTTGGCAATAATCTAATTTAAAATATTTTAAAATTCATCATCATTATTTATATATAGTAGATCGAGTTAATAATTTAAAATTTTAAAATAATTAAAATATTTAATATATTCATAATTTATAAAATTATTATGAAGGATGTATATTAAATATTTAATGTTTCCACAATTTATAAAAGCAATTACATATTTCATGAAAAATGTATACTAAATATTTAATGTTTTCATAGTTTATAGAATCAATCACTTCTTCCATGAAGGTTGCATACTAAATATTTAATGTTTTCATAGTTTATAGAATTAATCACTTCTTCCATGAAGGTTACATACTTAATATTTAATGCTTTCACAGTCCATAGAATCAGTCACACCTCCCATGAAGGGTCCATATTAAATTTTTAATGTGTATATAGACCATAGAATCAATCACTCCTCCCATGAAAGGTGTATATTAAATATTGAATGCTTTCACAATCCATAGAATCAATCACACCTCCCATGAAGGGTGCATATTAAATATTTAATGAGTCTATAGTTCATCAATCACACCTCCCATGAAAGGTGCATATTAATTATTTAACGCTTTCACAGTCCATAAAGTCAATCACATCTCCCATGAGGGTGCATATTAAATATTAATTACTTTCATAGTCCATAGAATCATTCACACCTCCCATGAAGGATGCATATTAAATGTTTAATGCTTTCATAGTCTATAAAATCAATCACATTTCCCATGAAAGGTGCATATTAAATATTTAATACTTTCACAATCCATAGAATCATTCACATCTCCCATGAAGGGTGCATATTAAATATTTAATGCTTTCACTGTCTATAGAATCAATCATTTTAAAATGCCTTCGAGATAAAATATGAAAACATAGTTATCCCAAAAAATTGTGATTTGAAATAAATTGGAAAAAAATTCCTTATATAATTATATTAAAATGTATTCTCTTTTTCTCATAAGAGAGTTTATCAATAAGGGTCATGTAGCAGTCAGTTTCTGCCTTTGTGTTGAGAATTATTTGTACTTGTGTTTGCATGTAAATTTACAATGTAATCTTGTTTTAATAATATGAACCTGAAAATACAAATTTAATATTGTTTAAATTGTTATTACAATTTGAATTTATTAAACAATATTTTTTTGGAGAGGTCATATCAACCTAGTGGCTAGCTAAATCAAAATTAAAATAATAATAACCAGAAGATTTGGTGGAACTTGAATGAGCTTTTCTTGTACTTCCTCTCATTTTTATATATTACAAAAAGTGTTTGACGCTATAGTGCCATGCCTTAGTAAGGACTAATAATAAGAAATTGAGAGGTGAATGTCACTATTGATACTAGGTATATCGGTGGGATTATAACTTCATATCTTAAATTGTTGGTTAAGATATATAAAGACATGCCCCGAACCTTAAATATGTATGTAAGATACTAATACATATATGTAATTAGATATAAATTTGAGTGTGTCCTATTTCTCACCCAAAATTGTGTTCATTAGAAGGAAAATAATAATCTTGATAATGTCAAAAAGGGTAAACTTGACAATGGCAGTGACAAGGAAATAGTAACTTTTATTTTTGTTCATGTCATAGGAGAAATTGTGTAGCATTACTTTTGGGATATTAATGTAGCAACAACTATATTTGATATATGAAGTTCCTATGTTGGAGACGTTATTGGAGAACATGATAATAGACAATGGAGGCATTTGATAGGTGGTTTGGTGGTAGTTGTCTTATAGTGTTTTCAAAACATAAAAAGGAACATTCAATAGTGATTGTGCATAGTAGTTATCACCAAAAAACATTCAAGAAAGTCATCAATAAACAAAATAAATGAAAACTGAAGTTGGAACAATTCATTTGGTCACAAATTCTAGAACATCCAAATCTTATTAGATGAATACGAATATTTGAATTAGCCACATTTATTTCATATATGTTTATTTTCAAATGTTTAATTTTATAGGTTTGTGCAAAGTCCTTTTCTTCCATCATTAAAAATGTGAGTACATAATAGCCAATGCCAGACATAATTCTTACACATATAATAATAAGCCTTCTATTAAAAGGGATTGTAAGCTTAGAGCAAAACAAATATGCCCCAATCTTATAGAGGTTCCTTTTTTGATTGAAAAGTCACGTGTTTAAAAAATTGAGGCGGTTGAAAAATGAGAAAAACTAGATAAATAAATTATGATGGAAATTTTTTATATTAGCATTTAACATTATGTATAGCATGATTTTAAAAATATTAAAGATTGGAGATTTAATATTAGAACAATGTAGAATAATTAAGCTTATGTTATTAAACATAAGGGCCACATAATTTGTACATAGAAATGATTTAAAAGCGCATATTTTTGGTAAGGGTAGAGTCTTGCCTATTTAATACTTTCCCTATCAATGTTTTATTATAAAAAGTTTTTCTAATTGGTTGAAAAAATCGATTGGAAAATTGAATATCTTGAAAAATTTATATAATTTAGAGCCATTTTCCCCAAAAATACTATTTAACCCCAATATAATGATATAACGATACAACTAAATTGAAGTCATCTATACCAAACAAACAAAAATTTACATAAAAAATAATAATATTAATGAATATAATATATAACAAATCTAAATCTCAATACTTGTAATATTTAAAATATTCATACCTATAATAAATAATAACATTAAAAATTTCTTTTCACATTCTTCAAAAATATATATAATTTTATAAATTATAAATAAAGTTAAATTTAATATTTATAATAAATCTATAATTAACTAAAACCTGAAAAGTTTTTAAAAATCTTTCATATAAAAATAAATTCTAAACTCTACTTTATTTGTAACCCACGCTTCCATAAATCATAGTTTGGAGCAGCATTGACTATATAATATGAATTTGTTAATTATAAATTTGGCAGTGCCGCGTATGTACCAAGCATGCACATAACATGATGAATACTTGCCATGCGTAATTGATTGTTTACAAACCGATATTATTTATGATTTTATTGTTGATTTTTAAAATATGTTATATTAATTCCTGAAAATAAAAAGCTCGCCATTATATTCATTAAATTGGATTGTTATTCTAAATGAATTACTTTGACTTTTAATATATAATATTATGGATTTAATAGTTTAGCTTATTCATTGTAATTATTTTTTATTTTATTTTTATAATTATTAATGAGGGATATTTATAATAAAATCAAAATCAGAAAAAAATATTTAAATAATATATAGAGAATATTTTAAAATTAATATATTAAATTTTAGGTAAAATTTTATAATTGATAATTAATATGTATTTTAAATTTTTATACAAAAAATATTTTAAAATTAATATATTAAATTTTAGGTAAAATTTTATAATTGATAAGTAATATATTTTAATTTTTTTTAATTCCCTCAATAAAAAATGAATAATTGAAAACTGATTCCATTAATTCTTACTTTGACAAGGACTAATAATATAATACTTAAATATTCATTAAAAAATAAATAATTGAAGACTGATTCTATTAATTCCTACTTTGAAAAGAAGTAATAATATAATACTCAAATATTAATTTAGATATTATATGTGTTACAACTAAAAACTCATGTTAAAGCTTACATAATTATATTTATATATATTTTGAATAAAATATATAACAATTATTTTAAAGACTCATAGTGATGCTTGCATAATTATTATTATCAATTATTTATGAAAAAACTTTACTATAATAAAAATGACATTTACTAAGGAAAAATAAAAATGACATTTTAAATATATTATAATAAACACTCTCTCTCTATATATATAATTTCATTGACCATCAATCAATTATATATATAAAATCAAATTTTGTCCCTTATCACACCTAATGTTGGTTAAGTTAATCCTACCAACATATGTTAATCAATGACGCATATGAGTAATAACACCCAAAGACAAAAACTTACAAATGTTATGGAACTACTTTAGTCCCTGTCGTTGTAGAGGATAGAAAGAACAAATAAAAAAGTGGCCCTCATGGGGCATAACACTTCTTTGCATATAATGTTTCCCAGAAACTGAACGACTGAGAGTAATTTTCAGAAGTGTGGGATAGTTATTTTAAATAAAATTAAATGAATTAATAAAAAGTAAAAGCACAAAGGATGAATTGCAAAAAGAAATAATTGGATAGAATTTTATATGATAAGAGTTAGCTTACAATTTTTATTTTGAGGCCTCTGTAGTATTATCCACAATATTAAACTTGTAGTCCTTTTAATGCATCGCTTTTGTACCTTTGAAATGGTGAAAAATTAGTTTTGATGTTTTAATACTTTAATTACATGGTGTCTCTAAGGAACCCGAAAACTATCAAGATAATAAAATTAGCAATAGGCTAAGATTCTGAATAATAATTTGTATTGATTTGTATTGAATGATTTGAAATAATTATAAACCCAAACCATACTTAAATAAACCTAAACTCAAAATTAAAGTTTACATGCAAAATTAAAAAAAAAGACTAAAATTTAAAAAAATGCCTATTTTTATGCGCTGTTATTTATAGTAAGTTCACATGCAAGCGCGTGCAACTTTAAAAATATTCTAAAATAACCTAAACACTATAATTATATTATGGAATGAAATTCAATTGAAGTTAACGTTTGGTCCTAAAAATATACAATTTCTAAAAAAAGAAAAAATCCAAAAAAATAATTAAATCATAATTTTAAACCCTCAGACGATCACATATGGCCTTCAAAAAATATCAAAAACATTGATAAGTAGGTAGAACTTCTTAGGACAGCAACATAATTTTTGATGTGGAATATCTCAAACGGAGCTATAGGTCAAAAGTGTTAGGTTGTGGAGCTAAAAGCTTCACTGATGCAGACATTGGAGGAGGTTGCTGAGTGTCACAGTCACCGGCATCAGTCAGGCCAACTGACGTCAGTCAGGTGTAGATAGGAAGATGTTGACATTGGTCAGGGATCGGTTGACGTCGATCATCTCTAGGCAGACAGGGACCGACATCGATCGCCTGTGCGGTTCCAGAACTGCTTGTTCATGAATAGTTAGTTAACGAACCGATTGTTTGCATGTTGAAAGGCTAATTTTAGTCTTGAGCTGCGGATCTAATTATTGTAATTAGGTGTCTAATTATTGTTTGCATGGGATCTATATAATAGACTCATGGGCTGTATTGTAAAAGTGTGCTAGTTGAGTAAGAGCAAGGTTAGGTCCTTCAGAGTGAAGAGAGCAAGGTATGTTCCTCCTAGTTCCACAGGGGTGCCGGGTGTGTATGATCAGATAGATCTGCGGGATAGCAATATCTGGTAGAAGATCCACAGGGGTGCTGGTTTGGAGAATCAAAAGGGTTCTTCATGTGTGTATGATCTTGGTCGGCAGGTGTGGAAGGCTAGGTTTGGAGATCTACATGGTAAGTAAGATCAGTTGATCTACAGGTGTGTGTGTGTGTGTGTGTGTGTGTGTGTGCGAGATCTAGGTTTGCAGGTGTGCAAAACCAGGGTGATTTGCAGGTGTGCAAGATCAGGGAGGTCATCAACACAAACAAGTAGCAAGATCAGGTGAGATCTACTTGGAGTACAGTGTGTACTCGGTCATGGAGTACGTGGAATACTTGTGTACTGGCAGTAGTGATACTGACTGGTGGTATTGGCAGTAGTGATACTGACTGGTTGGAGGTGAACAACAACTCTGTGTGTGAGTTGCTTGTTGGGACCATAAGAGAGAGAGTGAGCTCTTGAAGAGATTTATTGTTTATGTCCTAGAGGTGTGGGAGCCCTAGAGGTGTGTAAGGAAGAAGACTGTGGCATCTTCTTTGTTGTATTTCCTTCTGGAAGAGTATTCATACAATTGGGTATTATCTCTCATATTTTGTATTGTTTTCGAATTCTAGTTACTTGTGATTCTGGTTTAATTCTGCATGTTTAGTTGCTTGGTAATCAATTGTGCTTCCTTGGGTTCCTAATAAGTGGTATCAAAGCTAAGGTTGTAGGGAGTAGGTTTGTGTTTGATTACAGGTCACTCTCAGGGGTTTTTAATTGAGTGGGAGTATAGCAATGACAGAAGAAAGTACACTAAAAATGAAGGAATTCAAAGGCACGAATGATCAATTACAGTGTTATGAAAAGAAATAATAGGTAAAGAAAAATTGTTGGTTGGTAGAAGATCAGCATGAAGGAACTAAAGAAGCAGATGTTGCAGGTGTTGTTGCACAGGATGCTCTGGTATGTTCCTTGGATAAAGTAGAATCTTGGTTTATAGATTTTGTTGCCTCTTTCCATGCAGCCTCAAATAGAGTATTTTTCCATGTTAAGGTCTTTGGAGACTTTGGAAAGATTTATTTAGGGGCTGGTGTGCCTTGTCAAAGTATTGGCAAATGAGAAGTGCAGCTGAAATTGCAGGCGGCCAACACATGGGTATTGAAGGAGGTCATGCAGGTCTCAGTCTTGAAGATGTGGCTAATTTTTTCAAAAAAATTGGGTGATGAGAGATGCACAAGAACTCTCACAGCGGATGCACTTGAATTAGCTGGTGGTAAGAAAGCAGATACTCTTTATCTACTTACTTATATTACTGATTCTTCTTCTGTTGTGAAGACGTGGCTTTGTAGGCTTGGTCACAAGAGCAAGAAAGAGATGCATGTTCTTAAGCAGAAGTCAGATGTGTTTGACAAACTTAAGAACTGGAAAGCCTTGGTGTTCTTGGAGGAGATGATGGACAGAGATCAGCGCATGGGGCTAGATACTTTTGAGTAGGGCAATTCGGACATGGGTATAATTCAAAGAAAGCTCATGGGTAAAAAGTCATAACTCACAGGCAAACACAAGTACCAGTGTCAGTCAGGAGGAACCATCATCGAACAGACAGGTACCGACGTCGGTCATGTGCAGACCAGAGGAGTCAGTGGTGTCGGGCAGGTGGAGACTAACGTCGATAGGATAACCAGCATCGGTGACCTGGATAGTCACATGGAACTGACATCGGTCAGATGCAGACTGTGTGGTGACTGAGGTCGGTAATTGGAATGGATTTTGGGTGGACAACAAGCTGTCAAGGAGTCTCAAACGCCCATATAGAGGACTGAAAGGGTAAGTAAGCCTCAAATTCGTTATTCTTCTTCTTTATACTCGTTGGTCACTACAGAGCAGGAAGGATCCAAAAAATAGTGGGATCATGGCATGAATGAAGAATTTGATTCCTAAGATGCAAAACCAAACAAGATATTTGGTAGGGTTGCCAGTCGGTATGAAAGCACTGAAAGACGAATGGATTCCTTGGTTAAAGAATAGAGAGAATGAATACGTGAGATGGAAGGCCAGGTCATATGGTCTTGAGGAAGCTGTAGAACAGTGGTACAAGTTTTGACAGGTGGATGACAAAGCAGGGCTTTAGTCAATGTCAGTGTAACCATTGTGTTTGTCTTACTAGATTGGATGACGGTCGCAACATTATCCTATTACTGTATGTGGATGGTATGCTAGCTGAAGGTTTAGACAAACATGGTTTTGCTGAGCTAAAGGTAAGGTTAGTTCAGTGGTTTGCCATGAAAGATTTGAGAGCAAAAAAATTCTTTGGCATGAGTAATCCTAGAGACAGGGAAGATCACATGTTGATGTTGTCACATGATGATTGTGTGAAGGTAGTGCAGGATGCAGAACAGGGCAGCACACCTATGGATGGACAGTTCACAGAACAGGGTCTCCAATCACATGATGAGGTTGAGTACATGTGTACTACCTAAGTTTGCCCAAGCAGTGAGTGCTGTCAGAAAGTTTGTAGTCAATCTAGGAAGGAAGCACTGGAAAGCGGTTCAGTGGGTTCTTAGGTATCTGAGAGGGACCAGCAACAGGGATTCATGCTATGCAGGGTCAAGTACTTCGGATTTGGCAGGTTACTTGGATGACAGGTGTTGCACCATAGGATGTGTGGTAGTTGGTCTTCAGGATTGAGCTTAAAGAGGGATACAAGCCAGAAAACAAATTAGATAGTGTACAGGTATAGGTACAGTGCAGCTGTTTATCTCCAAGTGGGAGATTGTTAGGTTGTGGAGCTAAAAGCTTCACTGATGCGGACATTGGAGGAGGTTGCTGAGTGTCACAGTCACCGACGTTGGTCAGGCCAATCGACATCAGTCAGGTGTAGACAGGAAGATGCCGACATCAGTCAGGGATCAACTGACATTGATCATCTCCAGGCAGACAGGGACCGACGTCAGTCGCCTGTGTGGTTCCAAAACTGCTTGTTCACGAATAGTTAGTTAATGAATCGATTGTTTGCATGTTGAAAGGCTAATTTTAGTCTTGAGCTGTGGATCAAATTATTGTAATTAGGTGTCTAATTATTGTTTGCATGGGATCTATAAAATAGACTCATGGGCTGTATTGTAAAAGTGTGCTAGTTGAGTAAGAGCAAGGTTAGCTCCTTCAGAGTGAAGAGAGCAAGGTGTGCTCCTCCTAGTTCCATAGGGGTGCCGAGTGTGTATGATCAAATAGATCTGCGGGATAGCAAGATCTGGTAGAAGATCCATAGGGGTGATGGTTTGGAGAATCAAAAGGGTTCTTCATGTGTGTATGATCTTGGTCGGTAGGTGTGTAAGGCTAGGTTTGAAGATCTACATGGTAAGTAAGATCGGTTGATCTGTAGGTGTGTGTGTGTGTGTGTGTGTGTGTGTGTGTGTGTGTGTGTGTGTATGTGAGATCTAGGTTTGCAGGTGTGCAGAATTAAGGTGATTTGTAGGTGTGCAAGATCAGGGAGGTCATCAACACAAATAGGTGACAAGATCAGGTGAGATCTACTTGAAGTACATTATGTACTTGGAGTACGGTGTGTACTCGATCGTGGAGTGCGTGAAGTACTTGTGTACTTGCAGTAGTGATACTGATTGGTGGTACTGACAGTAGTGATACTGACTGGTTAGAGGTGAACAACAACTCTGTGTATGAGTTGCTTGTTGGGACCGAAGAGAGAGAGTGAGCTCTTGAAGAGATTTACTATTTATGCCCTAGAGGTGTGGGAGCCCTAGAGGTGTGTAAGGAAGAAGACTGTGGCATCTTCTTTGTTGGATTTCCTTCTGGAAGAGTATTAATACAATTGGGTATTGTCTCTCATATTCTGTGTTGTTTCCAAATTCTAGTTACTTGTGATTCTAGTTTAATTCTGCATGTTTAGTTGCTTGGTAATCAATTGTGCTTCCTTGGGTTCCTAACAAAAAGTTATGGCCTCTGAAAGGTTGGCCTATTTTTTCTACATCATTCTCCTCTAGTTGAAAATAACTCAGTTCCTGTGAGTTGTCCTAACTGTACTGCTACTATTTTTCCTTGTCAATCTTCCTTAGCTCCCATTATGTAATCCAAGTGTTGTCTTTTTGTTGCAATCCTTTCCACTACACCAAATGCTTGATATAATTCCCTTACCTTATCCTTACTGTCTTCATATCTAAAACCTACATTAGTTTTTTTTTTTTTTCTTTTTTAGAACCTACTGCTCCCAATTTACTTCTTCATCTTCACCATCTTCTCCATGGAATTCATATAAATTTGAAACATTAAATATTGAAGATATATCAAAATTTTATGGTAGACTCACCTCATAAGCATTGTCATTGATTTTCTTCACAATTCTGCATAGTCCAATTTTCTTGTACTTTAGCTTGTTGTATGTGCCTTTTGGAAATATTTATTTCCTCAAGTAAACCATTACCAACTCTCATTTTTTAAATACCTTGGATCTTCTAACATCTACTATTGATTTATATATCTCATTTCTTTCTTACAACTTTTTTCTACTCCCTCTTGCAACTGCTATATATGCTCTACAAACGCTTCTACATCATCACTAATTCGATCTACAATCGGTAATTATACCAAATCTAAAATAATCATATGATTTATCTCATAAATAATTTAAAAATGTAGCTTTTCTATTGATCTATTCACTGAACTGTTATCTGCAAACTCAGCTTGTGGTAAAGCCAAGTCCCATTGTTTTGGCTTCTCTCTCACAATGCATCTCAACAAATTTTCCAAACTCCTATTCACAAGTTTTATCTATCCATCTATTTGTGGGTGATATGCACTAATAAATTGTAGCTTAGTACCCATCTTCTTCCACAAAGTCATCTAAAAATGACTTAGAAATTTTGTGTCCCTATTTGAAGTAATAGTTTTTAGAACACCATGCAATCTCACAATATTATTAAAAAATAATTCTCCAACTCTAGTGGCATCATTGGTTTTCTTACATGCAATGAAATGAACTATTTTAAAAAAGTTGTCTACAAAAAAATAAAATTAAATCATTACCTCTCTATTTGTTTGGCAATCATAACACAAAGTCCATATTCAAATTTGTCCATAGTCCTCTTGAAACTAATAATGGCATGTATAGTCCAATATTTTATGCATGTCTTTTAGCCACCTGATATATTCTACACTTTGAAACATACCTTGTCACATCTCTCTTCATCTTTGGCTAAAAATAATTTTCCTCCACTAAAGTTATTGTCTTCGTCTTACCAAAATGTCCAACCAAACCACTACTATATAATTCTCTTATTATATTATCTCATAGAGACCCAACTGGAATGCATAACTATTTCTCTTTGAAGAGATAACCTTCCTGTGTAAGATATTAATCATGAATAAGATCTATCTCACCTATTAATAGATTCATGCACTGTGCAACTATCTTGTCAAAATATGAATCAGTATCATATAATTCTTTAATATCTTGAAATCTAACTACTTCACTCACCATAGTAGTTAATAATGCTACCCTCCTACCAAATGCATTAGCTATCTGTTAATAATGTTTTCTTGATTTATGTTTCAACATAAAATATACCCCTGCAAGAAAGAAACCCACTTTGCATGCATACTATTCAACTTCTTTTTTGTATTCACATACTTCAAATTCTCATGATCTGTAAATAGTATAAACTCCTTAGGCAGAAAATAATGCCTCCAATGTCTTAATGCTTGTACAATTATATAAAGTTCAACATCATAATTAAAATACTTTGTTCTTACATCATTCAATTTCTCACTGAAATATGTTATTGGCTTTCCTTATTGACTCAGCACAACACTAATTCCCATAAATAAAACATCACAGTCAATCTTAAACACTTAAATTGGTCTTTTTGTAATCTTCTTTAAAAATTCAAAACTTTCTATGGTTGCTCTAGTCCATGTAAATTCTTTCTTTCTCATGAAATCTGTTATTAGTGCCACAATACTACTAAATCTTTTGATAATTTTTTTGTAAAAAGTTGCTAAACCATGGTAACTTATTACCTCTATAATACTTCTTGAAATAGGCCACTCAATAATTGCCTTTGTATTTTCTTCATCCATTTTCACACCATCTACTATAACTACAAATCCCAAAAATACCAAACTATTTTTTATATACTTGTACTTCTCCAAATTTGCATACAATTTTTCCTTTGTTAACAAATCCATTACCATTCTCAAATATTGTAAATGTTCTTCTTTAGTCTTACTAAATATCAAAATAACATCAAAATAAACAACCAAAAACTTACTAATATATTCTCATAGCACTATATTCATCACCCTCATAAATGTGCTAGATGCATTAGATAATCCGAATGTCATCACCATACACTCATATAAGCCATCCCTAGTCTTGAATACAGTTTTCCACTCATCTCCTTCATAAATTTGAATATGATAATAACCACTCCTTAGATCAATCTTGGTAAATATTTTCGCTCTTACAATCACATCTATCATATCATCTAAATAAGCTATAGGAAACCTGTACTTTATTGTAATTTTATTAATTGCTCTACTATCCACACGCATTCTCCATCCTCTATATTTCTTTAGAGTTAACAATGTTGGTGTTGCACATGGACTCATCCTATTCCTTATCATCTTCTTTCTTAGCAATTCAATAACCTATTTATTTATTTCTACATGTTTTGTTGGATTCATCCTATAAGTTGCTTGATTGGGTATAGATGATCCTAGAATCAAATCCATATGATGCTGAATATGTTTCTTCAGTGGTAAATTATCTAGTAACTCATAAGGCATAACATCTACATATTCTTTCAACACTCTTGTTGCTTTTTTTAGTATTGACACCATTTTTGCATCCTCATTCTTTATTACTAATTCATAACAATAACCTACTACCTTCATATCTTGGATAAATTCTTTAGTAGAGAACATGCTTTCTATCTTTTCTCCCTCCTTAAAAAGTATCAAAACTACTTTTTTACCACCTTTATAAAAAGTGTATACATTCTTTGCTCCATCATGAATTACTTTCCTATCAAATTGTCAGCATCTTCCCAATAACCAATGATATGCATCCATTAGAATAACATCACATCATATTTCATCATTATAACTTTTTCTTATAGAAAACTTGATTAAGCACCTTTATCTACTTTAACCTTATTCCCTTTCTTAAACCATGAAATACGATAAGGATTATGATGCTTTTTACATTTTAAATTTAGTTTCTCTATCATTTTTTTAGAAACTATATTTTCACAACTACCACCATCTATAATTACTTTGCACACCTTTCCTCCTGAAGTACATCTTATTCAAAAAATATTTGATCATAGCCACGCATCACCACCTTATCTATTCTACACTTATTCCTTCCTTAGAGCAATCATGGTTCTTCTCATCATGAGATTCTCTCCAACATCTATACGTGCAACTTTAGTATTTTACTCTTCTATCTCAGCCTCAACTAGATTCACTCTTGGGCAATTTTCTTTCCTCCTTTCTTGATCTTGATAGTGAGGACACTCAAATGATTTATTCCCTTCTTCTTCACATCTATAATAGACATAAGATCTCTGCTGATTCAAAAACCATCCTCTAGCACAACCATAACCTCATCCTCTCTGAAATCCTCTTCCTCTTTGTTGGTATTGAAACCCTTGCCTATTATCATCTTGCCTTTTTTAACCATGTGATGATTCACCTCTATTGGTATTAAACCCACATTTGGTGGTATTAAACCCACCTCATCCCCTATTTTGAGGGGATCTACCTCTTCTTGGACCAAGAGACATTCTTCTAAAATTCTATGTATTTTGTTTTTCTTCTACCTTCAAAGTTAATTGATAAGTCTCCTCCATGAAAAGTATTATATTCATGCTTAATTCATCTTGAATATAAAAATTCAAACCATTTACATACCTTACAAACATCTATTCTTTTATTTCATCTTGTTCTACTCATATGAAAATCTTATAAAATTCATCATTATACTCTTATATACTGTGATCTTTTTCCCTCAAATTTTGGAATATTTTGTATAGGGTTTGTGCATAATCCATAGAAAGAAATTTATCCCTCATCTTCTTCTCCATATTTTTGCATGAATTAATCTTCTTTTTACCTTTTCTCTATCTCCCTTTCTATAGGTGATCCCACCAAATCATTGTATGACCTTTCAATTTTGTGCATGCAAACTTTACCTTCTTGTCTTCTCTCATAGTCTTCCACTAAAAGAACTTCTCCATAATATTCATCTAATTTATCAACTCCTCTAGTTTTAAAATACCTCCATAATCGAGAACATCAACTTTGATTCCTTCATTCCTTCGTCTTAAATCCTAAACCATCATCTCTTCCATTGATGGTGGATGCTCTTGTTATTTTTCTTCTTTCCAAACTTATTCATCACAATCTATGTCTTTCTCATCACCACCTTTTCTTCTCTACTAATTAGTGATAACCTCAATTAATTGTTGAACTTGCCTCTAAATCTCTTGTATAGTTTTAAAACCTAAAAAAATACCTATTTATAGGAGCTTTTATTTATAGTAATTTCATATGCAAGCGCATGTAGCTCTAAAAATATTATGAAATAACCTAAACATTATAATTAGACTATGAAATGAAATTCAATTGAAGTTAATGTTTGGTCTTAAAAATATATAAATTTTAAAAATAAAAAAACTTAAAAAAAAAATTAAATCATAATTTTAAACCTTCAGATGATCATGTATGGCCTCCAAAAAATATCAAAAACATTGTTAGGTAGGTATAAATTCCTAGGATACAATGAACTTTTTGATATAGTCATTTTTGTACATGGAAGAGATCAAACGAAGCTACGAGTCAAAAGTTATAGCCTCCAAAAGGTTGGCCTATTTTTTTTACATCAGTCTCCACATAAAGCCTTTTTTTTACAATATTTAAACCCCTAAAGATAATGTAGTGAAAGGCTGAAATCCATTTTCATTCAGAGAAGCCTATAGTCACCATTTTGTAATTATACCTTGAAATATAAATCTATAACTTCTATCTCACTTTCTAATCCTGACTTCAATAATTCTCCGTTGGATGCAAAATAACAGACTGCTTGCTTATTATATGTAAGATCATTTATACTACCTAAATGCCTTGTCATAGATATATCATACTCAATTTTAGATCAAGAAAATCAGAACAAAGGTTATCTAGCTAAGTAAATATGTTACATGTCCAATTTGATCAATTGTATAATTTATTATACCTAAAAAAACTCTATTGATGAGATAACTATTCTCTGATAATTTATTTGTTACCATATAATAGATTCTTAATGATTTGCAATTATAGGGAACCCAATACAATGGCGAGTGGTAATAAAATCAACAAACAAAAGACATACCAAGGTCCCTATCTCCACTGGCAAGATATCCAAAATATCTTTTATTTCTCCTTGCACTATTGGATACAAACAATTCACCATATTATAGTATAACAAAGCCACCATAGAGAATGCCATTATAGCATGGGAAAAATACACAAAGATATCCCTATACATATCTTGCTAAGGAACATCAATGTCCACATAAAAAAATTCTTTTCATTGAATTGGATAGATCTATCATGTAGTAACATGAGGACTAACAAGGGCTCCCTAAAAAATAGGATTTAGAGCAAGAGGAGATGAAGTTGATTGTATATATTGAGTGGTAAGAGGAGGAGGGGAAGGCCTAAGATATGGGACACTTTATTTTGTATATAGGGGAGGATCTTGACAAACAAGAGGTTTAAATTCCTAACTAAGTCTACAATATTAGAGATAGGAAATAACCCATGCTTGTAAATAATGGATTGAGACCATACCTGATGCATTGACATGTGTGTGTCCCCACTTAATGATAATGTCCCTTGTGGGTGTCACATAAACAAAGGGAGCCTACCTGGAGTATGACTACAAAAGCTAGATGATGATAGGGATGTTGTACATGACCTCTTGGTAATAGAAGGGCACTATCCCCTCTGCCTATAATAAATTCAATGTTCTCCCATCATTGTGACTAAACATTACAATCACACAAAATAGATTCCTCAATTACTTTTATTAGCTTAAAATTATATCGATTCTAACATAGATATAAATGTAAATCAATCTATTCTTACCTTTTTTTCTTTGCCACATGCAACAATGAATATTTCCTCACTTTCCTCCATTTGGATAAAATTCATATACTATAATTTGATGTAAAAAAAAACATTGATGATAAATGACTGCAAAGATAAATAAGAAAAATAAACCCCACCAAAATAAATAATTCCAAACTATGAGATATTACCTTCTAATCGTACTCTTCAACAGAGCTTTCTATTGAATTGAATTGACATATAGGTAAAAATGTTAATAATGAAGAACCCAACTGTTTGAAATATATATCATTCTATGTAACAAGTGAAGTCATTTTCTTCTGCACATCCTTAACTATAAAAATATAGAATTTTCAAATATTGGTGATTGTTAAAAAATATGATAGACTATAATGAGGTGTCTTTGTTTTCGCTTATTCCTGGTAGCTATCACTATACTTCACAACTATTATTGCACCCTGAAGACACATGACCCATCTTTTAGACACTTTCATTGATGTACAAATACATAATTTTCATTGTTTTGTCATAATGAAGAAAATAATCCTTAACATACATGCAAAAATAGTCTTTATTAAATATTTTTTGATCCTTTCAATGACATGCATAATGTGAAGATAGGACTCTAATTGGGTGGCATTCTTGAAATTATTCCCTTATTAATGACAAATAGAAAGAATCTTAAAATATTGTATGCCTTGAGTGAATATTGGAAAATAGTTTGTATTACCTACAAAACATAATGTTTCATTGGCAGTCAATAGTGATCTGACTAAATTAATTCTCTCCATCGAAAACAATAGTACTAAAGGGTAAGTACTCAAAATTCAAACATGATTACTCCATATAAAGGGTATATTCATTTGTCTTAACTTATGTTTGCCAACGAAATAAAATCCAAAATTTACATTTGGAAATAGTTGTATCTATGACTTCATGTCTTAGTTTAATCTTAGGTTGGATAATTGAAATCAAGGACAATAAGTTGTTTCATCACAACCTTATATAATTCAATGACTAGGCCATTTTTTAAGGTTGTTAAAGGTTTAGTCAAGATATTTTTTATTAATTATTTATATTGAATTATGGAAAATCATGTGAGGGTTTTGAAGCCCAAGAGAAAAGGATGGAGCAAACGATCACAGTTATCAAATTTATTTTAGGAAAGGATATCATGAAAAAGAACTTAGAAATGATGAAAGCTACAACAAAGAAAATAATAAACAAAAAATCAAAGATCAAAACCCTAGAATGATTACTATTGGGATCCTTACACATTTTTTTTTGGGTCAAAGACATCGGTTCTAGATCTATTAAATGAGTGTGATCAGGATGGAAAACATGAGGTTGGTTTGGTGATGCCAGATTCTATATTTATGCCAGCAGTTGTTCCTCTAATAGGGTCCAATAAAATTAGGGTTAAGTAGAATGTGAATGTTCTTACCCGTAATAATGGTTTAACCAAGGGTTACCTCATTCACCCCAACAAATGTCATGAACACCCTAGTTCAAGTTTAATTTTTTTTAAACCTACTAAATCCTTCATCATTGAATCTCTAGCTATTGAGGAACATTAGCGTATGATGGTTACAAAAAATCCTCAAACCCACTCCATTTTTTCTATATGCTTTGTATGTCATTGCTCACGTGATTACCATTCATTACTCTATCTTTGGTTCACATGTAAAATATTTAGGAGGCCCCTACCTCTCTCCCTAAGGGATTGGTCAACTCTACCAAATGTTTATCTTCATCTACAGACCAATTTCAGTGAACAAGTCTTCTTGGTAGTTGACATTCCCATTTTCTTCACTAATGAGTCTCATGTTATTTTTATATCTTAGTCTTCTATTTTGGGGATGGAGTTTGACATAGGTAGTAAATATCTATTTATAAAATGTATGGGTCTCTCTATCCAAGACAAAAATGTCCAATTTGGATTCCTTTGAGTGGAGTTCTATTTTTCCCCATCCTTCTCTCTACTCAGTGGAGGTTTATTCTAGGTCACTTTTAGATGCTCTAAGGATTGAGACTTTATTAGGATGTCTAGCCCTTGGTTTTGGGGTATTCATGGATTTTTTTTTTCCCTTGGCCCCCATTTTTTGACATAGACAAGATGAACATTTCAAATGCTCCCTTTTGGGTCAAATTCTATAATCTCCCACCTATTCTTTCTAATGATGATCATATCAAACAACTAACTAATTTGGTGGGATATTTCATCAAGAGGGTTGAAAACTCTAGGGGAAGCATAACTGATAGGGTTTGTTCTCTTACTGACATGTCCAAGCCTCTTTCTCATTATTTCAAGGTGGAACCTTCTCAAGGCTCTTGGACACAATTTGTCAACTTCAAAGGCCCTCCTTTCAAGTGTTTTTGTTGCAACCGCTTTGGTCACAATGTTGCTTCATGTTCTACTCAGGCATATTTAGGTGATTCAAGGATTTGGAAAAATAAAGAGGCCATATTAGATAATGAATTATTCTTGCACAACCATGGTGTTTTATTTACCTCACTTATCTTTCCTTCCCCTCCTCTTTCTTTCAATCATTTAGGTGCTCCTCATAAGGTGTTGGTGGAGGAAAAACATGACCCTGAGGGGGAGGGAGCCTTTCCTCCTTAAGTTTTGGTGGTCATAATGGAGGGTCTATAGATGATGATTTCATGGAAGATCAGTTGGCCTCTCCAAGGCAATATTTTTATAATAGATTTGGAGGTGGAGAGACCAAGACAAGAGGCTAAAGAATGAAGTGTAGATAGGTTCCAAAGGAGGTTGGAATATTTCCCTTATAAGAGAAGGTTGATCCTTACCTGTGGTTGATTATTATATTATCTTATTCATGGTTTCATTTCCTTTACTTCAAGGGTTGTTTGGGGGTGTTCCCTTGTTTTATTGTTAATTTATTAACCTATTATTGACTAGTTTTAGTTTTTTTTACTAGTCATCTTTTGTATTTCAGATATGTCTTTTCCCCTTTATCTATCTTAGATGGCTTATTATATTTTGTGTTAGGATGTTTATTTTTTAGGTTGGTGTTATAGGAGACTAGGCCCCATGTTGTGTTCCAATGTTAGTTTGGGTCTCTGCACTTATAAAATCTCCATCCTTATGGTTCATACATCCAGTTTCAAAAGTATTTACCCTTACCAAATATAAAAATGCTTAGCAGTGCACTCCTAGTCTAATTAAGATTGTATAAATAAACTCTTGGTAAATTTTTGACACATAATGTTTCTTTGGAATTTATGGGCTCTATTCATCTTGGTTCATGGAAAATTTTCCAATAAATTTCATTCACCAATAGTCTCTATAAAAGTGACAACTCAATATTATTCTTAGAACCCTATCTTTACACATTTTAATTATTCTAGAATATTCATTATTGTAATTATGTTTAATTTTATTGTTTATTACAAAATATATGGTTCGATCTTAAATGCAAAATTATATATGGGATAGGGTATTGCATGTTAATAAAAAAACACTTTCCCATATCAAATTTTGGTGAACCACACTACCTTGAATTATTTACATTTTGTTTAGGGTTAGATATTATTTACATTGTGATATATCTAATTTTTTTAGGGCCTATTATATTCATTTCCAAATCATTATCACAATCCATTATTTGTTATTTTTTATAAACCTTGGGTTGTTGTGATTGCATATATTTCAAACATAGGGAATATTCATACACCACCATTATGTTAAACCCACCTATTAAGGTTATATCTTTGATGTTCTTAGTGTTGGTTATGATTAGGGTCATGTTTTTAAATATCATTATATCTGATTGTGTCTTTTTTGTACCTCAAACCCTAGTGTACATATGATGTATCACCCTTTGAATATATTCTTTTGAGATGTTAAAAATGATTTTATCAATTTAATGTAATTTAAAAATAATATAGTAGACACTTATACCAATATGATAGTGAGGATACCATTGATAAAAGACCATTGAAACTAAGTTTCAATCCAGTAGGACAAATCAATAAATAAATTATATGAATGTTTATGGGTGTTGGTTTCATTTGTATAGGGTAAGTGCATGAAGTTGAGGGGGGAGGGGGGAGGAGAGAATTAGGCATTTTTAGCTAAAATATGATTCCAATGAAAATGTGTATGCATTTTTATGATTTAATCTTGATAATATCTTAACCTAAAATAAGTATGCACTAAACCGTATAATCACTAAATCATTTACATGATAATCCATGTATATAGTATAACACCTATGTGTTACTATTAATTTTAATGTGCAAAGCTTTGAAGGAGGGCAAGTTGAACAACCAAAAGGTAGGTTGTGTATTTACTAAAATAAATGTTAAGTATACGTTGACATTTAATTTGTTATATATAAATATAACAAAGTAAATGTCAACTTTTAATTTAAAATTATTTTAGTAAATATAGGAAATTAGGGTCACTCTGCATCATCTATATTTGGTCTCATAGCTCATGATATAGATTTTAGAAGATATGTTTTGAAAATATAATCTATTTAATACTTAGTCCTTTTCTGGATCTCAATATTAAACCTAAGGTTTTAAGGGCATGAATTTTACAACTCATGATTATTTTAAGCAAACATCTAATCAATTTTATGTTTTAGGGCCTTTAGGATTACTTTTGGACATTTCTACAAGTTCTATGTGTGTCAAAATTAAATTTAATAAACTAATAAACACCTAACCACCCCTTTGTTCTGATTTTAATTATGATTAGGTCTATTATAGGCCAAAAGTGACATAATAACACTAAATTCATTTATAACTAGAGTAAATGGGGATAATTGAGGGAACATTTATGAACGATAACCCTAAAATTATTTAAACTCATGCTAGAGTGGTATAAATGGGGGAATATAGGTTTCATGGGTGATCTACATGCACCCACCCACCACTTTATGCTGATTTTACTTACGATTATGTCTCTTATAAGCTAGAAGTGACACAACACCATATCCACTTTTTTATTAGATAATGTTAATAGATAGGTTGAGGGTATCATGTCCATTACAAAAAATTCCAAAAGATAAACAAGATAAAGTAGCAAAACCAAAATAGGTAGAGAAATCATAACTCAAAAACTATCTAGAACCACTATTTTCAGCCAAATGGATGCCAAAAAAACTTTAAAAAGACCATTAAAAACTAGAGACCAAGAGATTAATATTCCAAATCTTTGGACTCCCAATAGATAACAAATTTATTGGTCCAAATGTTCTTATTTTTATTTTTACTACCTCTAGTGCGGTTACCAGTTCCCTGCATAGTGTTAGTGATGGGCCTTTTCCTCTTCAGCCCTATAGATTTGATTTTCTCCTTTCCTTGTTAAGAATCCCTCTCTTATTATTTTATTCCACAATTGTGACTATTAATTTAACCCTATGGAGTTTTCCCAATTTTCACTTATTCTTCCTCCTACTGATTGTTACCCTTACCCAAAGAAAAATTGTTTAGGGACAACAAAACTTCTAACTTATTGAACTCACCTAAAATTTCCATGCTCAGTAACCTTTAAATGGCCATTTTCATCTAATTTTTTTTTAAATACTATTACATTTCATATTTTAGATTAAAATTGAAGGATAAATGGCCCATGATGGATATGGGTTTATAATAAACTGGGACTCCCTTATGGTTGCTTCTAGGCTAGAAATCCCCTTAGACTTTTTCTGCTCTAAATCCTTCATTTTGTCCCCTACAAGTTCTATTTCTAGTTCTGAGAAAAACTTGTCCTCCCTATATAATTCACCTTATTTAATTCTTATGTGTATATCCTCATCAACTAACTTGATCCAAAGGGGTTCCCCCCTTTTGACCATAACCAAGATAAGCCCCTGATGAATTATATCTGTTGAAGGGTTGCTTTTAAATTTAGTGATATAAACTTCTATAGATTTTAGTAAAAATATGGGGATGATAATTGGGTTTGCTCTAAAATTATTGAGTAAGAAATGGTGAGAAAAAATCACCGTATGCTTTCCCTCAATAGTGATATATTTCATTATTTGAAGACAAACATCTGGCCACTTCCTGGGAAGATCAACCCTAAGAAACCCTTTGTGGTTTGATGACTTGGGTTTTTTTTTATCAATGCTATAAAAATTAATAAAAAATCATATTTTCTCTTTGTATCTTTGAAATATTTTATGCCATTTCAATCCATACCTATAATGTCACCAATGACTTCTTCAGTGACCATGAGTTTCAAACAATGCATATGAACCTCCCTTTCATTCTAGCCTCTTACAAACTCTCTATAAATCACCACATCTTGGCCAACCAATATCTCCATGAAACTTGTAAGTCCACCCTTTACCATATTTCTCCACACTCAAGCATATTTCTTCACCTTGACATAGGATGTGGGCTCAACTCTATTATGGTCACCTCCCATTTTGGACTATTTGCTTTCTCTGTACTTTTCACAAATGGGACCACTTGATGTTAAATCTAAAAAAATATCGATTGATTTTACCTTAAACATATTAGAAATTAATATGAAAATTTTACACTCATATGAGGCATTCAGGTATGGATGAAACATGATTTCTCTATATATGTGAAATCTCCTACACCCTCATTGATTATATTTATCAATAATGATGCTTATAAAGTCATGCATTGGAGTGTCCTTTATCAAGTTCAATGATGGGCATGATGTTGATGGGAAATTCCATGTCACCTTGCCAATAGATGAGAGATCCATTAATGACCCCCAAATTTTCCATTTTGTTAATGTTTTTATTACCTTCTCTATAGATATGATCTATAGACACCCCCTTGAAAGAATTTAGTAAAGTTTTAGCATCCATATCCACTTGAACAAAGGTGAATGTGAATAATTTTAGGAACATTTGTGATGATCAACCCATTTCTCTTTGAAATAAGGTAAATTTTGTGTGATTAGGTTAATGTATGTTGCATGGTGACCCATGTACATCTAACCACCCATTTATGTTGATTTTACTTGTCATTAGTTTCCTTATAGGCCAAAAGTGATATAACAATACCATATCCACTTGTGACTAGGGAAAATTCATATAATTTTGGGCACATTTTTGCACAATCACCTAAATTCACTTCAAATTCAAGCCAAAATGGCATCATTGGGGAAACACAAGTTGTATTGGCAACCCGTGCACACCAAACCACCCTTTTATGTATATTTCACTTTTGTTAAGTCCTTTATAAGTTAAAATTAGCACAAATACACCATATCCACTTGTGAATGGGAAAAATGTGGATGATTTGGGGCACATTTATCTGTGATCACCTAAATTCACTATCAATTCAAGCCAAAATTATGATATTGGGGTAGTATGTGTCGTATTGGTGACTTGTGCACACCCAACCAACCCTTTATGCCTTGTTTACTTATGATTATGGGTATTATAAGAAAAAAGAAACATAACAACACCATATCCATTTTAATCTAGGGAAAATATATATAATTTGGGGAAAAATCATGTATAATCACCCTAATTCACTTGTACCTCAGGCCAAAGTGGTGTGATTTGTGAAAATTAATTCACATTTTTGACCAATGCACACCCAAACACCCATTTCTATTTATATTTATTGTGATTATGTCCCTTATAGGTTAAGAACAACACAAAAACACCATATCCACTTATGACTAGGGAAAATGTGGATAAGTTTGGGAACATTTGTGTACGATCACCCCAATTCACTTGAAATCATGCCAAAGTGGTGTGATTGGGGAAATATAAGTCACATTGGTAATGTACACACACCCAAAAATCCCTTTATGCTAATTTCACTCATGATTAGATCCCTTATAGGCCAAAAACAAAACAAAAACACCATATCTAATGCAACCAAGACAAATGTGTATAATTTAGGATACATTTGTGCATGATCACCAAAATTCAATTTGAATTCATGCCAAAGTGGTGTGATTGGGGAATATTAGGTCACATTGCTGATCCATTCTCACATAACCATCAATTTATACCATTTTAACTTGTGATTATGGGGACTATAGGATACAATGAACACAAAAACACCATATATCCATTTATGACTAACCAAAGTCTAAAACAATTTGGCACATTCATTCATAATCACCCCAATTCACTTAGAAATCAAGTAAAAGTGGTTTAATTAGGACCAAGTAATTCAAATTTGTGACCAATGCACACCCAACCACTAATTTATGCTTATTTTATTTATATTATGTCCCTTATAAATCAAAAGTGAAAAAAACACTATATTTATATGCAACTAGGAAAAATATGGAAATGTTTGGGCACATTTGTGCATGATCACCCAATTCACTAAGATTTTAGGCTAAAGTAGTGTTATTGGGGAAATATAAGTCACATTGGTGGTCAAAATATGCCCAACCATGACTTTATGTCAATTTAATTGTGATCATGTCCCTTAAAGGTTGAAAGCAACACAACCATGCAATATCCACTTGAGACCATAAGAAATGTAGATAATATGAGGCAAATTTGTGTGTGACCACCCAAATTCACTTTGATTTTAGGACAAAGTGGTTGGATTGGGGAAATGTAGGTCACATTGGTGACCTATGCACACCCAATAACTCCTTTATGCCAATCTTAATTATGATTAGGTCTATTATAGGAAAACATTGACATAACAACACTATATCTGATCACATTACCCTAATCACACCACTTTGGCTTGAATTTGAAGTGAACTGGGGTGATTACGCATAAATGTTCCTTTCCCTTGATGTAAGTGGATTTGGTATTTTTATGTAGCATTTGGCCTATAATATACCTTATCATAAGTAAAATTAACACAATTGGGTTGTTGTTTGCATATGCGTTAGTCACCAATATGACTTAATTTTCTCCAATCGCATCACTGAGGCCTAAATTCAAATTGAATTTATAGAACATATATGTTTTTATTTATTTATTTTATACCATGTGCACACTATATCTCATACACACTATAGGTGTAATGCATATGCACTATAGTGCATACACACTATAACATATATATGTTATCTAGTGTGTATGTATTATACCTTGTGGAAACTGTAACACATATAATATAGTGCATACACAATATAGGTTTTGAAATTTCAACCTACGGATTGGACCTACACACACAAACAAATCCATATTTTAAATTGAATAATAAAATTCAACTTTATACATGATAAACAATTTGAATTTTATTGATATATTTCATGAAAACATGACTATGAAATCAAACACACTATCCTCTCTCTCTCTCTCTCTCTTTATATATATATATATATATATATATATATATATATATATATATATATATATGTATTTGACATAATTCTGCAAGTAAATAAACTCTAAATATTATTAAAAACATGGATAGACAACGTGCGTCCCACCTAACTACCTCAAATAGATTGAAAATTAGTTTTTTTAATGTTTATATACTTAGGAATAGTTTACAACCATATAATGATGTGTGTGTGTGTGTGTGTGTGTGTGTGTGTGTGTGTGTGTGTGTGTGTGTGTGTTTCAAACTAGATGATTTTATCTAACTTTCCACCAAAGGGTTTCAAAAATACTAAATGATGTTAAATTTTTTTGGGGGTGCATGATTTTCTATTTATTATTTTTTTATAAAAAATAAGAGTTCCTCTTTGATTTTCAGTTGTTTGACATAAATTTACTTAAATATTTTTAAAAAATAGTAGTTTAGAAACTAGAATTTAAATTACATAATTCATGTTCTTATAGAATCTTCAAATTTTGAGTGTAGGCATCTCAAATAATCTATACAAATTGAGGTTTCTCATTTTTTAAGAATCAAATTTCCACTGAAAACCCCTCTTTTAGCCCCGTAATCCCACGTACTTACTCTATAAGATCTCTTGATTATGGAGTATTAAACTTTAATATGTAGGAGTAAATTAATAATGGAAAATGTGTTAAGCTAAAACAACATAAGATAGAAGAATTCATGGATTTGGACCTAGACATGCATAAGAACAAGTTTATTCCTTTTCCAAATGTAATAAAACCCTACCATATGCGATAAAGAATAATGCAAATGTAAATGCTTATTTTCATGTATAAATCAATGCTTATTATTTGAATTCTAATTAGATAATAATGTGAATGGTGAAATTTATGATTATGACTATTGGAGTGAAGATAAAAAACTAATTATGACTATGAGTTTGATTTACAAGATAAAAATAATGATGATTAAATTAAAATATTTAGAATAATGCTTTAAACATTCCTACCTATATATTTATATAATTAAAAATGTTATCTAACCTTCCATTACTTATCCTCCTTAAAAATGCTTCCATTACTTATCGTACTTCTCAAACCTTGTTTCTTCCACATGTTCAAAATGTTGTCATGTCTTCCCAAGATTTTAAAACCTCACAATTTTTCTCTATTATTCATTGGATAGAACCATCTATGGTTTTTGAAAATCCTCCTTATTTACAATCTACTTTCATTTATTTTATTACAAGTTCTACCACCACTTTTATTGCAAACCTCAAAGTTATCACCCTCGTGCAAGCCTTATTTTATATTGAAAAAAGTTAAAATTATTTCTCAAGAGTCTCAAAATACAAGTGATAAGGTCTCTTCTCATCACACACTTTAAAAACATTTTGTTCTTAATATGTTTCTTTATCATTTTATAATGGGGTTTATTTCTCTTAAATTTGTGTTTTATAGTGAAAATAAGACCCTTCTCACCATAATATAGAATTCTATTATTATTTCGTAGACATTTTCATAATTTTAAATTGTTAACTAAGTTATTTCTAGGAAGCTTAAGGGACCATGCATTTTATTGGTTCTATGATTTACCATCTAGTTCTATACATTTCTTTGCACCTCTAATTACTAATTTCTTTGCTCATTTTAAAAATAAATATTTCTCAGAAGGTTACACTTATAAAAATGGATCATATTTGACAACAATCTAATGAATAAATCCAACATTGTATATTTAGGTTCTAGACCATGTCATCTATGATGACTTATTAATCACTAGATAATGAGCTTCAAAACATATATAACACCAATATATTATTAATTATCATGGACAAATTAGCTTTCAACACTTATTAATATTTAATTTGACTTTATCGCGTAGTTAAACATTTTTAGATCAAGCTGATATAAAAAATCATGCTCACATATGAGATACATGCTCTACAAAGTACGCAGAAAAAGAAAAAGAAAAAGAAAATCAATTCTAAATGCAATGACCATGAGCCCCTACATAAGAATTATAATACTAAAATCTATGGTATAAATCAACTATATAAGAAGATTGTTTTACCTCAAATGATCTTTGACATTTTAAAATGGTAAGTGAAAATCCTAGAAATATATTGAAGAAGTTACATTAAAGCAACCTGATTAATTTACCTATAAAAATGTAATTTTATACTTCAAGAGCATTGCGTAAGTATTTTGATGCTAATACATATTATGATTTTCATATATTTGAGGTCGCTTTATGAATAGATGTATCAATTTGAAACATAAAATATAAAATCTACTTAATCATGGAAAAATGATTGAGTGGAAGATACACATTCAAGCCGAACATCCAAAATGTCTACTCACAAGGAGAAATCAATCAATAATTATATTTACATATGGTATAAAAATCAAATCACAACAATGTGCATCTAGGATTAAAAATTTGTATACTCGATGATTTTATTGGAGAAATTGATTCAATCAAATACAAATCCACATTTATTAAAGTTGTGTTTAGTGAAGAGGATATGCCACAAGATAGTTCATATGATGGGAAAGTATTTATTTAATCATTCCTAGATGTCAAAGGAAGATATGGAATAGTGGTTGACAATGGTTAAAATTTAAATAAATACAATGATAAATTTATTTATATATTGATACTTTCCTTGGATGTCTTCACATACAAATATCACATGAATTGATGGTATTATAAAAGAATCCACTAATTGTGTAAATTAATCTATTAAAGTGGATAAAAGACAAATCAAAATATATTTCATGTGATGGCCACTTATTGATCATAACATGACCATACAATGCTTTTCTTGTTTGAACATGGTTACATCAAATTAAATAAATACCTTCTATTATGTACTAATACTTAAAATCTAGATATGTTTGTCATCAACAAACCCAAGTTCTTCAAAATAGAACTTGAGGCCATTAATTTTAAGCTATTGAAATGAAAATAACTATCCTGGGATTAAAAATGTGAATATAAATCATAAATCCATCTTTGGCCAAACTTAAGATCATTTTATTTTAAAATTTCAAGCATCACTATTTAAAAGCACCTATTTTCCCTTTTCAAATTAGTGAAGAATGGGGTTATTTATACTTAAATCTAAGTTCATCTCAAATTTTAGTTTTATTTATTATTCTCATATTTTATTCTATTTATCAGGTTTAGATTAATTATTGTTTAAAAAACCTTTACTATGCTCCTTATCTTTATTTTATCTCATACAATTATGTTTATAAAGCTTGTTTAAAGAAGCTTTGGGTGATTTTTCCTTTACACCCCATTAATAAGTAGGAATCCAAGTGTCAACCTCTCAACTCATTGCCTAATATGGTAAGTATTAAAATGTTTAATGAATAAATAATGGTCTAAGTGATGAATGGATGAGTACCACATGTATATCCCATGAATTCAGATTTGTGAAAAACATTTAATTGCTAAAATGGTGTTTTCTTTACACTCTACAAAACTGTGAGCATTTTAATATGCCCAAAAATGTTTCACATTATTATTGTCTTTATTTTATTATTCTAAGTGATTTAACACTTTGTATTTTTTTAATTATTTGATTAAAATTTAATTTGAAGAAAATAAAGGAAACTAAAATGGATTCACTTGGATTTACTTATATTAGTTAATAGGGTGGTTTAATTTAATGTGTTTTAAAATAAAAACTAGGTTTTGTTTTAAATGAATGTTCATTAACTCCATTAACCACTTTGAATTATGTGAAGAGGTGTTATTGAAGGCAAAAATAAAAGTTGATTAATTTAAAGGTCTCTCGATTGGTATATTGAATTCATTATTTCAAGAAAGTCAATAGGCAAATCTCCTACAATTTTGGGGAGAGAATTAGGAGACATGGTGTTAACTCCATAAATGTGTAGCAAAACTAATTATAATTAATTTTAATATTTATTTAATAAATTTCAATAATATTGATAATGGGGATGAAGAGAAAAAATTTAAATGAAAAAAATGGAGCTTGTATTTACATAGGGTAGTAAGAAAACCATATATATCTCCATTCAAATAATTGATTATAGATTGGTATTCCATTACTATGAGGTAAAGGATGGGAGGATATACTCACTAAGTGGAATAATAATTATTGATACCACATGATTCACCATATTAAAAATGCTTAAATTATCAAAACTAATTCTCAGTTATATCAAGGAGTAGATTTATGCATGGCTTACATGACACTAAATATATCATGTACTGAAGAAATGGAGTAATAACCTAAATTCATGCATAAACAAGAATTAAATATCATATTTAGTCTACCTTTTAAAAGTTCCTATTAGGGAGGTTATGATCTTATTGAATATATTGTTTAGAAGAAGTAGATCTCATCATGTTAATATTATCTGGGTTCCATTACTCTATGATATGCTAAAAGAAGGAAACCCCATAAATTAGTGGGATTTATATTATTTTAATCTTCTCAAGTGTTTTAATGAATGCAAGGAAGGAAATAAATCCACATGATTTTGTATTTAATTGATTTTATATTTCAAACATTACAATTTAGTGTTAATTTATTCAATCCCTAGTCTTCATTGGAAAATAATCCCATTCATATTTTGTGTTGTGATATGTACAACCAATTTCACCACTCCAATTCCTCTAAGATCATCCATGCCAAATAAATGCCCTAGGTTTACTCTACAATGATGGAAACTATTTCAAAATTTGTTTTTTTTACTTCTAGAACAACATAATACTTGATATCTAAGGATCCTTGAGGCCTCATGTGATATCCATGTATGTACCTGACCATATAGTTTTTATGGATTTTTAATACAAATTTTATATTAGTATTTTTTAGTTTTAAGATAGGATTTAAACCATGATATAATTCCTAATTATTCCATATTTGTTTGAGAAGAGATATTTCAAAACTTTACCATGTAGAATAATAGAGGAGATGATTTTATCCCATATGAATTCAGGGAAGATGGATTTTAAAAATACAACCCTCTAGGAAAAACGGAGAATTATTTAAATTACATTAGGCATAATACTAATATAAGGTATAAGAATCAACCTCACCCAAATCATGATATGTGTATGTATGTAATAAATACTCAAGAAGAAATTTTAAAATTGTAACACATAAATAAATGGAAGCTGTAGAGTCAAGATGCTTAGAATCTTATGATAAATGATGAAGCATAAGTTCCAAATATGTATTTCACTGGGATATTGATAATAAACTTTTTATGATCCCTAAAAACACTTAATTTTATGTTTCCCACATGAGTATCCCCATTTATCGTACAAAGACATTATTTTTTGTTGATGATACCCCATTTTTTTATTTTTTAAAATAATTAAACGAGATCTAGATGCCTAGCAACTTGTTAATGTAATTAGTTGATGCATTCCCTCTTGTTTCTCCCAATCTATATGATTCAACCCCATTATTTTTCCAATTCAATTTGATGTAGTACATGCTATGGTTACTATTGTAATTGATCCAACACCATTTTTTGTTCACAGTTCATTTGATTGAGGTTATATTATTATTCCTAGTTCATCAATTTTAATTCCCCAAGTGAATTCAATTATATCTAATTCATGAGAAATTAATTCAAGGCTTAAATCAAGTAAATCAAGAGTACCCACTTGATGTTATTAGAGGCCTTCCAATGCCATATCATCAATATTGGAGGTAATAATTTGAGTATGAATTAAGGAGACTAAAATTTTTAATATGGTTATTAGAAAGGAACCTAAGATACAATTGAAATATGAAGACAAAAAGATCAATCTGTTCACTAGATGTATGAGGAAGAGAGGAGGTGAAAAATTAATGGCCACTCAAACTTAGATTTTGGTAGATTTATAAAACCCAAATAAGCCTACCACCATATTCATGATGAAATATTTTAATGATATGATAGTCAGTGAATTTTTTGAAGATAATGAGAAATCAAAAAATGTTTCAAAATGTAAACTCTAAAATTTAATCAATAAATTCATGAAAATGCTTATCCTTAACATCATTACCTTGCTTGGCCAACTAACCATTATGATAACAATTTATCTATATAAAATAATTAAAATTCTTACAGATACTAAAAACATATTCTAAAAATCCCTAATTTATTCATATTCATCCCTAATCAACAAATATTGTAATGTCATTATAGTTTTAGAATACTTTGTACATTTTAAATAAATACACACTAGGTAGATAAGGACACACTACACACTTATCCACTATGTTAGACTTGTCTCCCATGATCTAATGGATTATTTTTCAAAATGGCATGCTTCATAATGAATCCCCCATTCATGACAATAGGTCAATTATCTAAAAAAAATCAAATATTTTTCAATAATATCACTTCAAGTGTCTCACTTGAAACACCCAATTACTCTATCTATCACTATCTTACAACATGAAATTTTAAAAGCATATATATATTATAAAAATATCCCTATTACACTTTTTACATAATAATACACTCATTATAAAAATTAACATTATTTTATTCTATGTTGAGTCCATACTTTATCAAGCATTCTAATCATATTTTCTAATTAAGTCCATATTATCTTCCCTAAATAGATAACTACATCAATTTGAGATATATTTGGAATATGTAGGTGAAACTCACTTATCAATATAATTTATTATGATATCTCAGCCATATCCCACTCCCTAATTTCCCCCTTTGTATTTGATCTTATTTATTTACTTGTGCAGGTTAGGTTTTACTTTTGTATGTGATCCATACATAAAAATACATTATACATAGAATCAAATAGTACTCAAACATAGGTGAATCAACTCAAATTTTTAGATCCAATGAAAAATAAACATAAATTAAACCACATTAGTGAAAAATGATTCATTGTGACCCTATTTGCCTAGTGCACACTTGTCCCAATATATAATGAAGCACTGTTTTAAATTAACACTATAATTATAGTATTATTTATTTAGTTTCATACACTCACATTTAATGAATGAATAACATATTTTGAATAAATCAATTTGTAAGGACATATTTACAACCCTAACCTTAGTTACTATTTTATCAATTTACAACTTAAGTAAATTATGTATATCACTATATTTTTATAGTATGTTATCTTATTTATCTTCCTATATCAAATTTCAAGTTTACATTTTTTTAAAGTTAATTTATTGTTTACTAATTAATTATAAGGTAGAACATCTTGGTGAACCTAATGTGAGAAAAAAAACCTTTTCAGTGTCAGATTACTCCAAAGTAAAAAAAAACTGAATTGTTATGTTATGGATAATATCTAAGGTTGAAGACTATATTATTTGGGTGTCAGGAATTTAACAAATTAAACTAAAAAACTAAGCCAAAAATAAATAGGGATTATAATAAATAATCTATTCTAAAATTAAGTTCACCAAAATATTTAGCCTCATAATTCATTAGTAAAAGGGAAGTAAAATTTAAAGCAATGTTTACAATTCATATGCAACAATCACAAATTATTACAATGCTTCATTCATTACTTCAATGTTATATCAAACTTACATGTTTTAAAACAAATATACAAACTTTTAAAATGCTACAATGTTACATCTATAATATTTTAATACAAATTAAATATATGCAAATGCTATTACATGTTTATCTATCTTTCACAAATGCTCTCACTTCTTCTATTGAGATAAGTGGTTTTTAGGCAATCTCTCTCATCTAAAAATGGGGGATTCTCAATGGGATTTTAAAATTAATAAATTTTTATATTTGGTAACATATAATGTGAAAAAATTAGAATTTTCAGATTATGGCAGCATTTAGCTTGCTTATGCACTCCACTCTTATAGTTAATTGAGTACAAACACACTTGTGCCAAGAGAGTTACAAAGCTTCAAACTATTTTCAAAATATCACATTTTCATTCTATATAGAATAAGAGGAATTATATGCATTAATTACCAAGCTATTAATTTGAAAAAATCACATTTTTATATTTTGGTCAAGAATAAAGTATCAAGTTTCAATAATTTATAGTTGAAATCTAGATCCATCTACATCGGTGTGATTCATATTTTACAAATAAACCACATTTGAGCTTATTGATGCTCCATGCCTTGGTTAAAATTTAGTGAGACATGTATTGGTTCCCACCTCTTCTCTTTAAGTTTAGCAAGTGGGTTGAATGAGAGCTTAGTAATAATTAGTGTTTGGTTTCACTTTAGTGAACCACTTTTTTGGTTCCCATCTCTTCACACATTACAAAGTACTCTATGATGGTTAGACAATATATATTTATAAGTAAAAAATATACACTGAATATTCAATTTGAGACTTCATCACTCTTAATTCAACACTTTTCTACATGCCTCAACAAGGGGGCATGCACTTCTCCTTGATAAAGATAAAATGTATATACACATTTAGGTATTACATTTCCTTTACTCTAATAATTAATGAATCAAAATAAGGGGGTGGAGGGGGGGGGGGGTAAATGTATAAACTTAAATTTAATCAATAAATGTTTGATATTTCTTGTTCTTGAAATATTTTCCTTGTTTGGATAACTTGTCATTTTGATAATAATTTATTTATATGAAAGGCTTCAAATATTCCATTAGCTGAAAACATCTTCTAGACTTCCCTAATGTTTTTTTATTCATCCCTAATCAACATACTATGCATTTTCATTCCAATTTCATAAGTCTTTGTCCTTATTCGACAAGTACACACTGATGACTAGTTTTTCAAAATGACATGCTTCTTAATGGCTCTCTTGATAATGATAATAGGTTAGTTATTCAAAAAAATTCAAGGATTATGTTGAAGTATGTTTCTATTGTTGTGTTTATGGCATTAAGGTTGCCATTGATGTCAAATATAGTAAAAGTTCATTGGTGTCCCAAATGTGCTCTTATAAATAGACATGGTAAGTATTCATGATGACTCAAGCATGACCTAGTAGGTCTTTGAGTTGTGTATAAGGTCTTAGCATAAGGTTGTGTTTTGTCAAGCTTATAAGTAGTGATTTATTTGATAAGATCATCTGAAAGAGAGTGATTATATATTTTTAAATTATTTTTAGGTCATTATTGACCAAGTTCATGAGAACAATCCTATGTGCACATCATGTATTGAGAATCCTAGTCTTGCCTTGATATAGACATGGAGCATTTTGAGACATGGTGATGATATGAAGATGGATGAGATTGAAGGTGTTAAAGGTAGTGGTATATCATGTTATATGATTTTTTAAACTATTTAAAACATGTGAAAAAGGTGTCAATTTCATCTACAATGATAGCAAGGTTAGGGATTGAGGCATAACCCTTGTATAAGAAACCTAGTATGATGGAATAGGCTTAGTAGCATGCTAAAAGGAGATGCATGAGACCTATGTGAACAAGGTTATCAGCATGTGAGAACATGAGAGTTTGTATAATAATTTATAATAATGTATATAATATGTGTATGACATTTTGAGAACAATATAATAGGTTCCCAAGTTTATTCAAGGATCAATATGCAACTCGTAGTTTAAGGCCTAGCATGCATAAAGACCTAGTATGGTCTAATGATGGGTGAAGTTTATTTTTAAAGTTTTTAAATAAAATTTGAGCATGGATAAAGTTATGAAAAGTTTTTTCAAGAATTTGAACCAAATTTTAGGTCATGGATTATAGTATAGAGCTCAAAAAGGCATTTTTAAGGTCTCATATGCATGCAAAATGAAGAGATGAGAACCCAAGAAGAATGTTTAGATGATATTTAGCATGTGTAAAGTTTTAAAGGCTTATTAATAATTTTTTGAGAGATTTAAAAGGGTAATAATAATTATTTTTAAGCATTATTTTGGCATGTTAGGGATAGAGCTATATGAACAATCGTTAAAGAGGTTAACTGGTCTGAACTCTCAAAACCCTCTTAATGACTTGATTGGACAAAAATTGTTGGAAAGGGAAAAAAATGGATTATAAAGGATTTTTTTATCTTTTTATTTTATATATTAATCCTCAAATCATCTCCATGTGGTAGTGGTGTGTTAGGATAGTAAGCAGAACCTACAGAAAAACCCATATTTTTGAAGAATTTGTTGCTACAGGCAGGGTTGATCAGGGCAATGCATATAAATTAATGGAGTTGAAGGTAAATAATGTTTATTAAGGTAAATTATTTTATTTTATTGATATATATAAATTTTTTCAATAAATTTGGTCACTCAATTTGACCTATCAGTAAACTAGCAAAGAGTGAAAATAGTGAGAAAAATCTAGTCAAAGTGAGAATGTGTTTAGGGATGCATTTTAGGTAATTAGGAATGAATAAAATTTATTGAGGTAATTTTTAAAGACATATAAATCTTTAAATTTTTTATTATATTCTTTTTAATTCATTTTATATGGTGAAAATAATTCTCTCAAGATGACCTGTCTATGTGAGTGAAGACAATGAAAGAGTGGGGTTCAAAGCTTGATCAGTTTGTTCCAAATTTGATATTTGACCTATGTAAATTTATATTTTAATTTTATATAAGGATGTATTAGGATCATAAAAATTTATTTTAATTTCAATTAAGTGTTTCTATAGGTGGTCTAAGTCATGTTCACCATGACTATTTCTTAAGCCAAGATGGCTGCTCCAGGTGTGCTAGGTGAGATGAAGAGTTTGAGACTCTATGACAAGAGTAAATAAATCGAATGTAATTTTTTATATTTTTTAAAATATAAATTAAATATAAAATCTTGATGGAATTTTTTGAGTTATTCTGATGTGTTAATATGTGGAAGCCAAAATGGCTTATCAAACTATGTTAAGACAACATAAGAGAAAGTTAAGAGATTGGTCTATAAGACCAATGGTTAATTTTAGAGTAAAAGATACATATATTTTATGATGTATTAGAGATAACATAATATATATGGATGTACATTAAATGTATTTTAATCACTCTCAAAATTTATAAACAAGAGCTTTGACATGACTGTGTTTTTGGAGGCTACAGGTAGTTTAAGTAGTCATCTTGTATGGATGAGTTTGAGGTGTTTTGACAAGATTTGAATAATAAAATAAGGTTTAATGTGTTAATTAGGTATAAAAGGTTCATTATAATTATTTTAAAATATTTTTTTTACCATATTATATTTTGGAGAGTCAAGATTTGTTGACTATACTTTGACTATGTTTGACCATTTTGAGTGATCATGTAGCAAGAGAGTTATTGAGGCCTATTAGAATATGTGGTGATGTATAATGGAAATTGAGATGTTTTTTAACTCACTAATTATATATTAATTTTTTTTTTATTGGTTTATTTTATAAACTTGAATTTATACTTCAATTCTATGAGACAAACTTTTAGGAAATGACAAGACCTATTGGTGAGGAGACCTAATTGGTAGGTCCAAGTAGTGAAATGGACCAAATGGTGTTGGGGACCCAAGGTGAAATTATCATGGGTATATAAGAGTAATTTATGAAGTTTTTCATCCATTTTTAAGACAATATTTTTTCCTAAGGTTTAGAGTGGTAACGTGTGGACAAGACATAACTAATTGTATTAGGTCTCAACTAGGCTTTTGGCCTTTATGAGTTATGATTGACTCAAGTAGTGATTTATTATCATGTGTAACAAGTGTAATGATATATTTAAAGGGTATATAAATTATTTTAATGATATTTTCAGACCAAGATGGGTGAGACCAAGAATTGAGTATAAAAACAAGGCATAATTGGCCTATTTGAGTGAGTTAGAAGAGAGAGTGGACTTAAGCAAAGAAAAGGGATCATTGAAGGAGAAGAATCAGGTCATTGATGAATATAAAATGGATGAGAGGAGAATATATGTTTATCTAAAATATTTTTATTTAGGTGGATGATTAGGTCAGTGGACCTAATGAGCCTAGAAGAGGTATGTTGAGTGAGAAGGCCTTAGAGGATGTTTGAGTGAGATTGAAGGGTAAAGAGTGAAAACAAAGGAGGTCATCATAATTAAAGTTATAAATAGTTTTATAAGGTGATAATATATTATATGTGACTTGGTGTTAATTTACCTATGGGGTTGGATCCTCCTTATAAGATAGAGCTTACAAAAGACTAGTTGAGCGGGTGTTTAACTAGGTAGGGGTTGGAGCTCCTTGTGAAGTCGGTGCTTCACTAAAATTTGGATCTTGAAATTATAGGAATATATTAAATGTAAATATTTTATTGTTTTTTATCCCCCAAAAGGGTTTCTCACATATATCTTGTGTTCTCTTGTGATATGCTTATGTGGTTGTTTGTGTATGCATTGATATTTATGTGAATGAATACTTCATGGAATGATGAATGGAATTGAATATATATTGTTAAGAAAATAATTCAACCCCACCTTATCAGTGGATAATCCCAATAATTGGTATCATAAATGGACCTTTCGAGGGGTTTTGATAGCCTACAGGTGATCCTAAGTAGCATAAATTGTGATGAGAATAATGTTAATCTTATTTACAATGATGGTACTTGTAGAGTTGTCTAAAGAGTTTAAATAATGTCAAAGGTACCATTTGGAGGATCATAAGGACTTTATAGATGATAATTAAAATATCAAACCCAATATTGACAATCTTAAAGGACTCTAAAGACATATTGAGAGAGATGTACAGGTCAAGGCATTCCAAGGTGCTCTACTTGGTCTGCTAGCATGGTAGAAGGAAGATGTTTCTTTGTTTTGGCATTGATATAAGATGATATGAAGTGATTTTTATCATCACATATATATCTATAGGTTAAATATTATTTGATCGTAAATCAATGGAAGCTAATTTGACTCTATAAAGCTATCATAGATGAGTAAGAAGATTGTCATAAGCCTGAAGTATGGTGATAAGATCTACTAGTGATATAAGGTTTATTTGAGCCTTCATGACGTAAAAATTTATATCCTTGTTTGTTTTAGTATGGTGTTTGAGCATATATGCATTTATGTTTTAAATAGTATGTATAGGTTAATAAGGACAAAGTATTATGGTTGCTCAGTCATGAAAATAAGTATCAAGGATAGAATTAGTGAAGTAAGAGTTGAAAATTGGTCTATAAGACCAATATATTTGAAAATAGAAGTGTTTATCATGTGATTCATGGTCTAAATATGGTTGTAATAATGGAATGGAAGGTTTTATTTTCTTTTTAAGTTGTACAAAAATATATTATGGTAATAATATTACTGTAATATCCCAATAAGTCTATAAACTTGATGAATTTTGCTATAGTATCTCTTGAAATATTATATTATGACTATATTGTTTCATTAATATCAAATATGACCTCATAGAGGAAACATAATGACATGTTAAAAATGCCATAAATATGATTAAATGATCTAAGATTGACTAAGTTCTGAAGTTCTTTAACAAGATCTTGACAAATGATTGTTGAAATTGATGCATAAGTTACTATAAAGAGTATCATATAAAAGATTAGTGGTCTAATAGACCTAGTATGATTGAATATTATCCAAGGAGATGGTCTAAGCCATGATATATTTTGAAACATAAAAAGTATAGACATTGGTATAGACTGTTGCATGTAGAGTCTTTTTTGATATGACACATGGACAATGGATATATCTGTGTATCGACATATAATATTATTCTTTGGAACAATGATATTGTTTATAGATAGGCATAGTATATGCTAATGATGTGTTGAGAAAATTGGAAAGGAGAGCATGATCATGGGAGGAAATTTGTTTCACTATTAATAATAAGTTATCTACTTCATTAGAGTTGAGTCTAAGTTCCAAGGATCAGGTGGCAAGGTAAGAGTAGTTGTAGATTTATGGAGTCATGATAGACATAGGACAAGCTATTGAGTCATAAAGGCAAATTGAATTGAAGAGTATGCTTAAATAAATAAAACATATTATACCTATAGGAATAATGCTTTGTAAATTTGCATACAAACTTATTTTGTTGAGGAAATTTGATGGAGGTGTTATGAGATGAGTCAAGCCCCAATGTGTTGAGGATTTTGTTTGAAATATATGTGGAGCTTTCATAAGGTAAGAAAATAATTTATGTTTGTTGTATATATATTTTATTTGGTTTCAAATAAACATGATCTAGGTGGATCATGGAATTAGGGGGAGCTAACTCAGATTGCTTGAGAAGTATACATTGACAAAGGGGGATCTTGCTTACTTGGTGATTTGATCAAGTCTTAGGATAAGTGGACTATGTGTAGATGACCCTATGAGAATTGTATGTGACCTTTGTCATTAATGTAAAATGGGGAGAAATACTTTAATGGGAGAACCATCTTATATAAATGAGATTGGTATGATATGTTAAGAGTGTTTGCCATCAATGACAAAGGGGGAGATTGTTGAGGTATGTTTCTATTGGTATGTTTATGGCATTAAGTTTATCATTGATGTCAAAGATATTCAAATGTAATTGGTGTCCAAAAGATACTATTATGAATATACATGGTAAGTATTCATGGTGACTCAAGAATGACCTAGTAGGTCTATAAGTTCTGCATAAGTTCTTGGCACAATGTTGTGTCTTATCAAGATTATAAGTAGTGATTGCTTTGAAGAGATAATATAAAAAGATTGATTGCTTTGAAGAGATAATATAAAAATATTTATTGTATGTTTTTACATGATTTTTATTTCATTATAGATAAATCTCATGAGAACAAGCTGATGTGCACATCATGTATTGAGAAGCCTAGTCTTACCTTGATATAAACATGGAACATTGTGAGACATGGTGATGATATGAAGATGAATGAGCTTGAATTTTTTAAATGTAGTGGAAAATAATGTTATAGGATGTTGGAAACTATGTAAAACATGTGATTTTTTTTAAAGTGCATCTACAGTGGTATCAAGTTAGGTATTGAGGCGCAACCCTTGCTTAAGAAACCTATTATGATGGAACAGGCTTAGTAACATGCTAAGAAGAGAAGTGTGAGATCTATGTGAACAAGGTTAGCAGTGTGTGAACACATTATAGGTTTTACAAGAATGTATATTAAGTTATATAACATGTTTAATTATTTTTAATAATAATAAAAGAGGTTCCTAAGTGTGTTCAAGGGTCAACATGCAACTGGTAGTTTAAGGCCTAGCATGCACAAAGACCTAGTGTGGCCTAGTGAGGGGTCAAGGTGAGTTTTTAAGTTGTCTAAGAAAAATTTATCATGGGTAAATGTTTTAAAATTTATTTAAATCATGTGTACCAAGTTTTAGGTAATGGATTGCATGATAAAGTTCAAAAAGGCATTTTAAGGTCTCTTGTGCATGCAAAATGAAGAGACGAGAACTTGAGAAGAAATTTTTGATGTTTATTGGAACTTTTAAAGTTTTAATGGTGTCCTAATAATATTTGTATAGATTTAAAATTTTAATAATAAGGATTTACAATAATTATTTGGTAATTTGAGGGACAAAATTGTATGAACAATCATTAAGGAGGTTAACTAGTCTAAAACCCTCTCAAAACCCTCTTAATGACCCAATTGGAGAAAACTTGTTGTAAAAGGACCAAAATGGATTTTGGTTTTTTAAAAAAAAAAAAAAAAATGTTTTTATGTTGTATATTAATCATCCAAGTATCTCCAAGTGGTATTGGTGTGTCAAGGCAGTAAGCAGAACCTACATAAAAACCCTTGTTTCTAAAGAATTTTTACTACAGGCAGGGTTGATCAGTTCAACGCATACAAATCAATGGAGGTTTAAGTTAAAGAATTTTTATTTAGGTAAATGATTTTATTTTAATTATTTATATCCTATGTTTCAATCATTTAGGTCACTCAAGTTGACCTATAGCTAAATTGGCAAAGAGTGAAAATAGTAAGATAAAGCTAGTCATAATGAGAATGTGTTTAGGGATGAGATTCAAGTGATTAGGGATGAATAAAATTGATTTAGGTCATTTTAATATAACTATAAATATTTTAAATATTTATTATATTATTTTTAATTCATTTTATATGGTGAAAAAAGTTCTCATAAGATGACCTTTCTATGTGAGTGAAGACAATGAAAGAGTGGGGTTCAAAGCTTGATCAGTTTGTTCTAGATTTGATATTTAAAATATATAAATTTGTGTTTTAATTTAATATAATTATGTATTAGGATCATCCAAATTTATTATAATTTCAATTAATTTTTCTATAAGTGGTCTAAGTCATTTTCACCATGACTATTTCTTAAGCCAAGATGACTGCTTCAAGTGTGCTATGTAAGATGAAGAGTTTGAGACTCTATGATAAGACTCAGTGCATAAAATGTAATTGTTTATTTTTTTGACATATAAATTAACTATAAAGTCCTTATTTAATATTTTTATTTACTCTAATGTGTTAATATTTGGAAGCCAAAATGGCTTATCAAACTATGTTAAGATAGTATAAGAGAAAGTGAAGAGATTGGTCTATAAGACCAATGGTTGATATTAGAATCAATTATCCATATATTTTATGATTTATTATATATCACATAATAAATATTTATGTGAATTATATGTATTTTAATAACTTATAAAAGTGTTAAACAATAACTTCTACATGACTATGTTTTTGGAGGCTACAAGCAATTTGAGTAGTCATCTTACATAGATGAGTTGGAGGTGTTTTGACAAGATTTGAAGAATCAAATGAGTTTGAATGTTTTATTATTTATAAAAGGTTAATTATATTTATTTTATAATCTTATTTTTACCCTATTATAGTTTGGAGAGTTAATATTTCTTGACTATACTTTGACTGTGTTTGATTGTTTTGAGTGGTCATGTAGCAAGAGAGTTCTTGAGGCCTATTGTCCTATGTGGTGATTTATAATGGAAATGGATCATTATTTTAGGTAATTAATTATATATTAATGTTTTATTTTTAGTGGGTTATTTTATAAAATTTATTGTATTCTTTAGTTCTATGATATGGACTTTTAGGTAGTGACAAGACCTATTGGCGAGGTAACCTAATTGGTAGGTCAAAGTAGTGAAAAGGGCCAAATGGTGTTGGGGACCCAATATAAAATTGTTATGGGTATATTTGAGGAATTAAAAAAAAAAAATCCATTTTTTAATACAATAAGTTTTTCTAAGTGTCAAAGTGGTAATGTGTGGATAAGATAGACCTAATTGCATTAGGTCTCAACTAGGCCTAATTGGTTTTTTGGCCTCTATGAGTTATGACTGACTCAAGTAGTGATTTATTATAATTTTTAATGTGTTTAGTGATATATTTAAATGGTAAATCAAGTGTGTTAATTATATTTTCCAACCAATATGGGTGAGACTAAGAGTTGAGTATTAAAGCAAGGCCTAATTGGCCTATTTGAGTGAGTTAGAAGAGAGAGTGGACTTACATGAAGAAAAGGGCTCATTAAAGGAGCAGAAGCAAGTCATTAAGGAATATAAAATGGATAATAAGATCAGATATTTTTATCTAAAATATTTTTTATGGGTGGATGTTCAGGTCAATGGACCTAATGAGCCTAGAAGAGGCATGTTGAGCGAGAAGGCCTAAGAGGTTGTTTGAGTGAGAATGAAGGGTAAAGAGTGAAAACAAAGGAGGTAATCATCAGTTGATTTAGAAACAAGTGTTATAAGGTGATAAAATATTATAGGTGAATTATCTATTTATAAGTTATCTAGGGGGTTGAAACCTCCTTGCAAGATAGAGCTTATAGAATTCTGGTTGAGTGGGTGCTTAACTAGGTAGGGGTTGGAGCTCCTTGTGAAGTTGTTGCTTCGCTAATTTTTTTATCTTGGAATTATAGGAATATATTCCATGTTCATGGTTTAGTGGGTTTTATCCCCCAAGAGGTTTTCTAACATATCTCTTATGTTCTCTTATGATATGCTTATGTGGTTGTTTGTGTATGCATTGATCTTTATGTGAATGAATGTTTTGAGAATGATGAATACAATTGAATAGATATTTTAAGAAACTAAATCACACCCCATATTAATGATTAATTCCAACATATTATTCTATAATAGCACATAAATTCTCCCACTTAAAACCCCTGGTTACTCTATCTAGCACTCTCTTGCAAAGGAAATTTTAAAATCATTTATTTATTAGTCAAAGAGCCCTACTATAATTCTACTATAGTAATGCAGTCATTGGTCAAGCTAACATTAATTTTTGATAGGTTGAGGCCATCATTTTTCAAGAATTCTAATAAAATTTTCTAATTTCATTCATATGATCTTTCCTAAAGGGAAAACTACATCGTCCCAAGGTTCATTTGGACCATGTAGGTGGTACTTAGTCAATAGGGGGTATTCTAAGGATAGCTCGACCATATCCCACTTCCCCACTTTTTCCCCCTTTACATTTGATATTATTTGTGTTCTTGTGAAAGTTAGGTTTTTAAATTTACATGTGATCCACACATCTAAACAAGTTCCACACAAAATTAAATAATATTCAAATATAGGAGAATCTACTTAGGTTTTAAAATCTAGTACACAATCAACATAGACAAAGTCATACTAGCTAACAACAACCCACTATGATCCTGTCTGCCAAGTTTTAATTTATCCTAAAATAAAAGTCATTATTTCAAATTAAAACTATTTTATAGGTTTTCATAAGTAGTTTTAGATAGTTAGAGTTAGTGAATGAATAATACAATTTTAATAAATAAGTTTGCAAAGACACCTTTCTAACCCTAGCCCTAGTTTTTATTTTTATTAATTTACAAGTTATTTAATTTTTGCATATCACTATATTTTTATAGTAGTCTATCTTATTTATCTTCCTAGATCATATTTGAAGTTCATATTAGTTTAGAGTTAATTTCCTTTTTACTAATTAATTCTAAGGGTAAACACAAAATTAGAAAATGAATCAAACTCAGCTATAGATAGCTTAAAAGATTTGATTTTCATCAAAATATATATTTGGAATATGTTTTCTTACACTAAATGTACATTGATTGACTTTTTTAATTTTTTATAAATCTACAACATTAGTTGTCCTACGCAAAAAATGTGTAAAATAAATTGAAAAGGAATATAAATAAAACATTGGAGGTAAATGGAATGACATATTCCATTGATAATGCCTAGATAGGAAATGACCTAATAGAGTTCACACGATTTAAATAAAAATGGTTTTATATTTTCTAAGTCAACACTCAAAAGGTTTGATTTTCTTAATGGAAAATTTGAGTCAATGATTGATACATATAGGGATCTATTTTCTTTGTTGCAATTCCTAGTTCATAGGATGATAAATGGAAATGAATTTTCCAAAGATGTTTTTAAAAGCATGCTCATGATCATTTTAACCTATGTTAATTGATTGAATACCAATAAAAGTTTTAAAATTTGTGGGAATTATGGAATTATTTGGGCCTATACTATTTAGCTAAATAATATTGACAATGTAAGATAGCATTAACTCTAATAAATTTTAGCCTTTTTATTTTTATAGAATATTGGTTTATTTTTCAAGAAAGACCAAAAATTTTAGAGCGAGCAATATTTTATAGTATAAATAAATGATCTTATAAAAGTGGAATCTAGAAGCATTCAAATACTATGTATATGGGTAAATTTGAATTATTGATATAAAAGAGAATAAATTCCATTTTATTTTGTGTTTTTAATACCTTTATTTAGATGTAAATAAATAGGATATGATAAAACTAACAAAACGGTAGATATAATAACTAGTTTATAAAATAAATATGTCTTTGAAAGGATAAGGTAACATATACAATGGTTTTCTCTTGAATAAATCCCAAAATAAGGGGGTCTCTAGAAAACCCTTCAAACTTATGTCTATGTCAAAACACTAACAACTAGGTAAAATTGGCACTAGAAGGAGGATCATCACACTAGATAATCCTCTTAGAATAATTAGGTTGATGTCAATTTGTGAACAACTATTATAAAATTTATAATTTCATAGGAAAAATAGAAAATATAAAGGTCTTCCCAAATTATCTACATCCATATAACCTCTTTGTAACCTATAAAGAACAAATATATAGAAAAATGAGCACACATAAATAATCTATCAGATGCTTGGTTAATAGGCACAACCTTAAAAATTCATGGAGTTACACATGACTTACCTATGAAATAAAAAAAAAAGCCTTCCTAAGCTCATACATGATGTAACTATAACTATAAATAACCATATAACCACATTCAAATTTTATATGAGACTCTTGAATGTAATACATGAATATGTCACCTATAGACTTCTTCCATTTACTTTTGAATGACCCACTTATGTTTGGTTTCTTAAATTAAAACCAATTTATATTAATACTTGTGTATAATTTAATAAGACAAACTTGAGAATAAGTAGACCCTAGCAAAAATTTAAAGCAAATTTATATGGTAAGATAGAAATAAATGAAACAATGGGAGAATTCAATAGAAGGTTTTGATGAATGTATAATTGAATACTTGAAAAATGTAGACTTGTTTCCCCCATGGATTATCACATGTAATTAGATTACTTATATCTAATTACCTCTATATTCATGACAAGATATTCTTCAAACATTCTAGTGTAAGTATATACATAAGAAAAAAAATTAGAAATAAAATTGATTCCTCAAGGGGTTATCCATCTGATTATTTAAATTATAGGAATGGTAAAAATTTTAGTAATACCACGATCTATTAAATCTATACCAAATCCAACTACACGAGGATAATTATCCTTAGTCATGGAAACCTAGTCAACATAGCTTATGATGTCAACATATGGTATAAATTTATGTAATGTCCCCTTTTTTGAATGGGACACTAGTATAAGACCATTAGCCTATTTTATTTCCATAGGCTAAATCAGGTGTTAAAAAGGAATATTAGTGTGGGATCACTATTCATCAATTACTATTCATTAGTACTATTCACAAATATCTATTCATGAGTGATTGAGCATGATGACATGGCATAGTAATGAGGTGACATAGTGATGAGGTGTCTTTCGTGATGTGGTAATGGGCCAGATATTAACTATTAATTGTTGAAAGTGGAGGAAAGAGAAATGGGGTGAATTTATCCATTGGGACACTTGGGAGGAATATAGAGAGCATGTGGGGGAAAAATTGATTGAAAATATTGTCATTACTCTCAAGCATATGATGTGGGGAATCCTTAATTGAAGTCAAAAGATGGGAATATTTTGATTTATGTGAGTGTACATGGGAAAGTGGGAGACATGGTATACTATTCCTAATTGGGCGTCACATGTAATATGGGGTGTATCACTTGAAGGCACATGGAGTGAGTCAAAAATGAGATATTAAAGATGCTTGGTAATGTGAGATACAATTGGCACTATTGATCAATAATGAAACGACATAGGCATGGCATATTTCTTTACTCCTACTCCAAGTTTCCCTCTTCTCTCTCATATCCTCTCTTAGTGTAAAATCTATAAGTAGGATTTCTATCATTTGTAATTGTATCTTTTATATAACCCCCATTTTTAAGTTTGAACTATGTTCATTCCTTCTCTTTTTTGGATGAAAACCCATTGAAGATATAGATCTTTGAATGAAACCCCATTGATGTCATGAATCATAGGATGAAACCCCTTTGACTCAGTATGACAATATCACTCAGAGATTGTGAACATGCTTTCAAGGGGATTCAAAGTTGTAGAGTTCTAGTGTGTAGACAGTTGCATATTTATAGGTCTTTCTAACTTGAAATTTGTGTGGAGTTATTATATGTGTTGTTACAAGTATCTCCAATGATGTTGTGAGGAGATTTGGTGTTGTAATATTTATGTAAGTGTTTTGTATTTTTTTATTATTTTAATCAATTTATGTGAGAATTATTTTTATGGTATTATCTCTAGGCATATTATATGTAATCAAACATTTTTAATATAATCAATTGAGTGTTTGAATGTGAATTTATTTTCAGATTTGAGTATATGTTTATGTCAATTTTAGATTTAAGTTTAAGATTTGAGTTTGTTATATTGCAAGTGAGATTTTTTAGTTTGTGTATATTAATATAGTGAGACTGTTTGTGAGAAACTATACCACTTGGGATATTTTAGTGGTATCAGATCTGATGATCTTGCTAGCCCATGAGAGTTTATGGTTATTTTTTTTGCACATCAATTTTAGTGGCTTTGAGTTTCAATAGGGATTCATCATTCAGGGGATTGTTAAAGGTTGTGAATCATGGAATATTTTAGTGAAGAATATTTGGGCAAGAAGTGTTATAAAGTAGGGAAGAGACTTGAACATCAACTACTTTTAAAGGATGATCTTATTTTCATTTTGAAAGAAGTCGATAGTTGATTATTTGTGATCAATCATGAAAATTAAGTGAGGATGAAATATGATATGGTTATGTTAGTGAAATATTTGGTTAAGATAGGGTTTTTGAGACATCCAAATGAGGAGGTAAGGTTTGCAGTTACTTGTTGTGTTAGTCAAATTATAAGGGTAAAAATTCCCAGGAAGCCTTATAATAAATATATCATGAAGGGTATTTTCAGGTAGATGGTTAAAATTTTGTAGGGGTTGGATAAAATTGGAAGCCCTTCCTTTGACAAGAGGATAAAAATTCTTAACAATTTTGTGAACAATAGATTATGTAACTTCATGTTAGATAATAATTTTGAAATTTTATTTTTGAAATGTTTCAAAATTTTTGGAATGTTATGGATGTGGCTCATTCATATAAGGTTATCACTTCCATTCAATCTATTATTCCTTTGACTATAGATGAGGATGATGATATTTCTAAATTTTTTTTACATAACTTATTGATTGTTTAGAGGAAGGACTATGTGGTTTCAATATTTGCACACGAGTTGTTAAAGAAATTGATTAAACTGAATATGGAGAAACTAAAAAATCATTTGACATAAGGAAAATTGCTTTCTAGTGAATCATAGCCTACAAGTTTATTCAAGGAAAGTGTTTTCTAGGTAAATGTATATGAACACTCATTAGAGAAGGTGAAAATAGATTCTAGCTTAGATGATGATTAGAAGACAACTGATGTGTTAGGATAAATTACAACCCAGATCTATCCCTGAATTGCATACAAGAGAAACTATGAAATAAATTAACCAAACATTAAAAAAAAAACATAAAAATGCACATACGAGGTGATGCTAGATTTAACGTGGTTCACCCAAAATGGTCTACATTAACCAAACTTGTCTAATATATTTATTTCCAGCAATACAAGGGAGAAACAAAATCATGTAATAAACCCTGTTACACCTCTTTACCTTTTTTTCCTCCAGTCTATGCACTCATTTTTCATCATATATCACCATCATACATCTAAACCATATATTAATAAATTTTAGGGTGAAACACACCTAAACATAACCTCTAATATCATATCTGGAAACCTTTAATCAATGGCACAAATTGACTACAAAATTATAATTTTATAAGGAAATTTTAATATATTTTTTTGATTTGGGGGTGCTACCCCAAAACCCCTACCAAGGGGGGTTCCCCCCCTTGAAACCCCCCATGCCATGAGGGATTCAAATAATGGGATCCACACTTGATTGAAATAACATCAATTTTAACCTTTGATCCTAGAAGACAATCAAGATCCACACCTAACATGATGTAGAGAAATTTAGGGAGGAAGAACACAAGGGATCCAACATGAAAGGTAAATATCCTTTAATAGTAAGAGATATTTTATTAACTTTTGATGATTTCATGAACCAACAAAATAAAGAGGAAGTTAAAGAGGAAAACACATCACTTGTTGAATTCACAAGTGAGGAACTTGTCCCTATCCAGTACAATCTCATCAATCCATAATTGAATGAGTATATGATATATAATAATGTGTCAAATGAATTTTATGATGTGAAGTCTCAAGGTAACATAGTTATAAAACATGCATTTATGGAGTAATTTATGAATCCCAAGGTGGAAGGTGTTGAAGATATTCTAGCCAATCTTCATCTAGAAAAGGAAGGGGAACAAGTTGAGGACATCCAAAGGTATGAAAGTGTTTTGGATTTATTTCTTCCTACTATGTCATTTTAGATGTGTTGTCATCATAGGCAACCTATATTAAAAAAAATATCATATGTCAAGTTTGATGCTTCATTATATATCACAATAAATTTGTGTTCATCATGGTCACTATGGTGAAAATTGTGATATAATGAAGAACACTTTGAGTGGAAAATGGAACAAAGATCCTTTCATAAAAGTTATAAATTGATTGTAAATGAAAGTTTTAGATCTAGGAGATCTTTGGAGATACAAGAAATATGACTCCTTGAAGCCAAGTCTTATACTTGAGGACAAGGCTATGAAGAAAGTCACCACTGCCGGGGTAGTGAGATGCTTGATGTGGAAGGTGGAATATATTGGTATCTAAATGACATTGGATTCTATCTCTCAAGGAATAACTCAGATACAATCTTCCCTCAAATATCTATTTACAAGAATACTATGTGCATAATAACATTCAAATGCTTTATTGAACCCATAGATTTTAAGGTCTAGTTTCATATTTTGACTTTCGAATTGATGGTGAATGAGGTAACAAGTTTTGAATTGATATATGTTGATAAAATTATGTGTCAAAAATAATTGGGTAGATATTCGGGAGCTCTTAGAAATAGTTACAGGTGCATTTTAGCAGCATGATCTATTCACCAAAATATCTACATGGGACATTGATGTCACTTACTGGGTTCAAGTCATGAGTACTCAAGGCATACAAGAGGTTACAACACAATCATAATTGAAGGGTGTTGTCAAGGTAATAAAATCATGTCATGTACTTATCATTTCATATTTATCACAAGCATTTCCTACTAGTTGTCATGCTTTAGGAAAGGTAGTTACTATAGTTACAATGCAAAGGTGAAAACCCATGAAAATTTATAACATGAAGCTCAAAGATTTAAAAGAGAGCTTATCTAGGTATGATAAGATATCTTATATAATTTATGATTTTAAAGAAATCATACATCATCTGGATTATTTAAAACATGTGATAGATATAGAATACATTGTATGGATGTTCTTCTAGGTTCAATATGTTTGGAATGAGAGGCCACAAAAATGGTTAATTAACAATATGAGTGAAGATTATCTTTTTATAATTATTACTACATGGTATATTATTATCACTCATGGAAATTAGATATTTCCAACCATGATAGATTATGTTATAATAATTTTTGAAATTATGGTGGGTGGTGAGTATGTGCTAATGGGTGGACACAAAGAGTGTACTATTGACTTATTGATTGCAGTGTTGGTACCCAAAGTGTTGTGATATGGATGTATATTTTTTATTATGGTGGCTCCAATACTATACCTTGGCCCTTATAGACCAGTCCATGAAGTAGGAAATAACATCTCACAAGTTGTAGTAATGTATTGGTCTATTACTGTATATTTTTGTATTATGTATTTTAGCAATGTGAAGGTGAAGGAATTAATTGTTTATAAAATATGTACCAAAAATTGTAGAGGATGCATTGAATATTATAATAGCCCATAAGCAAAAAAAAACATCTATACAACATTATAAAAATTTTCAAGGGTCTCTCGAACAAATTTCCTAATGCCAGTGCATCTACACAGTTTGGGAGACAACTTGTGAAAGATAGGTTATTGATGGAAGGAAATTGGAGATTGATAGCATGGACATGTTGGTTATGCATTGGATATAAAAATGTCACTTAGCTTAGGTTCCCTAATTTGAGATTTTATAAGATCTTAGGAATGATGTTGGCCAAAAATGCATTTGTTTGTATCATAGTGGTGCAAAAGAAAACATGATGAATCCTTCAGAACTATTTAGGATCCTGGTATTGGCATATAGGTGAAACATTACTTGAAGACAACAAATATTTAAGTGAGAAGGACTATAATGTCATTTTTTCCTAAATGAGACACTGGCAGAAGACTATTAGCCTATTTTATTCCCATATTCTAAATTGGGTGTTGAAAGGGAATATTAGTGTGGGATCACTATTCATGGATCACTATTCATGAGTGATTGAGCATGATGAAATGGCATAGTAATGATGTGCCATAGTGATGAGGTGTCCTTGTTGATGTGGAAATGGCCCATATAGTAATTATTAATTGTTGAAAGTGGAAGAAAGAGAAATGGGGAACACTTCTCCATTGGGCCACATGGGAAGATGAAAGAGAGCATGTGGGGGACAAATTGATTGAGAATCTCATCATTCATCTCAAACATGTGATGCGGGGCATCCTTTATTGAAGTCAAAATATGGGATTCTTTTTTACTTATGAGTGTGCACATGGGAAAGTGGGAGACATGGTCTACTATTTTTGATTAGGGGTCACATGCAAGGTGGGGCATAACACTTGAAGGCACATGGATCAAGCCAAAAAGGAGATCTTGAATATTATTGGCACATGTGAGAGATAATAAGGACTATTGATGAATAATGAAATAATTATAGGCATGGAATATTTATTTTCTTCTACTCCAAGTTTCCCTCTTCTCTCTCATCTCCTCTCTTCTTCTTTTAAAATTTATAAGTAGGATATCTCTCATTTGTAAATGTATCTTTTATATAACCCCCATTTTGTAAGTTTGAACTATGTTCATTATTTATATTCTTTAGATGAAAACCCATTGAATATTTAGATATTTGGATGAAACCCCATTGATTTCATGCATCATAGGATGAAACCCCTTTGATTCAGTAAGACAATCTCACTCAGAGGTTGTGAATTTGATTTAAAGGAGATTCAAAGTTGCAGAGCTCCAATGTGTGTAGAGTTGTAAATTTGTAGGTCTTTTTATTTTAAAATTTGTGTGGAGTTGTTGTATGTGTTGTTCCCAATATCTCCATTGATGTTGTGTTGATATTTGGTGTTTCAATATTTGTGTAAGTGTTTGGTATTATTTCAATATTGTAATAAATTTATGCAAGGATTGTTGTTATGGTATTATCTCTATCCATATTATATGTAATCAAGCATTTGCAATATAATTAGTTGAATGTTTGATTGTGAGTTTAATTTTAGATTTGAGTCTACGTGTATGTAAATTTCATATTTAAATTTAAGAGTTGAGTCTCTGTGTATGTAAATTTCATATTTAAATTTAAGAGTTGAGTTTGTTAAAGTGTGAGTGAGATTTTATAATTTGAGTATATTAGTATAGTGAGAATATTTGTGAACAAATATACCACTTGGGATATTTCAATTTAAATGATTTAGAAACCCTCACTAAGATAATGTAAAAATAGGAAAATCATTTCAACAGTCTTTTTAAGTTTTTTAATTAGGTGAATCTAATTAAATGTATTAAACTACTAAAAACATGAAACGAAGTAAAATATAATAAATCTATAGTAAAATACATGATTTATAGAAATCATAAACTTGTAAAAAATAAATATTTAGACTAGGGTTAGAGATTGTTCCTTAAAACTAAAATAGATATGACTATGCAAGCTAACTGTAATTCAAAACTATGGAGAAAGACCTGGAAACACAACTATTTTATAAAATAGTAATACAAAATCTATTGGGACAAGTATATATGAGGTAAACAAGAGCAACTACAACTTTTTCTGTTGACTTCAGTTGAATGTTGATTGATCATAGTCTTGATTTTCCAATTTGGGTTTTTATGACTAATTATGAGGGTTGACTATTGAGTTTTGTGTGATGAGATGTTGCATAGAATACAAACAAAATATAAAGCCTATGTCTTACATAAGAAACATAATAGGAATTAAATTCAAAATAGGGAGAATAGGTTTAAGGGAATAGATGAGGTGGTCTTAGAAACCCCTTATGATTGAGTGATGCCTAAATAACCCAAATGGTTTTCAGACCAATGTAGTTATCCCTCCTAGAATTCTTGTGTGATCCATGATTATGAAACTAGATGACTATAGCTAGTATATATGATTGAAGTACTTGACAAATGGATGGCCTTGACTTGCAATAGAAGCTAATTAGACCTAGCCTATGATTATTAGTATACTTCAAAATTGAAAGAAGAAAGAATAGTGATCTTTTGATCTTTGTATGCTAAGTAGTTGATTATAGATGTTGTTGAAATTGGATAAGCCTTGATGTTCTTATATAAAGGAATCTTTCAAATATCTTCACTGGCATTAAAAATGCATAGGAAGGGTAATATTAAATGAATTTAAGTTAAAAATTTATCATTGGAGTATGGGTGATAAGGTCCCACTAGCTAGATAGAGCCACAATATGCTCCTATCCTCCTAATGTAGACTCCCATATAAGACCAGATACCATTGGGACATGCTTCATAGAGGTCTATGAGTTGAATAGGGATAAATGTGATATAAATAGGGTTGTATATATGATTTTTTCAATGTTTAAAAGATAAATAAGTATTAAGCATAAATTTTAAGTTAGTTGAATGATAAATAGACCAAGCAAGGGTACAAATGTAAAAGTAATCATTGTCAAGCACTTAATGATTAATTGTAAGAGTTTACATTTAGCCCTACTTTATTCTAGTGAGATAATAAAGTGAAATGACTAGAGTAAAGTAGATTCAAACCTATGAGTGTATACATAATATATATTTTGATGCAAAGCCTAATATTTTAATATGCCTTAGTGCCAAAACTAAAATAATGTCTTTGAAATTAGTTATTATCCATATTTGAAAATTTGAGAATTTAAAACTTGATTTTTTGAAATTTGAAAAGAGAGCAAGGAAAATGTACACCTTCAAGAGTATGAAATTTAATTTCTTTATAACTTAGAAGTAGAGAAGTTCTTTCCCCCTTGTTAATGAATTTGAATAATTGTTGAGCATGTGGAAAATCGAGAGTGGTCAAGTCTCAATTTAAAAACCTTTGAATGCTCTTGAGTTACAAAGATTGTATGATACAACTCTCATTTGAATGTATAGAGTACTCTATAAAATATTTGAATGGGAGAACCACTAACTATTGTTCACTACATCTTGAAAAAGTGAAACCCTATATTTTGAGTGTCACTAAATGTAAACATGTCCCACTTGTAACATTGAGATGATTCACACCATTATAGATAGGTCTAGATTCTATTTAAAACTTTTACAACTTTCAAACTTGAAAATTGAAACATGAAACTTGAGAATTTAAACTTTGAAATTTGAAATTACCATATTAGAAACATGGATATGAACAAGTATGATGATCAATATATCTATACTTTATTGATATTTGAGTGTTTTTTTAACTTTTTAACTTTTTGAAACATATAACTTGTAACTTTTGTAATTTATAACTTTTAAAACTTGTAATCTAAAATTTTTACAACTTGTAATTTTGAAATCTATATACTTTCATAGTTCAGAATCTTGCTTTTGAGGGTTTTTATTCTTAATATAAGTCCATTATGATTCCCCCCTTTTAGATGAGAGATGTAACCTACATGTCACTTATCCCAAAAATTATTGTGAAATATGTAATCATGTAGTAAGTAACATCTGTACAGTTGATTTTTTTGGCATCATAATGTAAGATGTAACATTGAATTGCATTTTAAGTATTTATTAGATAGATAAATAATTTAATCACATAGTATGTTCATGATATAGATCATGCAACCATAATATATGTAATAAGTAGTAGCAATGCAGGATATAAATCGTGGCATCATAGTAAAAAATAATAAGAATGCAATTAATTTCATAAAATGTCATGCAATTTGTATATAAGAGCACATGTAAAACACTAATGCTACATACAAAGGACAAAAATAATTTGATATACAGACAAGGACAAGGGACCATTGACACATGACAAGAAGGTGTCATACAATCAAGAATATGTAAATGTGGCACAAAAAGGGCCATGGGCCTCATATAATAATCATGCAAGTACTAAATTATCATGTAGTAAAATTTGAAAAGAAGCATAATAGAAATGAAATTAATCTACATCTATCATATGGATAGATGTCAATTTTAGCAAATAACATATTCAAGTACCATAATTAAAAATTATGAGTAAGGCATTTGTATGACATATAGCTTATTATTATAAATAAGATTGTTTCTAGATGGAACCTATTAAATTATCCACTATGAACAAAGATATGCCCCTAACTTAGAAAGGCTGATGGGTAATGAGGGAAGCCCGACATCAATAACCATGTTAAAGTATGTCCTGTGACACTCATATACCTTGTGAGAAAGCATTATGTATTAAAAGATAAATGAAATATGCATCTAAAAATGTGAAAAAAATAACATATGTATATAAGTAAGAAAAAATTGAAAATTGTTTTTAAGTCCTAGTTTTTGAATTTTTGATTTTTTTTGGATTTTTCAAAATGTTGTAATATTTTGAATTTTTTTGAAAATTTTCCTTTTTTGTTATTTTATATTTTTTCAATATATTGGAATTGATTTTTTTTCTAAAAGATAAGAAAAAAGGCTTTGAAATAGAAGAATTTGGAGAGATTCAAAGAAACCTCAATGAGGTGAAAAATCATACTATAAACAAGAGGGAAGGAAATCAATATGCGTCCAATGTATGTGGAAATAAAGTATAGTATTTGTAGTGAAAATGATAATCATGACTATGTTTGCTTATGTAAAAATTGAGATTGATTGTTCATGTAATAGTAAATGAAAACTTTAGCATGCATAGATGTATAATAATGAGTAAGTGGATTTGCCATAAAGAATGATTATTGTAAGTGATGTAAGAGAGTTATTTGGATTGTTCAAGTTATTTTTTAAAGTGAAAGGGAAAGTGGTTAAAGTGAAGATAAAGCCAAGGGGAAGAATAATGTTAGGTAATTTTGGATAAATTAATTATCAAGGATGTGAAAGGAAATAAAATATGTATAAATAAAAAGATGTAAGAAACTACTAAAGAGATTCAACCTAATGAGTGGTTTGAAAAAAAGTAGGAGATATTTTCAAACAAAGGATTTCGTCAATGAGATGCACATATGTATACCCAACTACTTGATATGAATGAATGACTTTATATGAAAAGTAAGATACAACTGCCAATGCCTTTGATTCTAAATAAGAATCATATGTTGTAGTATACCCATCTAAATCACTACTCATATGTCCCTATAAACATGTATTATCATGTATAGATGTAACAACGTATGCCTATTGTGAATATTTCAAAATAACCTATGATGTTATAGAAGATGAAGACCTCTCTTTGGAATCCACTTTCTATTTACGATAATGTACCATAAACTGATTATGCCCGTGTATTTGTGTATCATGCTCATAAATTGATTCTAAAATATGATCTTGTGTGACTATATCATGCTCGTGAGTAGGTGTAAAAATTGATTTTTTAGTATGACTTTGTGAATCATGCTCTTGAATAATTATATAGACTATTTTTTTCCATGTCTTTCAATAATTATACTAACCAACTACTCTATAGGAGGAATGGATATTACTAGTTCCAAAGGACTTTCATATTGTATTCCTCAAAGTTTGACCACTTGATTATCATGAATGTATTTAAGGTACTTATGCACTATATATGGTAATGCTCTAATATTTTTTACCCATGGGCACCCCAATAACATATCAAAGACATATGCTTAGTAGGATGAGGAATGGAGTGGGTAATATGAGTGAACCCACTTTCAAAGGTTGTATAATATGTCCAAAATTCTCTACTATGCCCTTAATGAATAATTCATCTAGTGATATGTGTAGTTTACATACCTTCATATTATCTCATTGCATTTCTCGATGTTCTTAGTATGGTTGACCTATAGAATAACCATGGCTAAGTAGAGTTTATTTATGACGTATTGGTTAGTCTTTTATCATCATATTGTGAACTTTGTTATTATTGCATTATTATGAAGGTTTCCCCCTCAAAGTGGTTCATTAATAATATTCAAGTATTATACTCTTTTACCAATTGTTATTGTGGATTTGCTTATTTTGTTCTTAATTATGTGATATGCTATTCTATTATTTTGAATCATCTAAGTAATTTAATTAAAAGTGGTATTGTAGCTTTGATTTGGGAAAGTTTATACGGTGTGGTTTTTTTAAATCTGACATCATAAGCACTAGAATGTCAAAAAACATGACTTTTGATTCAGAAAGAATTAAGTTTTTCATCATTGTAGTTTTGTTCATAGATTTTTTTTAAAAAGGGAAAAAATAATTTAAAAATTTGTAAAAAAAGTATGGATTTTTTTTAACCTTTGTTGGATTCATCTTTATGATAATATTACAATAATGTATTTTGTTGGTATATTTTGGGACAAAATATTTCACCCTTATGCACATTAGTATTCATTAGATTCATATTGATGAGGTGACCACAATGGTCTCATCTATCACTACACCTTTTTTGAGATAAAACCCTCCTAGGGTTTGGTTATGGATGGTATTAACACTTGCACATGTAGGAAAGGGAAATAAATTCCTAAAAATACTCACAAGGACAACATGGATTTTATAAATTCTAAAAAAATTATTTCATAGGTGGTTTAATTAGAGTTGCATGCTATAATGCATAAATATGATCTTGATGTAGTTAAAGGGGACATCACAAGGCTGAGAAGGGACCTGAATAGATTATAGGAATAATTAAAACAAGTAACTAGTTGATTAACCAAATTTATATCTCAACCATTTTAAAATAACCCTTCATCACTCTAGTTTGGTTTTTTTACTCCAAATAATCACAACACCAATCTTGGTCTGGAGATAATGTTGCCAAAAGTGGACCTACATAGGTTTGATGGTAATGATCCACTCACAAGGATCACTCAAATTAAAAATTTATTTGATCTATATCATAATCCATGTTGATTTAATTTGGTCATGTCCTCTCTATATTTAGAACCTAAATAATTCATTTGGTGTCAATGGTTATCTACTCAAAACAAAAAGGGTCTCTCAATTTCCTAGTCTATATTTTCTAAATAGCTGCAACTCCAATATCATAACAATGTCTCAAAAACTACTTCAGCTAGCTATCAAAACTATACCAAATAATGTTTGTAAAGGATTATATTCATAAATTTTATAATCTCTCCTTATGTGTGGTGCGCATCGCTTAGGAAAATCTGATTAACTTATTTTTAGGTGGCCTTAAGGATAACTTCCAATTAGAGGTTCACAAGTTTAGTCCCAATTTAGTATTTAAAACCATCCCAATGGCATGCATCTCAGATGAAAAAAATATTCTCAAATGAAGACCTTTTACTAATATCTATAAATGCACTTTCTAGGCACCATCATTTCCTCAACCTACCTGATTGAACCATTAGTAAATTGAGAAGCATGTAAAAGGTTTGTGTTTTGGTTGTGATAGTAAATGGATAAAAGGATATCATTGTGATGAAATGAGGTTATTTTACATTGAAGGCACCAATGAGGATGATGAATATGATGAAGCCTCAGGTGTAGGTTTGGATGAACCTAAAGATAAATCTAAAAATTCTCAACCTACTATTTCCTATTATGCATTTTACAATATTAGTACTCCTCAAAATCTTAAGGTGGTGGGTTTTATCAAGAAATAGAAGCTGATTATGTTGATTGAATTTAAGAGTACACATAACTTCATCAATAGTAGTTTCGCTACTCGTTTGAACTAGTTCACTTACCCATCTATATAATTCTAGGTCATGCTTGAAAATGGTGTTACCATCAACTATTCTATAAAATTTCATGGTATTAAGATTGCAATGGGGGACTACCTATTAAATTATCTTATGTTTGACATTCTCATGGGAGGGGATATCATTTTTTTGGGAGTATAATGGCTCACCACATTGGGCACTATTGAGATAGATTTCCAGGAACTATTCATGCACTTCCATTTATAAGGCATGGAATTTAATATACGTGGGTTAAGGACTAAAACACCATAACTAGTTAGTTCCCATAATATGATGAAGATTCTTAGAAAAGGCATCAAAGGATTTGTAGCATGATTTTTTCCATATAAGTTCAACCAACCATGAATTCTACCCATCCTAATTTAAAATGGTGCAGGGTGACCATTATATTATTTTTGGTGACATGCCAAAAGGAATTCCACTAAGCTGAGCACATGATCATGCCATAAGACTACTTCTTAGAAGTACATCAACCAACATCAGATCCTATAGGTACCTCTATGCCCATAAAATTGAAATTGAAAGTATGGTACAAGAGATGTTGGAGGCAAGAATAATTTGACATAATCAAAGTGAATATTCCTCCTTAGTGGTCATGGTGTGGAAGAAGGATGACCCTTGGAAGATGTGCCCAGACTACAAAGAAATCAATAAGTAAACCATCAATGATAAGTTTCCTAGTCTAGTAATGAATGATTTTCTAGATGAGTTGCATGGTTTGGTTTATTTTACCAAGTTAGATATTAGCTATGGGTATCACTAGATTCAAATATGAGCATAAGACATACCTAAAACAATGTTTGTAACTCATGAAGTTCATTATGAGTTTATGGTCATGCATTTTGGCCTAAAAAATGCAATATATGCATTTCATAGTTTGATGAATACTATTTTCAAGACATTTTTGAGAAAGTATGTGGAGGTATTTTTTAATGAAATTCTTAGTTACAAAACAATTGGGAAGATCATTTGAAACATTCAAAATAGGTACTCTCAATTTTCTAATAAAATAAAATATATGCAAAATCATCTAAATGCATTTTTGGAATATGATAGGTGGAGTAATTTGGTCATATTATTTAATATAAAAGAGTTAAATTTGATCCTAAAAATATAAGTGATGATGGAGTGGTATATTCCCAAGACATTCAAGAACCTCTAGGGATTTATGGGGCTAACTGGTTATTATCGTATGTTTGTCAAAATTATGGTAGCATCAAAACCTTAGTTACATATTTTTTAAATAAACACTCCTTTCAATGGACTAATATAACTACTAATGTGTTTGAATAGTTTAAAATGGCTATGTGCATCAATCCAATTTTATATCCTCCCAATTTTCTAAAACTTTTGTTGTGGAATGTGATACATCAAGATATGGCATGGGAGATATATTAATGCAATAAGTAAAACCACTTGCATTTGAGATTCTATAATTGATGAAAAAAATAGGCTCAATCCAATATATGATAAAGATATGATGACTATTTTTCATGTAGTCATGTAAAAGAGACCTTATCTAATGGTTAGTCAGTTTTAGGTAAAGATTGATCATGATAGCCTTAAATATTTTTTAAAACAATGGTTGTATTATTAAGAACAAAAAAAATGGGTAAATAAAATTTTATCCTATGATTTGAAAATAGTATATAAGAAAGGAGATAATTTGGTGGAAGATTCACTATCTTGAAGGGATGAATCAATTGAGGCATTTTTATGCACAATGACTATTTAACAGGAAGATTGGCTAGCAAAAGTAAAATTAGAATGGGAGAATGATAGTGCTACCCATGATTTGATTCAAAATATCTAATAAGGTTTTAGGGGATCCAAAAAAAATTACATAGAAGGGCAACACATTATTATATAAATATAGACTATTTGTCTTTAAGTATTCTCTCCTCAAACATAAAATACTTTAGGAACTTCATGCATGCATATCCATTGGGAGGTCACTTAAGATTTTTGAAAACATATCATAAAATCAAATAAGATTTATTTTTGGAAGGAATTAAGGGGGATGTCAATAAATATGTGGATAAATGCATGGTATATCAATAGAACAAAGGTTAAACCACTAAGACCCTAGGTCTTTGCATCCTTTATCCATCCCTAGCTAGCATTGGGAGGAGGTTTCCATGGTTTTCATTACTAGGTCACCATGCTCTAAGGGTAAAATTTTTATCATGGTATTTATATATCGACTCACCAAGTATGCTCATTTTTGTTCTTTATCATAACCATTTTTTGTTAGTACAATAGCTTCCTTTTTTCTCTATATAGTTCATAAATTGCATGTTACTCAAAATATCATTGTATGTGACTGAGATCCCATATTTCCTAGTAACTTTTTAACTAAATTATTTGAATGTTTGGGAATTCAATTGGATCATAACTCATCTTGTCATCCTCAATCTAATGGTAAAATATAAGTAGTCAATAAATGTCTAGAAGGGTATCTTTGTTTTTTTTCTAACAAACATGACAAATGGGTTCATAGACTACCACTTCCTGAATGGTGATATAACACTTATTTTCATACTTATTACAAAATGTCTCCCTTTTTTTAATTGTATGGGTATCACTCCCATCCATGAATTCAGCCTTGAAAGTGCATATGAAGGTTTGATCTATTGAGGAACAAATTCAACATCAACAAGAGTTATTAGTTAGTTTGTGAAAGAATTTAGAAATGACACAAAATAGAATGTAGTAGAAATTATATCAACATTTCAGTGAGTGGAATTTTGACATTAGTGATTGGGTATTTTTGAATTTGCATACATATAATTAGATGTTCCTAAAGCAACAAAAAAGGGATAAAAAGTTATCCCCTATGTGTTAAGGCCCTTTTCAGATATTATAGAAAATTGGTAGTGTGGCCTACAAGATAAAATTACCTACATCCATTCACATACATCTAGTATTCCATGTATCTTACTTGAAGAATGTAATTAGACACAAATTTTACACTCAAATTGAGTTACCTGAATTAGATGTGTTGGAAATATGATTGTCATTGATGTCAAAAGGGAGATTATTGGCATTATGTATGCCATTAATGCTCAAGGCTGATTATGGTGATTAAAGGATATGCAAGGGATCCTATCAGATGTCAAAGAATATTGGAGCACTTTTGTACATGATTTGAATTCATCTAATTCTTCATATTGATCATCTAGATATTTTGGGTCTATAGAGGAAAATCTAAATAAGCAGTTTGTTGATGTCATCATAATCATGTATGGATGAATCTAGGAGAGTTGGTCATATGGTTGTGATCACATTAGTCCCTAGTTATTATGTGCTATATTTGAAGTCATGTGATGAATCATGGTAGAATATATGAGGATGTAAAGTTGGATACTCAAATAAAATTCACTAAGTTTCTATATTTAGACAAATTTACAAAAGGGTTCAAGTAGATCCACGTAAGCATGTTATTGAGGTCAACATTCACATGCCTAGAGGTGTCAAGAAAAAATGATCATATGGGTTTGTTCATTTTTATGACTAGTTTCTATGTGTTAAATATAAATTCATGTGATTTTATGTGATAAAATATATGCATGTGTAAAGTTGGGCTCCTGAGCATTTTGATAGTGTTTTCCCACAGTCAAATTTGTAGATGGTAAGAAAAAGCTAAGTAGGCATTTTTAGAATGTCATATCTTACATGTATGAAGGTTTATAAAGTATATGAATATATTGATGGAATCCTTTATGTGAAAGGATCTTATGTACTAAATTATAGGTCATGCAATGAAGCGCATCAAAATTTATGGAAGAATAAAGTTGGCCTTGTAGGCAGTTCTAAGCATAGTTAGTTTTGTGGTAGAATAATCTAAGTGAATAGATTAATGGCATTATATTTTTCATATGTGAATAATTAAATAATAAATGAGCATATAGGTTTGTTCATTATCATGCCTAGTATATATGGTCCAAATTTTAAAATATGAAGATGAGTACAATAAATGATATGAAGGTGAAAAGTTAGCCTTCCAGGCATATTGAGATGGTCCCTATAGTCAAATATATACAAGGTAAAATTTGAGATTTTTTAAATATCTAACAGTTAGCACTTAATCATATGTTGAATATCTAATGGCACATAACAAAGTAAATATGTCAAAGGAACCTATGAATGAACACACTAGTGACAAGTGTCACAATAACTGAGCTTGAACAGTAAATATATGGTGCATTTCAAAATCAAACAGTCAATGATCAACCCAAAGATGATAAGTTTCTCAATAATGAGAACTGAAAAAAATGTTTAGAAGGCACATACTAATGCCAAGTGTCATATCCTTGAGATCTAACTAGAGATAAAGATTGAACTTGTCATAAGATCAAATGATGAGCAATTGATCATGTAATGAAGATCCAACAAAGTGAGTGGACTCGATGAGATAAAGAGCTAGAATTTTAATGACAAGACAAAGGTAAAGTTTTTGAAACTTTTAATATCTAAAAACATTAGGGATCTCAGATCAAAAATATAAACAAATGTATTTTAAATGTTGAAATGTTAAAGTCAGAAAGCATAAAAGGATCCAACATAACACGTAAGAAAATTAGATCTTGATCAAATGAATGCATTTTAAAGTTGATCAATTTGAATAAAGACCATTAGATCATGACACCAAACTTAATATCAATGGTAAATATTTAAATATATGATCATCCTAATGATCAAGTGTGGGAACATGTAGGAACTTGTAGTAAAGCCATAAATTATGATATATATAATGTTATTGATTGCAGTGATTGATTAGTTTTATGAAATAATGCATGTGCATCAAAAATATATCCCAATATATGTTATAAATAGTAATGATACCAAGAATCACAGTGTTGGATCATGAGTTTAAGATGTAGGAAACTTACAGTTAAAGATAGGAACTAATTTCCAATAGAACTAAGTATGATGTGTTAGCAAACTAGTGTAAACATAGATGAGATACAAACCCTAGATAAATTACTTATATATATGTCATTTAGGATATAGGATATTGTGGGTGGTGTAGTTTAATTATGTTAAATAGAGAAATATAGAGACATAGAGATAGAGGGGTAGAGAAGAGAAGAGAAGTGAAGAGAAGAAAGATGAAGTGTAGAGCATGAGAAGTTATAGACCAGACCTAATAGAGAACAAAGAATTAGACTCATTTATGAATTTATATTGTAATCTGGAGTTGTATCTCCATATATATTTGATTGGTGGGTGCCAATATATAAGCTAAGTTGGTGCTTAGTTAGAGAGTGGGTGCTTCCTTAGAGTAGGTGCTCTTAAATCAAGGGATTGGTGTCTCCTTAGAGTTGGTACCCTAAAATGTGTAACCAATGAGGTTTTGACTATGAGGTTGGATTAGAATAGTATATTCTAGTATCTATTCTCACTATGGTTTTTTCCATATTAAGTTTTCCACTTATACATATGGTGTCATGTGAATTTGTGTGTGTGTAATATTTGCATATTTGATTTAATCTACATATCCTTTTTAGTTTGTATTTAAAAGGGATAAAAAGGATTAATTTAGTCAATCTACTCATTTATCCCCCTCTCAATATATATTTACCTTTCAATAATTGGTATCAAATCCTTGGTTCCTTGAAAGAAGCTAAATCAACTCAGGTATATCTTGGATGGTGAACACAAATGGCTAGTCAAGAAAGATCTTCCTCAAACAAGGAACCTCTCTTAGATGGATCAAACTATGAATTTTAGAGCTTAATAATGGAAGCATATTTATCTTTATTAGGGTTTAATGTATGTATGTTTGTTGTAAATGGATATACAACTCCTATTATAACTCTTACTGACCAGGCTGCCAAGAAAGCATATGAGAGCAATGCTAAGGATATGAATGCTATTTTATGTGGATTGTCTAATTCAGAGTTTTTCAAAGTGATGCATTATCAAAATTCACAAGATATATAAAATAAAATAAATATAATCTATGAAGGTGATGATAAGGTAAAGTAGGCCAAGCTGATGTAGATGGCTACACAAAAGTGATAGACTTGAAGAATCTATATTCTAGAAGAGTTCCTTATACTACTCAAATAAATGCTATGACCAAGTATTCCTCATATTTCTATAGTTATTTTTATACATGTATTCATTTTGGTCATAAGGATATTTACTATAGAGTTGTACCTAAAAGGATAAACAAATTTGTAAGCATAAGTTCATTTGCTCCCTTGTTAGATACGAATGTAATATGCTATAATTGCAATAATTTTGGTCACATGACTAAACAATGTAGAACAAAATTTTCAAGACCAAAAGCACAAAGTAAGAAGAAAGACATGCCTTCTAGTGTGAACAAAGGTTCACAAGTCTCTAAAAAGGAGAAACAGAAGCCAAATAAGAAACCCAAGGATGTGTGGAAAGTGAAAGATTAATCTATGATTATTCAAATTTCACTCCATGCCAATGACAAAATTTATGGGTATGACACTATACCAATTATAAAAATATTATACTTTTATAAATACCAAAACATGCTTGATTCTAAAGTTTTAGGACTTTTCCATAGTTAAAACTCAAGTTATGGGGGTTTTTATTCCAAAACCCTAGCTAGGCTAATGGGGTCAACTATGTAGGCTGAGAGAGGTCAAAAAGTAATATCTTTGGTTTTATATCATTTAAAACTAAAATGATACCTTCCCAAGGTCTATAATACCACTATCCACCTTTCCACATAGAGAAAGATCCTTTTGATCAATCCTTATAATATCACAATAATGGAAAATATATACTCTACATCCTCCTATAAGACTATGTAATGGCATTAGTAGTTTTTCTACACTTCAAAGGGGTTTCCAAGTTTCAAATGGGCTATTATCAAACTTGTCCTCTTCCACTTAGTACTAAGACTCTACCAAGCCAATGACCAATCTCTTTCTCAAAGACATACATTTCTTTCTTGGTATTTGACTATGCTAACATGGTTTTTGACTATGCAAACAAGGTTCTCTTTACATGTGTGGACTGTGCATTCTAGATTATCATCTATATTTTATTAAAACCATATAAATTATCATGCCACCAAATATACTCTTACATATAGACCATCATTTCACGCAAGGCCATAATTTATACTTCAAGAAACATGAACTCGCCTTCACTCTTGACTGTCATAGGTGTATAACAAGGTATATAGATAGAGATGTTTTTTCCTAAGTTTCTATACTATAAATAACTAAATTCAATAATCATAAGGTATTGTGATTTATATATGTTCAATAATTAATGTAAAATGGGAATTATTTCCTTATCAATCTTGAGAAGTCACCTTAACCATCCACTTCTTGACTGTAACACTGCATTCCTTATCTCAAACCTAAAATACACACAAGATTGACATAATCATAGCCTCCATGGATTTCAAAGGAAATATATAATTAAAAAAATCCATATGATTCTCAGCAAGATGACTCTTCTTTATGAACTTGAACCATCATTCATTACATATGTAGTCCATGAATGGACTTTGCTACATTCTTAGAGAATTTACGTTCCTCTTTTCTTGTTTTATTCTCCTCTCACCATTAGATATATCTATCTCCTCCTTGTACTCTCATAAACCTCTCTCTAACTACATCACAACTTCTCTTGATTTCATCCTGTTATGTTTCCTACTATCTTGGTAACTCTTATGCAATACTCTTACATGGCCAACTCAATGTAGGAGTGGTAGTTACTCTTTTAACATGATTCATGATTTTCACCACCTTTAAGGAATTAGACATAAAATGTCTTCAAACATTCTTCACATGACTCCTTATACCCTTGTACAAACATTATCTCACTTACTTGCTTCATATTATGATTATGGTCCTTCTATGCTTAAGTCTAGGATTTGAATTTTTAAATTGTCAATTTTGGAGGGAAAACTCCACTACATTCAAAAAACATTACTTATGCATCATGATGAATCTAAATAAAATAAATGGATACTAAAGGATTCCTCACACACACTTATACCCCAAAATGGATCATCTATGACCCTAACTAGCTTATGAGTCTTTAAAAACTAAAAATGATGTTTCTATACTAGATTCTCCTACATTATACTCCAAAGGAGGGAGAAAATTGAGTGCCAACATCTTATTTCTTTCCTTCCAAATCATTTTTTGGGATCTTCCATGCTCACCTTATTGATACTCCTCCTTTTTTATTCCTTTCTCCTCATTACACTCATGTACTTATACTTCTTTCTTTTTTCCTTGACAATGCATCCTCTACCTATATAAGGTATTCCACCTATTGTAACTCTTTATTCTCTATATTTTATACCTTTTCCAACTTATTTTGTGATTCATAATACTCTACTTGTAATAAATGGTTCTCACTCTTCATTCTTTCTCTTGTTCCATAGCTTCCTTCTTCATTGATCTCCCTTAATTTTTGCTTTCTTAGTTGTCTTTGCTCCTTAACAGTGCTAGTTCCTTGATCTAATGGTCTCATAATCATTTCAAATTTTTTCACTTATTCAAGAAGTCTCTCTTTTTTACCTCTTCATTACACTTCTCCACCTCTCGATGTGTCTTCACATAACCTTGCTCATCTTGAAAGAATAACTTCTTAACCATTTCACCTTCATCATGGTACAATGTTTTTTATGTATCTTCTTATTTTTCCATCATCATGCATATTGATAAATAACTCAACTGTAACTTTACCCATTGAATAGATTACCTTTCTAACTTGTTCATGCTTTATTTTCTTCAATTTTAGTTTTTTTGCTTATAGCTTTGATTTCATAAATCCTTGTGCTTCACTATATTTCTCCATTATTGTACTATTCATATCATCCATGTGTGATATTATTTTTTTGAGAGATTTATTTGTATCTTCATGGTTGTTAGTACCTATGTCATCCAATATTTTCTCAATCTTACCTGATTCTTCTTTGAGCTCACTCATGAGCTTCTTCTGTTGTTCTTCACTTGCATGTAGCCCTTTTAATAAACTAAAAATCTTTTCTAGAATCTCCAATTCTTCCTTCAATGTGAGATCATCTATCTCTCCATGATCTTCATCAAATTTAGGACCTTGATACCTTTCATCTTCTTTAAAATTATTTTTTATGTCAACATGTGTAGTCATTGTTTCTTCATTCCCTATTAATACATCATCTCTATTTGATTTTAAACTGTCACCTTGTTGCCTACTTGTGCTTATTGACATTATTTTCCATGATTTGTATTCTCTTTCCATGACCACACTCATTGATTGAAAGAGATCATCATCATACTTATCATAAATGATTTTCTTACCTTTCCACATGTTTGTGCTCTCTTCACACTTTTCATCTTGCTTCCTCATTGAGTTATTCATATGCATATTCATCTCTTTGTCTGTGTTTGATTTTACCATGTCTTATATTTATTTATTATACTTTTAATATTCTACTATCTTCATGATTTCTTAGAGTGTACATACAAGACTATATTTTTGTACCCTTTCCATGCTCTTAATAACCCATTTTTTGCCTTGCACAATCTGGGATTGAGATTAGTTTTTTGTCTCACCTTCTGCATACTTCCTTGCTTTATATCATATCATGTCAAATTGATGTATCCTACCCTTTCTTTATTTTCTTTTTATTTTTTCTTGTCTTTAAATTTAATTTTTGCCTTGAATGACCTCTTGCTTGAGGTTTACCTTCTCTATCTCACCAAATGATGCCTTGAGCCACTTAGGGATTACATAACCATGTTATTGTACTCTCCTTAAGGGAATTTTTCTACCCTGTACATTGGCTTATTCATTCTCATACCTATAATCAAATTTAAGTCCTAAGCATTCATTTACCTCATTGAATAAGCTTCGCTTAATAGTTTACATTCATGTATTCATTATAAGCTTCATCTCTTAATAGTTTACATTCATGTCTTCATTATAAGCTTCCTCTCTTATTTCAGTTGCAATGCTTGTCAAAGCATCATGCAACTCTTATTCCCTCTCATCCTTAGCATGCTAAAAATCTTCAATATTTATCATCTTATCTTCTACAACTTGTTCTTTTCCTTGGTCATCCTCATTCATCTTTATAGGTGCTTCATTTCACCCATTTATCATAAGCTTTAAGGTCTCATTATTGACCTTCATCCATCTTTGATTTACACCTACATACACACACTCAAATGAAATGTTAGAATAATAAACAAGAGACTGGATTTTCTCCATGAATGTCTCTTTCATAGACATTTTTTGCTTTTTCTTATCTTTTTTCTCAATTTCTTCTCTTGGCACTTCTCTCTCCATGTTCTCCTCAATTAGAACTCTTTTCACTACTTCTCTTCCATCTTGTTGTCTTATAAATTTTCATTCTTCATACCTCTATGGGCTATGCTCTCTTTGTTCTTATCTTTCCTTAAGACATTCATACTATGCCTTTTCTCTCTCCTAAGTATCCATAATGGCCATTTCAATCTCTTCCTCACATTATAACCAATCCATTAGATTTATTGATCCTTCATGAACTTCATCATGACCTATATCTTCTTAAAATTTTTCCTTAATTATCTTCTCATCTCTTTCACTTCCTCTTCCACATCTATTTTCTCTATTTTCCTTCACTTGTTAGGCCTTGCTTAGACCTATCTCTTAGCAAGCTTACATAATTGCATATTAGACCTCTATTATGTCTTGTTCTCTTTCTCTATTAATTTATCTAAGACTTATCTTATCTACATTTACTCTCACTTGGAGTCTTCCTCTTCTCTTTTTTGAGATTCAATGCTCTTTCCACTCTATCTTATTTAGATTTATCTTGACTAGTTTCAAGACCTTCACATTGGACTTAGGGGATTTAATTTATTTCTTCACCAATATGTAATTTATCTATAATGAAATCAATAGGCCATACATTTACCACACTCTTTTCCAACAATACGTCTGCAATTTCATCCCATGCAATCTTCATAGCATTTTTGACAATCTCATATTAACAATCTTTAACAAATAACTCAAAATAGAATAAAACCAAGAGATTACCTTGATCTAATACCAAATTATTCATAAGGTTATGATAAAAATATCATGAAGAACTTGGTCATTGATCTCATCTTGCATATACCTTGCTCTTTACTCAACCTGTAATCTTCAACAACCATTCATCTTTCACTAGGCTTGTTAACATTCTCTACCATGTCCCTCTGTACTAAGGATCTTTGAGTCATGTCTCTCTATCATAAGGCCCTTTTTAGATATATCATTTATCCCCTCAACTCATTCCTTTCATTGATTCATCTCTTCCACTAACAAACTTGTAACTTCACAATAGTTAATCTTCTCAAGGCTTAAAAGACCAAATCTTGCTATTGATCTAATGAATATAATCTACCACCATGGATGATATTTATTGATCAAAACACACTTTAGTAAACCCTTTTTTATGTCTTATTTACTCTCCATTGCTCACTTACACACCTCAAACTCAATTGTGAGCCTAATTGATTATAGCCTTTTTTCCCTTGAATCTCTTTGCCTTGAACATTCTATAAGTCCTCCTAAATTTATAATACCATATTTGGGAACCTATATCTTCTTACTAATTCCACTAAAGTTTCATAACCTAACTCCTTGTGCAAATGATCTTTCCTTTATAACCACATTGTCAATTAGGCATTTTATCCCTTCTTTACTTCCTCAGTCATTAAATTCATACCATACAACACTATACTAGTTGGAAAAATATTTAATCCTTTTCTAAATACAAAAACTTGCTTGGTTAAAAAATTTTAAGACTTTTTCGAAGTTAGAACTCAGGTTATTGGGGTTTTTATTCCAAAACCCTAGCTAGGCTAATGGGGTTGACTATGTCAGTTGAAAGAGGTCAAAAACCAATATATTTGGTTTTAGGTCATTTAAAACTAAAATAAGACCTTCCCTAGGTATGTACTACCACTATCCACCTTTCTAAATAATTAAATATTATTCATCAATCCTTATAAGATCATAACAATGCAAAATAAAGAACTCTACGTTCTACTATAGGACTATATAATGGCATTAGTAGTCTATCTTCACTTCAAATAGGTTTAAATTTTTTAAATGGAATATTATCAAACTTTTCCTCCTTCCACTTTGTACTAATAATCCACTAACCTAATATCCAATCTCTTTCTCAAAGACACACATTGATTTATTGGTATTTGACTATGCTAATAGGGTTTTTGACTATGCAAATAGGGTTCTCTTTACATGTGTGGACTGTGCATTGGATATTATCATATATATTATATTTAAATAATATAAATTAACATACAACCAAATATACTCTTACCTATGGACCATCATATTAAGCAAAACCATAATCTATACTTGAAGACACATCAACTCACCTTCATTCCTGATTGTCACAGGCATATAATAGGGTACATGGATAGATATGTCTTTTCCTAAGTTATTCCACTCTAAATCACTAAATTAAATAATCGTAAGTTATATATGATTCACATATGTTAAATAATTAATGTACAATGGGAATTATTTCTTTATAAATCTTGAGAAGTCACCTTAACTATCCACTTCTTTACTGTAACCCTGCATTCCTTATCTCAGACCTGAAATACACATAAGAGTGACATAATCATAGTCTCCAAGGATTTAAAAGTCAACCTATAATTAAAAAAAATCCATATAATTTTTATAAAATATTGAACACAAAAAAATGACTCTTCTTTATTAACTTGAACCATCATTCATTACATATGCAATCCATGAATGGACTCTACCACCTTCTTGGAGAGTTTATATTCTTATTTTCTTGGTTTCTTCTCCTCTCACCTTCAAAGCTATATCTCTTCTCCTCCTACTCTCCTACATATATCCCTAACTAAAATACAACTTATCTTTATTTAATCCTTATATCTTTCCTACTATCTTAGCAACTCAATGTAGGAATGGTAGTTATTATTTTAACATGATTCTTAATTTTCACCACCTTTAAGTAATTTTAAATAAAAATTTTCTGAACAATCTTTACATGATTCATTGTACCCTTGTACAAACATTCTCTCACCTACTCACTTCATACTATGCTTATGGTACTTCTATGCTTAGGTCTAGGATTTAAATTTTCAAATTATCAATTTTGGAGGGAAAAATACACTAAATTCAAAACATATTATTGATGACTCATGATGAATCTAAAAGAAAAAAAATGGATCCTAAAAGATCCCTCACACACATATACTCCAAAATGGACCATCTATGACCCCTAACTAGCTTATGAGTCTCCAATAATTGAAAATGATGTTTGTGTACTAGATGCTCTTGCATCACATAGTCTTGTATATTAGCACATACTCCCTAATTGTTTCATTAGACCCTTTTTTGAGTTTTGAAATTTGAGCATATGATAACTTTTAACCAATATTTATAGAAAAGTGTTTTAAAAAATTATTTCCTAGAGGATTGAAAGCCTTTAATAATTATAGAGGAAGATCATAGAACCATATAATATCATATTATTTAATACTTATTGTAAATATTTTGGTTAATAATTTGTCATTATTTGAATACTCTAGACAAGATGCATGGAAGGCACATAAATTTTGTTTAAGATCACTTTTGCTTTTATAAAGAGGAAGCTTATAAGCCACAAATTTTAGTGGTAGTGGATAAGATAAAAATTTTAGTGTCAAAGGGTTATGTAAAAGGGAAAATGAATCCATAGAGGGGATAAAATGTGAGATAATTATCTCAAGTTGAGATAAATTAGATTTTAATGCAAGAACTATTTGCTCAAGAACATAATTTGTAGAGGTAATTAGAGAAGTATATGTAGTATGAGTAATCATAGGCATGAATATTTTTTCAAGAGCAAGTGATGTTTGTAAACTAAAGGATGATGCCATATAGGTAACAAAAGGTGTATAAGTAGAAATGGATGTAATATTATAAGTAAAAATATTGGAAATATTATCTTGGGATCCTTTCTTTTATTCATCTATAGAAACGTATAAAAGATATTCAATTTTGTTAGGATGGTTATGAATATATTACATACATTTTTATTCATTAGTTTGACCATATTGTTCTTAAGTATTCACTTCTAAAATTATAGCCAAAATTTGACCTTCAAGAGGGTGTGGAATAAGAAAATTCTAACCTTTTGAAGGGATCAAACATGCTCTTGTAAGATTACATTTAATATCCCATCGAGCTAAAGCATTACAAGTGTAGGATTTGATGCAATGTATGTAACATTTTCCTCTTCTTGCTCCCAAGGCATTTTAGATTTGAAAAAAAATACCTTATATGGTACTTAAAATGTAGCTAAATAGTGACATGATGTAGTAAGGCAACCATTTGAAGTAGTAAGGTCATGATATTGGACCTTGTCTAACATATAATTTTGATTAATTTGGTGTTCAATCCATGCAATAATGAAATGGATAACATTTAGAGTAGTAATATCATTTGTGTCTAAAAATTGCATAGTCTTATGTAAAATATGAAATAAATATTCGTTTATTAAGCCCATTATGAATATAATATGGATCAAGCAATACTATACAATATGAATCAAGTAATCATAATGACTTTGAATACAATACAAGAAAAAATAAATGTATAAGGATGATGTAAGAAAGGGTTTGAATGATTTGTAGGCTCTCAAATATACTTTTTCACTCATTTATTAGTGTCAAGCCAATATTTAAGAGCATTAACTACATAGGTATAACCATGCATATAGCCTACTAACCCTATTCTAAGGGTATGATGAGAGTAATTTTCCTAAGTGATATGCTCCTCTCAGGTGAAGCACAAATCATATGGCTTAAAATGGCTTCATATTAGTATAAACAAGGGAATCTAAGCATTTATAATATATTATGAGCTATATAGAAACTAAAATTCATGTTTAGTATTTTATAATGGCCACAAGTATTTGGGTAAAACCCTTACACCATTGTTTCTATAAATAGATGTCATCTAGACCATAACGATAATCACTACATAGTTTGAAAACAATCATAATATAGTTTATATAAAAAAGAATTAGGAAATGGAAAATAAAATAAAATAAAAATGAAATATTTTTATGTATAGGTGACAATAAATTTTAACTCAAGGTCAAAATAAAGATCTTCAATGTTAGATTTTATCTAATGTGACAAGATGAAATTCTTCAGTGTTGGATTAAATCTAAGGTTGAAGAAATTGAATCATTATGTTATAGATTTGTATCTAAGGTCAAAGGTTGTTTTCTTTTAGTTCAGGAATTTATATAAATTTTATGAAACTCTACAAGAAAAATCAAACAAATGACAAGAAATATTTGAAAATAATGGGTTCACCATAATGTTTAATACATTTTAATTAGGTGATCCTAATTAAGTGTATTAAATTACTAAAAATTTGAAATGAATTAGACTACAAAAAATATAGTAAATCTAAAATAAAATACATAATTTATAGAAATCACAAGCTTGATAAAAATTATGATTTAGACTAGGGTTATAGCGTGTTCCTCAAAACTAAAATAGATATAATTGTGCAAGTTGGTTGTAATTAAAAACTATGTAGAAAGACTTGTAAATATAGTTGTGTTAGAAACCATTAATTCATAGTCTACTATGACAAGTTCATAAGAAGTTAATAGGAGTTCACTGTGGCCTTGTTTATTGACTATAGTTGTATCTTGATTGACCATATTTTTCAATATGGGTTGTACGATTACTTTTGAAGGGTCATTGTTAAGTTTTGTGTATTGATATGTCATGTAGAATAATATCAAAAGTAGAAACCCTAGGTCCTACACAAAAAAAATAATAGTAACTAAATGCAAAATAGGGTTAATATCATTAAGGTAATATCTGAGTTAGCCTATAAACTCATGGTGACTGAGTGTTGTCTACATAGCCCAAATGGGCCTTAAGATGATGTAGTTATCTCTCTTAGAGTGCTTAGGTGATATGTGATTATACATCTAGATGACTATATAGATAGTAGATTTGACTGAAGTACTTGAAAATTGGATGCCCTTAACCTGTAATAATATGTAATCAAACTTGGCCTATGAATTTTATGATGCTTTAAAATTGAAATATGAATAAATAAATCTATTATGTTCTTTGTATGTCAAATATTTGCTTGATAAATTCTAGTTGAATTTGAAAAAGCCTTGATGTGATTATATATAGGATTAATTTGAAATTTTTTCTAGACAACCTTACAAATTATCTGGGAAAAGTAATATTAAATGGTTAAATTTTAAAAATTTACCATTGGAGTGTGGGGGACAAGGTCACACTAGTTGGATAGGGCCACAATGTGTTTTAATCTTCCTAGTGTAGACTTATCTTAGAAGACTAGAGACCATTGGAACATGCTTAATAGAGGCCTATAAATTTAATAGGGATAGATGTGATATAAATAAGGAGGTTTGTATGATTTTTTCAATTTTTGAAAGATAGAGAAGGCTCCTATATAGATTGTAAGTCAACATAATGATAAATAGACTAAACAGGGGTATAAATGTTAAGAATAAACATATTTAAGCACATAATGATTAATTTTGATAAATTTCAATGGTCTAAAAACCCTTCCTAAGATGGTGTAAAAATATGAAAATGATTTAAGTAATCTTTAAATAAAATATAATTCTAATTAAATTGAATCAACTAAAAAAATATTCCTTTCAAAAGAATAATAATTTTAGCTATCAAAACAACAACCAAAACGATAAACATAATAAATTAAGGGGTTATTCTAGGATAATTTCATCAAATAGTCCCCTCCATAAAATGTTCAATCATATCCTTACCCAAATAGTGCCAAGTCCATTATATCTCTATCCATTGAGAACCTAATTACATTTAATTTTGTAAAACCTTTGAAATTATCATGGATGAAATTGAAAATTATGAAAATTCACTTTAATCAAAAACAATCCCCATGTTTATGAGTCTTCAAACATTTCTAATCTTCTAATGGTCAAAAATTATAATTTCCATTTTAAAGATGATAATGAACTAGATGAAAACATGGATGAAGTTCATGTCTTACAAAAATTGCAATAAAAATGTAATGAGTTAATGAGTATGAATAATACACACAATACATTATATACACTATCAAATAATAAATACGTGCCTCCACACTCCAAATCAAATAAAAAATGACCTCTTAAAAAAGGAAGTGTAAAATCTATACAACCAAAACAGACTCAAAATGTTTATCTCATCTCTTCCTTATCCAAATACTAAAGCCAACATTTGATTGCATGAACTGTCCCAAATTATTAAACAAATAGTTTCCCTTTCATGCCTTTTTGACAATTTTAAATCTAACACAACCCGTGCTAATGTGGTGATAGTATAAACTCCCCCATTCTCCCTCATAGTTTAAACTTATGGAAATAAGATCTTAAAAAATGTCTTTTTTTAATTTAGGGTCATGCCACACTTTATTTGTAAATGATAAATATTTAACCTAACAACATCCACCAAATGAGTAGTCCAATTAAACAAACAAGATGTTAGCTTGGTGTGAGAATTGATAAATTTATTTATTTAGTTAGCCACATATCCTTGAGATCAATAATGCATGGACATTCAAATGGTATAAATTCGTGAAGCTTTCATATTATTATTGAGTTGAGATTGATCTCAAGTTTTGAATGAATATGTTCACATTTGGATACAATGGAGAAGTGTATAAATTAGATTCATATTGAAAGAGAACCCAAAATGAAGTATGCCATTATTGAATAAAATTAGAAAAAAGAAAATGTCAAGACAATGAATTTGAATGTTGGTGTGCTTACACTAAATATTAGAGAAAATTCAATCAAAAACTTTAACTTTAGTTCAAACATTGATATATGTATTTTTTTTGGTATATATATATATATATATTGATGGAGTTAGATTTAAGTAAGGCTCAAATAACAACAGAGAATGTTTGATTGATTTTATGTGATAGTAAAATTTTGGTTCTTACGACATACAATTCAAATGTATGAAAAAATATGGTAGATTATGAAGCTTTTATTCTTTACTTGAAGTTTGTTATAAATCATAATATCAAGATGTTGAAATTTTACGTCGATTTAGAATTGTTTTTTAATTAAACAAGAAGCATGTTCTAATATAATTATTATTTTATTAACTAATATAAGTACACATATTAGGATATTATTGATAATTTTATAAATTTTAACATTTTTCTCACTCCAAAATAAAATAAATAAATAGCTGATGTTATAGACACATTTGTAAAAAAACCTCTCATTCTTGACTATAACAACATTGAAAAGGTTTTCAACAAAAATAATCACAACACCCTTAACACCTGATAACATATAAAATTTATTATTTTTTCATGATGAAGAATAAATTATTCAATTTGTCATCAAATTTAACTCATTTAAATATCAAAATTTTGATTAAAATGATTATATATATTTAATGCATAATGAAAAAGATGAGACACTATAATTAAAAATTGAATAAAATCCCATGGGAGTGATATAAATAAAAAAATTGTTTGAAACTATTATTAGAAAATTTGAGAAGTCTTATAACTCATCTTACAAATATTACATAAAAATGAATTTGGACACCTCAAAAAGATGGCATATTGTGAATGTAAGAAAGACATACTCAAAAGAAGAAATAATTAAACTAACAAAGTTTCAAATATAATTCAATGAATGCCTAAAATATTATTATTATGTTATGTAAATTTTTAACCCATATATTATGATTCAAACCATCTTACTCAATCCATGTGTATGCCATTTCATAGAAATAAAATGACTAGTTAATCATATTTTGAAACCCCTCATAGGTAACAAACTCCTTTATGCCAAACTCATTTTTCCAATCAAACATTATACTCAGATGGAAAATTTTGTCCATTTAAAATTAAAAAAATAGAGAAATAAAGTTATTCATAGATTTTATAAACATTAATAAAGCTTTTGAAAAAGACAATTACCCTTTGCCTTATTTAGAAAAAGTACTCTAGATTGTAAATTGATATGAGATTATGTCCCTGGTACATATAATTTTAGGATACAACTAGGCATTAGGTATTAGTGGATAAAAGAGATGGCTATTTTTGATATGAGATTATGTCCCTGCTATATATAATTTTAGGATACAACTAGGCATTAGATATTAGTGAATAAAAGAGATGGCTATAAAATAACTTTCACTTCAAAGTGTGGAACGTTTATTTATAAACAATTTTCTATTAGTTTCATTATTGTAGGTGTAACCTTTCAATGAGATATGAACTTCTTTTTTATAGTATTAGTTATTAAATGAATACTTATATATATGGATGATATCATTATGTTTTAAGAAAATATAAATTACATTTGAAACATTTAGTGGAGTCTATGAGATGTGAAAATAATATGGTATATTTATGAATTCAATAAAAAGAGTGTATTTGTTATTGAAAAGTTTAAATTACTGGGCCGTATTGATATTAAAAATGGTATGTTCATCGATTCATATAGATTTAAATAAATATATTATATACTTTTTCCTAATAGAAACCAAGGTATTTTTTTGGTTCAATTGATTTTATAAGGTGATTTGTTTCACGATTTGTAGAGATAGTGACACCCTTGAATTTAATGTTGAAATAGGATGCAAATGTGAAATGGAAAAGGAAAGAAAATAAACATTTTCTAAATCTTAAGAGAATAGTAATCATAAGAAAATTTTTAAATAATTTGAACTACGAACTCGATTTTAATTTTTACTCTTTCACCTCAAGACATTCAATTGTATCCATGTTTATTCAAAATTATTAGAGAAAATAAATGACCTATAACATTCATAAACTATCACATGAAATATATATAATTAATGTATTATCCTATTGAAAATTAAGCTTAACCCTTATTTAGAGAAATAAATAAATGCAAAATATAGATTTTAAAGATCTATGTTCATGCTATTATCCCAGATCCTAGTGTTAAATTTCTATTAAAAAAGATTGAATTGGGAGAAAAAAGAGGAGAATGGGTATCCATCATCAAATAATTTGATCTAAGATCAAAATAGTAAAAATATTTTGAGTACAAGGTATATACCAAATGATTTCACAAGGAAAATTCATGAGAAAATTAAAAGAGGAATTATTTGATGTTGAATACTAAGGTATGAATTTTCATAACATAAACAGATGACATAAAGAATGAATGGTATACATACATCATTTAATATCTTATCTAAAGAATATTCCCTCAAAATTATAATTCTTCTAAGTGAATGGATATAAATTTGAAGTCAACACATTATTCAATCACTAATGGAGTGATGTATAATAATAATTATAAGGGAATGTATCTTAGATTCCTAGACAAAAACAAAGGCACAATTGGTCATGTAGTAGCTCCACAAAGGCTTGGGAAGTGGTCATGTTTTAGTTGATACCATGAAACATAATGTTATTATAGTGGGTTATTATTGGAATACCATTTTCAAATATATTCATAAGCACATAAGGGCATGCCATGCATGTCAAATATCAATTTTGGAATATTCAAAATTTATCAAATCTTCTCTAACCGGTGATATAAAAATAACCATTTGTAAAAATGGGACTAGACTTTGTGGGAGTGAGAAATCCTAATTCATCATTTGGTAATAAATTTGGATAATTT